>CM033472.1:71497425-72019336 GCA_019447015.1 Hymenochirus boettgeri
CAGAGAGAGACAGACAGAGAGAGACACACAGAGAGAGACAGACAGACAGAGACAGACACAGAGAAAGACAGACACACAGAGAGAGAGAGACAAAGAGAGAGAGAGACACACAGAGAGAGTGTTCACTAAATCAAAAAACTAATAACATTTAGACACTTACCAGCCTTCAGGGGAAGTCTTGAGTAAAGCAGTGTTGTTTGGCCACGCCCACCTACTCCTACTACACATTGCATCAGGATGTGAAATTCTCTCCAACAATGCAATACAGCTAGATATCATCTACACTTACTGGGAAAGCTAACTTTCTTTTGATTGGCCATTAACTCGCACATGCTCAGTAAGTCTCTACCACAATGCAAAGCTAAAGGATGTTACTGTAAAGCATGCATTGCGTCAGGATGTGATGTAGTGCTACAGCAGCTACAAGAAGCACACCTATTGGATAATAAGGACAATAAGGAAATGACAGCAAACTTCCATGCAGAATTTAATACATTTGAGAGGTGTGTCTATAGCTCCCATTTTGACCAGTCCATTCAATCGTGGTGAGATTCTGTATGTTAGTACTTTTTTATTTTTTATTTCATATGCCATTTACACACTGTTACACACTTATATATCTTTATTTTGTACATATTAATAAACTAATTCATGTTATACCTTTTACATTACAATATACACTGTAACCATGTATAATATTATTTTAGCCTACCCCCACCTACATAGTACAGTCTAAAAACTCAATGCAATCTCCACAAAATGGAAAATAATTTTATATAAAGGAAGGAGATATATATATATATATATATATATATATATATATATATATAATTCCTATTATTCTCACAGTTAAAGAAATGTGTTGGGGGCAGGGCCGTTTCTAACCATCTTGGTGCCGTAGCGTGATCAGATCCCAGTCCCATTGCTCTTAAAATTGCAGTAGGGTGGCCTAGCCCAAGGTGTAGGCCCTCTTATACCACTAGGCCTTGTGGTGAAATTGTGTGTGTGGGGGTAGTACTAAGCAGGGTTTGGAACACAAAAAGTCCAAAAATACAAAGGTGTTTAATGGGACTTTGTTTGATTAGCCTCACATGCTATTTGTGCAGAGGCTTTGCAGTGACTGCTCAGGACAGTATCTGTCTAGAGATAGATAGGTGGATAGATAGACAGAGAGAGAGAGAGAGAGAGAGATAGATAGATGATAGATAGATGACAGATAGACAGATAGATAGATAGATGATGGATATTAGATAGATAGATGACAGATAAACAGATAGAGATAGATGGATGACAGATAGAGATAGATAGATGACAGACAGATAGATAGGCAGGGATAGATAGATAGATAGAGATAGATAGTTAGACAGATAGATGGACACGGATAGATAGATAGATAGATAGATAGATAGATAGATAGATAATAGAAAGATAGATAGATGGATAGATAGACGTGTGCATGTGTGTGTGTATATATATATATATATATATATATATATATATGTATATATATAGAGAGAGATGTATATATAGATGTATATATGTATGTATATGTATCCACAAATACTATTAATGCACATATCAACAGCTTGTAAAAGTACAGTAAAATCTCAACATTATTGTAAATGTGTATTTCCACATAAGGAATACTCACTTGGTAGTGAAATCTAGTAACTCAACATTGAATTGTGTGCAGAAATCTAGAAAAGATAACTCTCCAACAAATATGCTGACAAGGTACGCAGTTTTCAATGCAATGCACTAGGCTTCCAAGAGATAACTGCTAGTTCCTAGCTATTCATTTTACTCACTCCCCCTTCCCTCCCTAAAATTAACAGTATGACAAATACTATTGGTTCATGTTGTTAAATGGGTTGTGGTTTACATTTCAAATATAATCAAACACACTGACAGTACAAGCCTGCCACATCCTATTGGATCAGAATTTCAAGAGAGGTGTGGTTATCCTTGAAAAAAAAATTACACATTCTGTGCATGTCTGACAAACACCATTGGTTCAGCATGTTCAAAGAGGCATGGTTTCCATTTAAAAATTAAAATATTTGCATGTTTGCCAGATCTGATTGGATCAGCATGCCAAGATAGGTATGATTGCATTTGGGGGGGTAGGAAAATCAAATTCAGTACATGTCTGCCATATCCAATTGGATCAGCATGACAAGAAAGGTGTGGTTACCCATGAAAGAAAAATCCCATGTAGGTCACGTCTTACATTACTTTATTGGATCACAATATAAAGCGATATGTAAACCCTTTAAAAAGTTACTGAAAAGTTATGCGCGTACCTGATATAAACAATGTTCAAAAAGAGACAAGTTTATTTATCCCCCTTGTATGACTTTATTGTATTTTGTAACTGTACAGCGCTGCCTCTCCTAGTGGCGCTTTATAAATTAACTATACATACATATTTAGTTAATTGTTACTAAATAAAGATGTGTAGTAAAATGCTCCCCTGCTTTTAATCTCCTCTCACTTTAGCACAGGAAAGTAGCTGATGGGAGAATTTCTCTTCATGAGTGAAGCATGTCTGAGCTCACTGAGCTAGTGGAAGGGGAGGTAACTGCTGGGATATTTATTACTGCATATTTTTGTACCTAGTACCTAGAAAGACAAATTATGGATCATTTTAATCAGCATTTTATGTACTATAAACCCCACAAATATACTTCTAAGTTAAGTCTTTTAAATTCACGGCACAAATATTAATATCAGACTATTAAATGTGCAAGCCAAATGACCATAGGAAATATTTACCATGGTTAGCCTACAGTAGCCAGAACTTCCTAAACTAAGCTCTAATTTTTATCAATTGGTCAAAGAGAACAACCAAATAATAAATGGTCATGCTTCGCAGTGCAGAGAGAGTAAAGCCCCTTTAAATCCTGTATTGCCTACATATAAACTCAGTGTGTGCAGATAAGAGAGCAATTGCTCAACACCCACAAGAGGTTCCAGTTAAGTGTGGGCTGAGGAGAAAGCTTCAGTAGGGAGGACTGTGTGATTGTGTTTAGCAGTTAAGAGGTTAACTTCATCACAAACCACTTCCTACTGTGAATGGACTGTAAAGGGTCACACTGAGAATATAATTATAAGAGGTTAAACTGTTCCTATCATCAACTTGCACAGACTTTCAAGCAACTAAATCAAAAGTGCAAAGGGGGCCACGGTGAATACATTACCCAGCTGACAGCTATTTAATGGGGTGGTTTAAATGTAAATCTCTACATTTACTCCAAGGGTAATAATATTCTGCTAAAGTTACTGGGTCCCAGGGATAGTGTCATTCTTTCCTGCTTGTTCCCTCTTTACGTCACCCCCATAGACCTCTCCCACACTTACCCACATTCCAGATCCCTATTTTGTACCTCTTTACCTCCTCCACTTCTTTGCCTGCCCCCCCCCCCCCCCCCCCAGGGAAATGAAAACGCTTTGGGAAGCCAAGGGAAGACCCCCGGTGAAGATTTCACCGGGGTCTCCCTTACCGCTGGTAAAAGTCTCCTCCACATCCAACAGCATTGGGAAGCCAAAGGGAAGACCCCCGGTGAAGAAGTCCTTTGAAGTCACCAGGGTCTCCCTTACCTCTGGTAAAAGCCTCCTCCACTCCTTTGCCCCACCCCGCTAGGGAAATCCAACAGCATTGGGAAGCCAAAGGGAAGACCCCCGGTAAAGAAGTCCTTTGAAGTCACCGGGGTCTCCCTTACGGCTGGTAAAAGCATTGGGAAGCCAAAGGGAAGACCCCCGGTGAAGAAGTCCTTTGAAGTCACCGGGGTCTCCCTTACGGCTGGTAAAAGCATTGGGAAGCCAAAGGGAAGACCCCCGGTGAAGAAGTCCTTTGAAGTCACCGGGGTCTCCCTTACAGCTGGCCGCGGCAAATACAGTGTCTCCCGATCCCCACATTGGTTTCGGACGAAACCGATGGGGGATCCAGTGGGCAAGGGGGGCACATGAATGGTGCCCCCAGATTGCCCCTTGGTGGCTTAAATTGGAAACTTGACGGGGGTTGCCGTTTAATTTTGTAGGTGGAGCTCCAGGGGTCAAATGCAACGCAGAGGACGTTTGTTCAGCTGGGCATGTGTGTACCGCATATTAAATCAGCGGTGCAGTGAGGATGGTATTACAGGTCTGCCTTGTGGGCATTGCTTTGAAGGCCAGTCTCTCAAGGATATCTCGGGAACGGTTGCTGAGAGAGGCACAACAGTTGGAGCATTGGAAAGGTAAGAAATAGGTTGTTAATATGGGCTTCAGTTGTTTTTCACCACAGTTCCCCTTTAAAAAGAAGCGGCCCCAGTACAGAAACCTGAGGCACTTCACTTTATCCCACATAGATGTAGCTCCATTGACCACCACTCTCTGTTTGCAATCCAATAACCAATTCTCTATCCATGCACAAATGTTTTTTTCTAGGCCAACAGTCCTCAGTTTACAAATTCGTTGCCTATGGGGCACAGTATCAAAAGCTTTAGCAAAATCCAAGTACTGCATCTACTGCAATGCTAGAATCTAAATTCTTACTCAATTCTTCATAGAAGCAAATTTGCCAGCACAATCTATTTCTCATAAATCCATGGTGACTACTACTAATAATCATCAGTTCTGGAGACAATGTCAATGATATGATCCCGTAACAAAGTTTCCAGCACCTTCCCTACCACTGATGTTAGGCTTACAGGTCTAAAGTTACCAGGTTGGGAAGGACTACCTCTTTTGAATATTGGTTTTAGTCAAAAAAACAATATTCAAAAGAGGTGGTCTAGATAAAACTGAACTAAGCTCTCCTAAGATCTGAGGATGTATTCCATCCAGTCCTGGGGCTTTATTGATATTAACTTTGTGTAATTGTTTCCATACCATATGCTCTGTCAGCCAGAGTGAATATTCCTTATTTATACCTTGCATACTATTACAGTCCCTACTGTAATTATTAGGATTATCTATAGTGAATACAGAGGGGAAAAAATGGTTTAGCACATTAGCGTTCTTGGCATTCTCTATAACCACATCTCAGCCCCATTTTTCATTGGTCTCAGTCCTCCTCTTTTTACTATTTTATATATATATTTAAAAAAACATTTTGGGGCTAAACTTGCTTGTTCTGCTATCCGGATTTCTTTTTCCATTTTAGCTAGTTTAATTGCTTTTAATTGCTATTGCAGCTTTTATACTCCCAGTAAGCCTGTTCGGTTCCCTCCGATTTCAAAATGTTAAAAACCTTTTTTCTTTTTTTCATTTCCCTTTTTACCTGGGCAGTAAGCCATGCAGGAGAGGACCTAATTTTTTTACACTTGTTTCCTAAAGGTATAAATTTAAAATTGTAATAGTTTAATATTCCTTTAAAAGCGGTCCACTTCTGCTCAATATATTTACCTAGGAACAAATCCCCCCAGTCTATGATCAAGAGTGGAGATGCAGTGGAGGGTCACCCGGAAATGGCAGTCAGTGATTGGCCGTGACGTCACTGTCACGGCCGTGAATGACTGCCTTACCCAGAAGTAGAGCGCGAAGTGCAGAGTCGTGGCAGTCGATAACGGAGCTTGTAAGTATAAGATCTCTTGCTGGAAGCAGATTTAAACATTGTTAACAAAACAAACTCTAGGTTTAGGGGGTCCTGCATAACATACAAATTTTTTTCCAGAGGGTTGGACATACCCTTAAAGAAAACTTGATACCTTTTGAGGTGCTGGCAGTTCCCTAACTCCAATCTATGTCAGGGTAATTGAAATTCCCCATAACCAGAACATGCCCCATACCAGCAGCCTTTGCCAAATGCATATGGAGATTTCCACATCCCCACTGGCATTTGGCGGCTTATAACCTACAATTAATTTTCTAAAATAAGTTTCTAAAAATAAAAAATATTATGAATTACTGGTGTTACCAAATATACTGCAATTTTGGTTGATCCAGGGAACCTTAATCTACATCATTGGGGATAATAATCTGATTTTAACCAATTCTGATTAGTTACAATCAGAATTTTCAGAAAGAATCTAATTGATATATCAACCAATCACATACTTTTCCCATCAGAATTGGTTACAATTAGATTCTAATTTTATTGTAACCAATTCTGATTGGCTTACTAACTAGAGATGGACTGGATTGTGGAACCGAACCTGGTTCCACGGCAGATCTCCGAGATCTGTCAATCCATGTAACTCGCGAATTTTCCGCAATATGGCTTTTCGGATTTTCCGAACCCACTTTTGAACATTTTCGAAAAGATTTTCACCAATGGCAGCAATTTTTTCCCGTGCCAAACCCCTGGGTATAAAAGTCGGCTAGACAGGTGCCACACTGCTGCAATTTTTCTGCGCTTTCGTTTGTGCATGTGTTTGCGCTTTTTTTCAAATCATTGGAATCGCAACGCACCAAAAACGTGCATTTGCGCTTGCAATTTGCATACTGCATGCAATCGCATGCATTTTCCAATACTTAATAAAAAAAAAAGCATTCGCAAACGCAACAAAATTGCACATGAAATCGCATGTGATTTCGTGTGCGATTGCAGTATGGCCTTAGAGAGTTTTTTTCCATGCTTTTTGAGCTTTCTGTATGTGAATTTTAGTGAGGTGGATTAGCACTTGGTGTTAACTACTCCTGTATTCACACAATTTGTGACCCAAAAGTCTTTTTAAGGACTAAACACCAACCCCCCCCATACATTTTTTGGACAGATTTAGTTTTAGCCCTTTTACTTATGGCAAATTGTTTAAGGGACATACTAGTGAGATCTGGCATATCTGGAGGTAGTACTGCTACCACAAAAAGGGTTTTAAGTGCACCAAAATTGGGCACATTCCCTAGTCTGAATTGCATCTGCTGTCAGTGCTATGTATTCCCTCTTCATGAGGTATAGATGTATAGAGAGATTGAACATCTATACTACAGAGAATATCATTCTCACACACCCCACTTAATGGTTCAATTTTTGTAAAAAATTGGTAATGTCTTTCAAACACGTTGGTATATTGGACACTATATCTTTTAACGGGCATGTCCACCCCTTTTTTAAAAATTTGATATGTTGTAGGGCTTCCTCCCCCAGCCCCAACCGCATTCTTATTTTCAGAAAGTCCCCCGATCTTTACTTACCTTCCCTCTATCCTCCGCTGTACTGCCCGTCCCTCTGCTTGCATGAAACTGCAAGCAGGGGGCTGGACCGACAGCCGCGTCCATGATTGGCTGAGAGGCAGCCAATCACAGATGCGGCTGCCGGTAGTTCAGAAAAGAGGGAAGGTAAGTAGTTCGGGGGAAAGAGGGAAGATAAGTAGAGTTCGGGGAACTTTCTGAAAATAAGAATAATGCGGTTGGGGATGGGGGAGGAAGCCCTACAATATATGAAAAAGGGGAGGGAGAGGAAAACGGGTGGGAGAGAGAGGGGGGGGGGAGGACCGAACTGTGCATGGCAAAATTCTCCCACAGGAGACAGGCAGAGTCCTATATGGACTCTGCTAGGCTCCCGGTGGACAGTTTTGGGGACTTTGGAGGGACATTACAGGGCAGCCATTTGGAGCTGGGATGTAAGGTAAGGATTTTTATGCACTACACAGTGGGGCCAGTAGTGAGGGAAATTATAGTTTTGGGGGTGGACATGCCCTTTAAATAAGTGTCCAGAGGAACCAAATTTATGAAGTGGGGAAAAAAGTGGGAAAAAAAAATCCTTCCTGACTCCAAGTGGAAATTACCCTGGATCAACTCTACTTTATGAATCAATAGCAGTAACTTGCAACATTCCTTGTTTGCAGAAACTCATTCAGCTTCTTTTTGAAACTGACCAATGAACCTGCCATACCAACGTCCACTGGAAGACCGTTCCATAGCTTTACCGTTCTCACAGTGAAAACCCTTTCCGAACTTGAAGCCTAAACCTTTTTTCTTTAAGTCGTAGAGTATGTCAGAGGACACGTGGACATCCCTTATTAGTGAACAATGCCCCAGATAGTTTATTGTATGGCCCGTTAATGTATTTATACACAGTAAATGATAAGATAAATAAAATAGCTGATATAGGGTAAATCCAGTACTGAGTTTCTAGCGTTTTAGTGCCTCACCTTTAGTACTTTTAATAGTATAAAAAGAGTAAGGGGTGGAAGGCTTTATAATTGTAATATGCATCCTATTCTAAAATCTGGACAAATGATAAATTATCACTCACCAAAGATAATTATATATTACATTATTTTAGCCCTGCACCAAGACAGCAAAACATATTTATGTTCTTTTCCAATTAATTACAGAACATGTTTCAAATATTTAATACAAATGTAAATACCAACTTACCTTTCCTGATGTCTTGACCCCTTTCCATAAACTGAAAAACAAGACAATAAGAACAGCAACCAGACAGAGAGTCAGCTCCCACCTTGGAGACCCCAGGTCATGAATTCCATCACTTTCATGCAGATGCAGAACCCCACGTCTAATTTAAAGAAGATGAAAAAAAAAATATTTGAGAGAATTCATATATTTAAATACAGATTGAAAGTAAAGTAAATTTAAAATTCAACCAATCTTACCAAAAAATGAAAGGGCATGTCCACCTTCAAAATAAAATAAATTGCATACATTTAATAACTCCCAACAACCATTAGGCTAGATATATGTTATGCTGCCCGATGTTCAGTTACTCTGCCTCTGTCTCCTTATGGGTAGCAGCAAATAAATGACCTTAAGCCACCGCCTTTGCAAATGTGTGAGGTTGTACAGCTTTAAGAGGAGGAGGCAACATTTTGAAAAGGCAGAGAGATGGACATTGGGCTGCATAACATGTATTACATTTAAAGGGGAACTCTGGTTTTCAAACAAGTTTATTTTAAATGAAACGCCAGGTTCCTAACTTTAAAATGAGCCATCAACCATGTGCTGCACAGCCCAAAATAAGAAGACATCACTGATCAAAAAGTTAGGGGGTGGGAGGTTCTGAATCTGCGGTCAGAAATACTACTTCCTCCTCTAATCTGCAGTTGGCACATGCTCAGTGCATGACTGAAGGGTAGGAGGGGGGTGGGGAGAACAGCACAGCTTTTTCAATGCCTCCCACTTGCTGGCCCTTCCCACTCATGGGCCCTGTGGCCCCTTCCCTTGCAGACCCCTGTGGCCCCTTCTCTTGCAGACCCCTGTGACCCCTGCCACTCATGGACTCTGTAGCCTTGCCCACTCGTGGGTCCTGTGGCCCCTCCCCCAATTGCACCACAGACCAATACCCTCCTACCCCCTACAGAAGACTGTGTAAAAGTAGCCTTTTCAGCAGAGAAAGAATCAGACAAAGTTTAAAACTGCTGATTCTTTCTCTGCTAAAAAGGCTGCTTTTACAGTTTTCTGTAAGGGGGGGTATTGGTCTGAGGTGCAAGTGGGGGAGGGCCAATGAGTAGCCCACATGGGGGAGGGGTCATTGGGGCCCATGAGTGGCAGGGGCCACAGGAGGCTGCAAGGGAAAGGCCCAAGGAGGCTGCAAGGGAAGGAGCCAGGATGAGTCTGCAAGTGGAGGGGCCACCGGACCTGTGAGTGGGAGGGGCTATGGGGCCTGCAAGTGGGAGGGGCCACTAGTGGGGGGCATTGGGTCTGTGAATGGGAGGGGCCACAGAGCCCATGATTTGGAGGGGCCATAGGACCCACCAGTGAAGGGCCATGGGGCCCATTAGTGGGAAGGGCCATGGAGCCTGTGAATGGGAGGGGCCACAAAAATGTGTTTCAAACATTGATGGAGGTTGAAAAAAGACATACAGTGCATCCATCTAATCCAACATTTATTATCCTACCTAACAGTTGATCAAGTTCTAGGGGTGATTGCACTCTCGTTCTGACTCAATATAATGCCCAGGTGCCGTCTCCAGGTGGCAAAGAGTTGTATGTACCTGATTTTATTATATCAGTGGCAGCTCTTTGATTATACTTGATTGTGGAGGAGCATACAGTCTCTCTTGTAAGTCTTAAAGCATAACTGTATTGCCTAAATGCATTTAAAAAAAAAAAACTGCTTTAAAAAGAGTAAAGGTATGTAGCCCTCCCTATACATTTTTTTCCAGATTTTGAGCCTCTCTCTGTCTTCAATTAGCCTTCAATTAGCTGTTAAAGGGGCATAACCATTCTGTCTGCCTCTAACTGTCACTCAGAGCTAGCATGCGAGAAAACACTCCTGCACCCACCCTTGATTAGTTTGATTATATAGGCTGTATTCTAGCAACAGGACAGTTCAAGTTTGTTTGACTGGCAGAGAAGGATGAGAGAGGTTGTAACAGACATTCCTACCAGCCAATGACAAGTGATATGTTAATGACGGCCCTGGGACGTCTAGGAGGCAGGCTGTTAGCATTCATCTTTGCTGTTTGATCTCTAAGGGAGTGCAGCTCAGTTGTAAATGAGAGTAAGTGATTTCAGCTGCTGGAAGTGTGGACATGTAATGGGGGAGATGTTGTTTTTTGGGTATTGTTGTCCTTTAAGAACTGAGGGCATGATCATTGATCACATACCTATTGATAATAGAGGGGGCGATAGGAACAACACTTTATTGCGCAGAGATGCCATGTGGATTTACAGATTTAATGCCTTACAACCTAAAGGCTAAAATACAAATCTTGGCCTTACCTGCTTTCTTTCAAAAAGATGATTTTTTTCATATTGTTGTGTACCTTTGTTCTAATATTATTCATTTTATTCTTTAGATACTTTTTTTAATACATGTTTTATTATCAGTGAATCAAATATTTATTACACTTTATTATATTGAATGAACTCTTTAATGTGGCACTTGAATGTTTTTATTCAATATTTTTTGTAGTGCACTTATCACTTTATATTTATAGGACTGTATCACTTTTGGTCACCTGTTTTTTCCTTGACCACTAGATGGCCATCTTACATTGTTTGATTGTTTGCTTATATAAAGCACCATGCACTTTGTTTCTTCATAAATGTTTGTCTGAGGAAGGAACCAGTTCGGTTCCGAAACATTACTTGAATAAAGCAGTTTGTATCAAGACTGGTGTGCCCGGCTATATCTGTGAAGATTATTCTTATAGCAGAAGGTACCTGACAGCCTTGTGTTATTATAAAAGCATTGCCCTAATAATGTAACATACAAACACATATTTCTCACTTCCAAAGAAATGAGTGGGGACGCGCAAAGTGACTGTATTGCCTGTAGCTAAGGGCATGTGTCTAGATGTTATTCATCCTAATGGTATAGAGCAGGGGTGTTGAACCTGTGACAGTTCACATGTTTGAAAACTACAAATCCCAGCATTATCTGTTTGTAGTAAGTTTTTTCTTAATGTCCTTTAAGTAAGGCATGTATCTAGATGGAATACAGCATAATGGTATAGAGCAGGGGTGTTGAACTTTCAAATGTTTGAAAACTACAATTCCCAGAATTCTCTGTTAGCAGTAAGTTTATTCTTTATGTCCATTGGCTAATGAATGTATTAAGATGTTGAGCTTTTCACATGTTTAAAAACTACAACTCCCAGCATTCCCTGGCTGCACAGAATGCTGGAAATTTTATTTTTCATACATCCTGGAATAAAGCCCTTTTACTGACTTACTGACATTAAAAGCCCATGCTTTAGTGATTCCTATCCAAAGGGTTCAACATGCAAGTGATTCATCTGCCCTTCCCTTACCTCCATAGCAATTACACTATTGGAATTACTCAGGCCCCTTCAGGCAGTAGGAGTCCCACATCCAACCACCTATCTGACAGCTATAATCCATAGAATATCAATGGAATAAACCTGCAGGTCTGAGAATAGACCCAGGCAATTCTGTCACAATGTGCAGTTCTAACCAAACAGCACCATTGCCCCCCCCCCATCATATATAGATATCACTTACTGTCAGCAAACAGCAGCTCTCCTATTGTGAGAAGAATGTTTTTATTAAGACTGCCACATGTTTCACAAAGTGACATATAAGTCTTGCAACTTCCTACTAACACTCAGAATTTTTTTAAGCACACCATTGTATACAACACTAAAAGAGAAGTGATAAATATGTTCCTTTTTAAGCTTACATTGCCTCCATGTAAAACTTCCTGAGGTGTGGCTAAACACTCCATTTTGAAGATTCTATTACAAAACAGGAGTGGGGACTATGCAAATACTTTTATCTATATATTTTGCCTTATTTACATTTCTATATACTTTAATGTCATTACTACATATTTTTTAATTATGATATAACTATTTAGTGCTTAAACAACACATTAACACTGTCCCTATGTATATTACTTTTACCTACCCCACCAATATCGTACCTCCGAAAAACCCAATGTATTTCCCATGAATTTATAAATTTATTTATATAATACTAGCAAAAGTGTTCCCATTGGTGCACAGTGGGAAATTTGTGGGTGTATGTTTAGCTATATGTGGCTACAGATGGTATAAAATCATACTACTATAAAATTTAGGGATGTGTACGAAAAAAGGAAAGATGTTAAAAATAAAAGAAATCCTATGAAATCTTGGTTCTATTAGTGTCACATCCCCTAAATGAATATTTTACTCAATATACAGAGGCAGAAAGGAAACCTATTGGGATTACCCCAATAGGTATTAGAGGGGACATAGATACGCACATCTTTTGGATTGTACTGGAAGTGTTAGTGCTGTAGAAATACATGTTAAATATACATAAAGTGCAGCCTAACATGTAGATAAGACAGACATTATCCATCTTTATTTGTTGTATAACGCTACACATTTTTCTGTTTTGTTTATCGATTTGTTTTGATAAATCTATACAGGTAGATATTTAAATCGAGGGTTTTGAGAGATGGGCGAAACTTTGGGCGCCTGTGGACCTGGAAAATGGTCTGGGAAAAATGTACATACATCCAGAAGTTTAAAAAAAATAACTTTCCTCACAATCAAACTGTTTTTCGAGATTACGCATTCTATTTTCAAGGGTCACCGAAATTTTAGAAAATTAGAATTTTAAAGGAATTTTTCGAAAATTTTGTAAAAATGATACAGTAACTTACTGTAAATGGCTCTGGGACAGATAATCAGATTCTTTGAAATCAGAATTGGTTCCTTTGCCAATATGTTAACATTACACTCTTCAAAGGTGTGTCCTTTATCCTTAAGATACACCTTTGAAGATTGTAATGTTAACATATTGGCAAAGGAACGCGACTGGTTCAAGAGAGGTGTTAAGGAGGCCATTTACGTGAAAATAAAGAAACCAAGCCTAAATAGAGGTGGGGGGGTTCAACACCAACTGTCTGCCATGTACAATGCTGTTTTGGCACCTTACTCTGGGCGTTTCTATAACACCTCTTAGCCACTATCCAATCACGCCCTCAACACTTGGCTGTGATATGCTAATTGGGATTTTCCAGGGTACATAATTGCCACAGATTCTTTTAGTCATTCTGGATTGAGAAAGCCAGTCGGATGACTAGCGAAACGTCTTCAAGAACTAAACTTCAAGTCCAGATGATCTAATGGAATACAACAGATATTGCAGTATAACTTACCTTACAGGGCTCTGGGTTCTGGGAGATGGTCCGTGCGTGGGGTCCAGAAAAAAACCGGACGTAGCGCGCACATGTGATACTTCTGGGTTTTCGCAATCCACTTTTGGATTAGGATTTCCGAACGTTCGGTAAAACTCGAACGCGCACTTCCAAAAATCCCCAAATCGCCCGTTTGGCAATCAGATGTTTGGGGCTCCCCCTAACATGGGTCCATACAAGGACCTTTGTGGCCCTTTGGGGCTTAAGAGGTCCTGCAGCTTGAACCGGGACCCCCCTCCCAAGCACTTATAAGTGCCCTTGCGACACTGACAAGTGCCTTTGTTAGGCTCGAAACCAGGACACCCCCCCCCGGTCCTAAAAAGGACCTTTTCATGTCTCAGCATCTTCTTGTCGGCGACACACAACTCCGCTGATGTCGCCAATCTTGGTTAAGATTTCAATGCTTGAAATCTTGAGGCAAGAGAAGCAGGTGTTTTTTATGACAAGGATAAAATTATTTTGTTCAAAGAAGTGTGTATTGTTGCTGCAGTTTGGTGGGTTTGGAGGTGTGTGTTGTGTCAGTAGTGTGATGTGTTGTGAGTTGTTTTGGTAAGTTGTGTGTGTGCGTGTTGTGAGGTATGGCTGGTGTGTTGATGTAGTTTGGTATAGTAGTGTTTGTGGTGTTTGCTTCTGCTGTGTGTTTGTGTGGTGTGGTTTTTGGATTTGGTATATTTGTAGGTGTTGTGTGTTGGGTTGGGAGGCGGTGGTATTGTGTTTTTGGGCGGTGGGATTGGGGTGTGGTGCATTGGGGTTGTGGTGTGGTGGTGATTGCTGTGATGGCTGGCTTTAAGAAAGCCCTGTCCACTGAGGACTTAACAACTAAAGTTCAGGCATACCATGAGTTTTATAATAAGACCAATGACATGTATAAAGATGTGTGCAGGGCAAAGCATGTCTGGCTGGAGCTCTATGGGGACCAGCGGACAAACTTAACCCCCAAGCAAGAAAGGTAATTGTCACAACCATTATTTTGGAAAAACTTATCTGTATACAGTACCTATATGCATATTTTGACAATATAGATACAAATATACCATATTCATGGAAGCACTATAGGATTTGTGCATCTATGTTTTTATGTGTAGCTGTGTTGTTTTCTTTGAACTAAAAACCTATATATTTTAAATACAGTGCAAGAAATAAAAACACGTTGGTGTTCCGTAAAGGATAATTTTAAGCATGAGCAGCCGTAGTGGTGCTGCTGCTTGTAGGAGGTCCAAATACCATTATAGCGACATCCTGAATTTCCTTCGTCCAGCCATGGCTTTATCAACGTAAGTCTTTTTTCACAAATCACACATGTGGCAAGGCCAATAATAGTATATTTTTCTCAATGTGGACTATCACTGTTGTTTTGTAGTAGGATAACATTGAGGAAGAGGAGGAAGTTGTAGTGGCTGCTACACCAACCATACCCATATCCCCAAGTGTTGAAGAGGGTAGCCTAGCCAGCCACCATGAACCAAGTCATTCCCCACCATCCACTTCATCATTGATGTCTATTGCCTTATCAGCTTATTCTTGTTTCT
Organism: Hymenochirus boettgeri; assembly: GCA_019447015.1. Lineage (NCBI taxonomy): Eukaryota > Metazoa > Chordata > Amphibia > Anura > Pipidae > Hymenochirus > Hymenochirus boettgeri. The sequence goes on from CM033472.1 coordinate 71,512,492, forward strand.
CTGTCCCAACTACCCGGCGTATGCAAGCCAAAGGACGCAAGAAGATAAGAGAGGATGAGTCTAAATTCTTGTCATTGCTGCAGACAGTTCTCTAGATTCAAAGCAGCAGGCACAGAGTGAAAGCCAAGACACTGACAAGAACTATCACTTTTCCATGAGTTTGATCCCAATCGTGAAGAAGGTGCCCGAGTTGAGGATGTACTGACGTCCAAAATACCCAGAAGTGCACCAGTGCAACAGCCAATGTAACCATTTCCAGCTCGACTGGCCATGCAAACAATGAAATCTGGCATGTATATGTATGTATGTATAATTTTATTTATAAAGTGCCAGTCTGTCAGTGTGTTACTGTGAGTCTGTCAGTGTTTGTGTTACTGTGAGTAGAGATGGCCGGTTCGCGGACCCGAACCCGGATCCGCCGCGGATTTCTCCCGTCCGCGAACGGCGGATTATTCCAGACTTTCCGGACTTCCGAACTTCCGAACTGCGGATTTTTTTTTTTACGAAAATTTTCGAAAATACGAGTATCTCCGTAATTACGAGGATCTACGATACTTGCGGGATACGGAAAAACCGAAGATCCTCGTAACTACGAGGATTCACGTAATTACGAGGATTCACGTAAATTTCGTGTAAAATTTCAAGACGGAGCAAGCCACATGATCCAAATTAGCCAATGGTAGCTATCATAGTTACAGAAATCCTCGTTTTTTTACGGAAATCTTCGTTTTTACGGGAATCCTCGTATTTTCGAAAAATACCGTTTTTTTTAAAGTCACGCTAGCGGACTGTACTTTTTAGGTATTGTTGGCATTTATACGTGCTTCTAAGGCCATTACCCAGGTCCCTGAGTGGTTAAGTGTACGTTACCAAGGCTATTTAGACCACTTTTAATGCGGATTTTGCCGAACTTTCATTTTAATACATTTTAACGGGTCCGCTCGCGGATTTTCGAATTTTCGGATTTTTTCGAAAATCCGCGGATCCTCGCGCGGACCGGATTTTTCGAAGTTCGGACATCTCTAACTGTGAGTCTGTAGGTGTTACTGTGAGTCTGTCAGTGTGTTACTGTGAGCCTGTCACTGTTTGTGTTACTGCGAGTTTGTCAGTGTGTTTGTGTAACTGTCTGTCAGTGTGTTACTGTGAGTCTGTCTGTGTTACTGTGAGTCTTTCTGTGTTACTGTGAGTCTGTCAGTGTGTTTGTGTAACTGGGTTTGTCAGTGTGTTACTGTGAGTCTGTCAGTGTGTTTGTGTAACTGAGTCTGTCAGTGTGTTGCTGTGAGTCTGTCAGTGTGTTGCTGTGAGTTTGTCAGTGTTGCTGTGAGTCTGTCAGTGTGTTATTGTGAGTCTGTCAGCGTGTTACTGTGAGTCTGTTAGTGTTACTGTGAGTTTGTCGGTGTAACTGGAAGTCTGTCAGTTTGTTTGTGTAACTGAGTCTGTCATTGTGTTTTTGTGAGTCTGCCAGTGTGATACTGTGAGTCTGTCAGTGTTACTGTGAGTCTGTCAGTATGTTTGTGTAACTGAGTCTGTCAGTGTGTTTGTGTAACTGAGTCTGTCATTGTGTTACTGTGAGTCTGTTAGTTTGTTACTGTGAGTCTGTCAGTGTGTTTGTGTAACTGAGTCTGTCAGTGTGTTTGTGTAACTGAGTCTGTCAGTGTGTTGGTGTAACTGAGTCTGTCAGTGTGTTTGTGTTAATGAGAGTCTGTCAGTGTAGTGGTGTAGGTAGTAAACAGTCATCCATCACGTACAGCCCTTTTCCATTCCCATAGTGCCTATGCATCACTTTCAGTGTGGCATAGTGTAGATAGTAAACATTATTCTCCATCACGCCCAACCCTTTCCATAGTGCCTGTGCATCACTTTCAGTGTGGAAAAGTAGTGTAGGTAGGAGAGACAGCTATCTATGATGCACATCCCTTTCCCTTTCCTATAGTGCCTGTACATCACTTTTAGTGTGACATAGTAGTGTAGGTAGGAGAGAGACAGCCATCCATGGTGCACATCCCTTTCCCCTTCCTATAGTGCCTGTGCATCGCTTTCATTGTGACATAGTAGTGTAGGTAGGAGAGACAGCTATCTATGATGCACATCCCTTTCCCCTTCCTATAGTGCCTGTGCATCACTTTCAGTGTGACATAGTAGTGTAGGTAGGATAGAGACAGCCATCCATGATGCACAGCCCTTTCCCCTTCCAATAGTGCCTGGTGCATCACTTTCAGTGTGGAAAAGTAGTGTAGGTAGGAGAGAGAGAGGCATCCATAATGCACAGCCCTTTCCCCTTCCAATAATGCCTGTGCATCACTTTCAGTTGGAATGAGTATTGTAGATATAGTGCCTGTGCATCACTTTCAGTGTGGAAAAGTAGTGTAGGTAGGAGAGAGACAGTTATCCCATAATGCACAGCCCTTTCCCCTACCAATCGTGCCTGTGAATCACTTTCAGTTGGAAAGAATATTGTAGATACTAGAGAGACAGCGATCCATGATGCACAGCCCTTTCCCTTTAATAATGCCTGTGCATCACTTTCAGTTGGAAAGAGTATTGTAGATATAAGAGAGACAGCCATCCACGATGCACAGCCCTTTCCCCTTCCAATAGTGCCTGTGCATCACTTTCAGCTGGAAAGAGTATTGTAGATATTAGAGAGACAGCCATCCATGATGCACAGCCCTTTCCCCTTCCAATAGTGCCTGTGCATCACTTTCAGTGTGGAAAAGTAGTGTAGGTAGGAGAGAGACAGGCATTCATAACACACACCCTTTCCCCTTCCAATAGTGCCTGTGCATCGTTTCATTTGGAAAGAATATTTAGATATACAGCCCTTTCCCCTTCCAATAGTGCCTGTGAATCACTTTCAGTTGGAAAGAATATTGTAGATATTAGAGAGACAGCCATCCATGATGCACAGCCCTTTCCCCTTCTAACAGTGTCTGTGCATCACTTTCAGTTGGAAAGAGTATTGTAAATATAGTGTCTGTGCATCACTTTTAGTGTGGAAAAGTAGTGTAGGTAGGAGAGAGACAGTCATCCATAACGCACAGCCCTTTCCCCTTCCAATAGTGCCTGTGCATCACTTTCAGTTAGAAATTGTATTGTAGATATTAGAGAGACAGCCATTCATGATGCACAGCCCTTTCCCCTTCCAATAATATATGTGCATCGCTTTCAGTTTTCAGTGCACAGTAGTTAGGTAGGAGAGAGACATCCATCCATAATGTTGTCCCCCATAATCTAATTTAAATAAACTTTACCTACATTCCCACTACTACCAGGTCATCCCTTTAAGATCTGTAGCCCATAAAAAAAAAAATAAACTGGCAGAAATAGTTACATGCAGCACTTTACATTGGCAATACATGCCAATATGGGCAAGGGCAGCACGGTGGCTTAGTGGTTAGCACTGATGCCTTGCAGCGCTGAGGTCCTGAGTTCAATTCCACCCTTGGACACATCTGCAAGGAGTTTGTATGTTCTCCCCGTGCTTGCGTGGGTTTCCTCCGGCACTCCGGTTTCCCCCACAATCATAAAGATACTGATAGGTTGTATGTGTCATATATGTGCTTAGATTGTAAGCTCTTCGGGGCAAGGGCCTGATGTGAATGTATACATGTAATTGTAAAGCGCTACAGAGGATGAGCAGAGCACTATATAAATCCACAATAATAATAATAATAATATAAATATGTACATTAGACTGATTTTAGTTAAATTCATTTAGATATAATCAGTAAATTAATTAATTAATCAATAATTCATAAATCAATTATAATTGATATAAATTTTGGAAGGGAATTTGTGTGTTTGCTGCAGATTTTAAAACTCAATAATGAAGGGGTTAAAAAAAATTTTTTTTTTGATTATTGATCAAAATTTGCTTTTTTGACTTTAGTTACCCTTTAAGTATGGCTGCCACAGTAATACATAAGTAGACCAGTAGGTGTGTGTACCTGGGTCTGGTTGAGGGGTATGTCTTTTTTGTGTGTATAACCATAAAACTATCTTTTATTGAGGATAAATCTAAATTATTTTTTTTTACTTTAGTTACCCTTTAAATATGGCTGCCACTGTAATGGATAAGTAGATCACTAGGTGTGTGTACCTGGGTCTGGTTGAGGGGGTATGTCTTTTTTTGTGTTTACAACCATAAGACTATCTTTTATTGAGGATATATCAAAATTCTTTTTTTTTTAAATTTTAGTTACCCTTTAAGTATGGCTGCCACAGTAATGGAACAGTAGATCAGTAGGTGTGTGTACATGGGTGTGGTTGAGGGGGTATGTCTTTTTTTTGTGTTTACAACTATAAAACTATCTTTTATTGAGGATAAATCTAAATTTGTTTTTTTTACCCTTTAAATATGGCTTCCATGGGAATGGAAAGGTAGGTCAGTAGGTGGGTGTACCTGTGTCTGTGTGGGGGGTTGGGGGTATCACCATGTGTATTTATGACCATGAATCAAACTGTTTTGAAATATCCACATTTTGAAGATTGTTACCATTATAGCACACTTCTGTCCCACACGTCAGTACCGAATTTCATGTCTTTAGCTCAAAAACTGTGGGAGGAGATACAGTCCAAAAAAGCGGAAGAATAAAACGGAAGAAGAAAAAGAAGAAGAAAAGAAGAAGAAATAGAAAGAACAGTAATTTGGCTTTTTTCAAGCCAAATTAATAACATCAAAAATGGGGATATGTCAAAGGGGGGGATGAATTTCTTAAGGACATTAATTCCAGATTCTATAATCAGACACTGATGTAAACTCTGTAATAAGTCAACTTAGATAATTATATAAATACATGAACCCTAAGCTCTAAAATAGGGCCACCATCCCAGCCATATCTGTCCATTAGTGACCCTCGTGCCTTACTCAAAAATCCAAAACGCATTTTGAAGCAGGAGGGGCAGGATGTTGCACTTTACATCGGCAATACATGCGTGGGTTGCAGTGCGCGCACGTCACCATAATTACGCGATACTACCTATCAGCTGCCGGAATTCTCACTGGGGGTCACAGATTCGCGACTGCATCAGCCGCGTATTGAACATGCGCGAAGCGGGCTAAGTGGTTGCAAATAGCAGGGGAGGCCGAGTTAAGTTAACAGGATGCAGAAGTGGGAGCAGATTACTGGGGGGCTGATTTTCAGATTAAGGAGCTAAAGAGAGGTATGGAACCACGGAGAATTATGTTTTATTTCAAGGCTAAGATGTATTAAGTAGTGAACTGTTCCTTTAATGTAAGTATTTTGGGCAATTATATTCTGTATAATAAAGTGGGTTTTTTTTTGCATATGTTAAAAATGTTACAAATTTTTCATTACAGACACATTGGTCAACACGGACAAATCAAGATCAAAAATGTATTTGTCACTTATACTAAATAACTATACCTCCACCATTTCTAATCTTATACATCAGCTACATCAATGGACCTTGTATCCCATTTCCCTTATGGGAAGAATAGCAGCAGTTAAGATGACTGTACTGCCAAAAATTTTATACATATTTAGAGCCCTCCCTATAACTATTATGAAAAATGACCCACAAAAACAACCTCACATTAAATTCTCAACACTGGCAAGCCACACAAAGACAAAGGGGGCTTCGCAGCTCCAATCTTATTCTCATACTATAAAGCAGCTAGACTCTCATAATCTTTACAGTGGATATGGGGCTCGGGGAAAATAGGCTGGGTTGACTTGGAAAATGAACTTCTTGCTCCTTTACACTCTTCTTCGGTCCTATGGGTCCACTCAACAGACAGACCAGCATACAAAGACCCCCAATACGCCACAATACAAGCCTTATTATAACAGACAGACTTGTTGCAACAGACAATATAAGTTTATAATAATATCTTTATTATATCAAATTATATGGCATGATAGACAGACAATAAAAATACCCTCAATAGTTAAATGGGAGACAAGGCTAGGAAAAATGTTGGAGGACTCCCAATGGATCTCTATCTTTAAAAATACTGCAACCTGCTCATCAAATATATTAATGAAAGAAAAGTCCTATAAAATACTGTACGACCGTTATACTACCCCGGCCTTTTTAAAATCAATTCAACCATACAAAATTGATGCTTTAGGGGCTGTGGACAGCAGGCAGATCAACTACATTGTTGGTGGGCATGCCCAGAGGCTTCTGGACCCTATGTTTAGAACTACTACAGGAGGTTCTAACAAAGTCAGTCCAATTATCACCATTTACGGCACTATTTAATCTTCCTATTCAAAATCTGAATAAATTCCCTAGTGGAACATATATGCTCTGCAGCCAGGGAAGGACTGGGACCAAATATAACCAAATGACCCTTTCACGGTAGATTGCAACATTATTGACCAAGCCCACTTTGCTAAGGTCACACTTTGTTTAAAGGGCATGTCCACCCCCAAAACTATAATCCCCCCCACAATGGCCCCATTGTGTAGTGTAGTTTATCCTTACCTCACCATCCCAGCTCCATATGTTCTCCTGTAGTCCCCCCCCAGTCCCAAACTGCCCACCAGGGGATAGCGAGTCCATATAGGACTCTGCCTCCTATCTGGCCTCCGGGAGAAGTTTGGCATGCGTACTGCAGCCCTTCTTCCCCTCCCTCTCCCTCCCTCCCGTTTTGCGATCCCTACCATAAAATCCCTTGCCCATATAATAGAATATGTTCCCCCAGCCCCAACCACAAAAAATTATTTTAAGAAAGTTCCCAGAACTGTACTTACCTTCCCTCTCTCCCCCAGCATTCTGAGAAGCCGGCAGCCGCGTCCGTGATTGGCTGCTCTCCAGCCAATCACGGACGCGGCTGCCGGTCCCGCCCCCCTGCTTGCAGTGTCTTGCAAGAAAAGGCCGGGCGTCGGAGGAGAGAGGGAAGGTAGGTAAAGATCTGGGCACTTTCTTAAATTATTTTTATAGCGGTTGGGGCTGGGGGACTGTATTCTATTATATGATAAAAGTTGTTAATAAGGGTGGACATGCCCTTTAAGTTACACCCATTTTTAAGATTTCTATTCCCATTTTACATCACTGCTAATGAACTGGAGGGCTGATTTACACTGGCTAACAATCTGAAGGGCTGACAACACTGGCTGATAAAATGGAGGGCTGACAATACTGGGTAATGTACTGGAGGGCTGACAACACTGGCTTATTAACTGGAGGGCTGACTTACATTGGTTAACAATCTAAAGTACTGTCAACACTGGCTAATCATCTTGAGGACTGACAACACTGGCTAATAAACTGAGGGGGCTGACAACACTGGCAGATGAATTGGGGGGCTGACAACACTGGCTAATGAACTGGAGGACTGAAATCACTGCTAATGAACTGGAGGGCTGATTTACACTGGCTAACAATCTGAAGGGCTGACAACACTGGCTAATAAAATGGAGGGCTGACAATACTGGGTAATGTACTGGAGGGCTGTCAACACTGGCTAATCATCTTGAGGGCTGACAACACTGGCTAATAAACTGGGAGGGCTGACAACACTAGCAGATGAATTGGGGGGCTGCTGTTTAAAAGACTGGACCCAAAGTTCTGTCTCAGATATTGAAGTTTGGGTCTGGTTTTTTAAACAGCTGATCGCGCATATGCTTCCTTCATACACACTATCAGCTGTTTTAAAAATGCTGATCGTTGAGGGAGGAGGGGGTCAAAGGCCCCTGCAGGTACATCCATGCCAGCCTTACAGCAAGTTCACCAATAATAACTTAGCCTTTATTGCAGCCTTTATTGCCTTTATTGCAGCTATTTAACCATCCAGTTTGCCAGATGGCTTACCAGTTAATGTTTTACTGCCAGCTTGCCAAAAAGTATTACAACCACTATAAGTGGAGAAGGGTTATTGTGAGGAATATACTTTGCGACTTTTCTTTTTCATAGAAGAAAGCTTTAATGGAAGAAAGTCCGCCCCCTAGATTCACTGTAAAACTTCATCTTGGGCATGCTGTAAAGTTTGGGGCACCAGTCCATAGAAAGGATATTACAGATAAGTAACAGAGGAAGTATTACGTTGTTATAAAGAAGGTAGTATACCCCATGTGGCTGTTCTCTGTTACATTGGCAATGTTGGGTTTTGCAATGAAGGATTGAACTTGAGGGACATTGTGCATAGATGTGTCACTACAAATCTACAGTTAAATATAAAAGCGTGTGCATTTTCTCTTATAAACTGCTTGATAGACTTTTTTTAACCCCAAATAACTATGCAACATATTCATTTTACTAAATTTATTTGAGAATGAGATTAACTACATCTTACGGTAACTACTATCTATATATTTGGAATTATTATTATGGGTGAATTTGTATTATAAAGTGGAAGTTCAATGTGTAATTTTAATTTGCGCACACCCAGATCCCTCTTTGAACCACTTTTCGTAACACCACATGAGTGTGGTAGATAGCCACATAGGAGATTTTAAGAGTGTTGTTGTTCATCTCATATTATAGATGAAGAAAATGAAACTGAGCACTCATATGATTTTCTTTGACACAATAAACTGGGATTTTTTTCCTTTTGCAGATGTATGCCCAGAGTTTCATTTTCTTATGAAATCTTATTACCCATACAAAGACAAATTCGCCCATCCCAATAATTCATAAATTCCCCCAGCAAGATGCAATTTTGCCTCAACCAATCAGATGTTAGCTTTCAAATGTTAAATAAGATCTGATTGGTTGGGGCAAAATTAGCACCATTTTAAACGATAAGAACTTTCATTGAATAACCTTGATAGTGTCTTAAAACAATGTTTATCTAAATAAGTATTTTTTTGTGCATGAGAGTGCATGAGACTTCCATCTTCTTATCAAATGTTGGATATCATCTATGCTAGTATCACCTTGCTTTATTTGGTTGGAGTGCAGCTTCTATCATCTGGATTTTTTGTATTAATGAAAATTCAATAATGTAATTTCAGAAAAAGTATAAATTTTTAATTTAACTTGAAGAGTGTATTTATGATATGTGTGTTACTATTTGTGGCAGGTTTTAAAACGCAGTAGTCTTACTATGGCAATGAAAGAGGATGTTTAAATTTCATAATTCATTCTGATTTTTTTTATTTCTTTATTGTGTGTATTGTTGCCATGTTTATGTATTTGTTTGCATTTTAGACTATAAAACCAACTTTTTTCCATAAATAACTCTGTGTTAAGTGCATCTGTAATGGAAAAAGATTTGGTGGTTCTGGTAGATAACAGACTTGCTGTAGAAAACAATGCCAGGTAGCAAACGGCTAGAGCTGTATTGTCTTGTATAAAGAAGGGAATAGAGAGAAAGATATTATTCTCAATCTTTACAAGGCACTGGTAAGGCCTCATTTGGAATATGCGGTGCAGTTTTGAAATCCCATATACAAAAAGGACATCTTGGAAATGGAAGCAGTTCAGAGAAGGGCAACTAAATGAATAAGGGGAATGGAGGGGCTTGACTATGCAGGCAGATTAGACTAGTTAGGACTGTTTATATTGGAGAAGCGACATTTGCATGGGGATATGATAACATTATACAAATATATTAATGGGCCATACAATGAACTCTCTGGTGAACAGAGGACTTGCGGACATCCTTTAAGATCGGAAGAAAAGAAGTTTCATCTCAGTAGGACAAGCTTTTTTACAGTGAGAACGTGAAACTGTGAAACGTGTTTCCAGCAGATGGGGTAATGGCAAGTCTTATTAAATAGATTTAAAGGCTATGTCCACCCCTAAAATAAATTTAATATTCTGCTCCCCATGTCCCCCAGCCCCAACGCATATTTTTTTTTCAGAAAGCCCCCCAAACTTACTTACCTCCCCTCGATCCTCCGCCGCATGCCGGCCCTCTGCTTGCGAGAATGCAAGCAGAGGGGCGGGACCGGCAGTCGCGTCTGTGATTGGCTGAGCGGTCATTCAGTTCAGCGGAGGAAAGCGGAGAGTAAGTAAGAGTTTGGGGAGCTTTTTAAAAAAAACAAACATGCGGTTGGGGCTGGGGGATATGGGGGAGCAGAATATTAAGGGGGATTTGTGCTGGGGAGGGATAGTAGAACGGGAGGGAGAGGGAGGGAGAGGGAGGGAGAGGAGGGGGAGGAGGGGGGGGAGAAGGGCTGCAGCACGCAGGCAGGAATCTCCGGGCCAGGTAGCAGGCAGTGTCCTATATGGACCTGCTAGCCTCCTGGTGGGCAGTTTTTGGAACTTTGGGGGGGGACTACCGGAGAACCAGATGGAGTTGGGATGTGAGGTAAGGATTAAACTACACTACATGGTGGGGCCATGTTGGGGGGATATATAGTTTTGGGGGTGGACATGCCCTTTAAAAAAGGCCTGGATAAGTATTTAAAACTAAAAAATTTTGAGAATTATGAGGAATTCAACCCCCCCCCCCCCCTTTTTAGCAGTTTTTTTTGCCTTACTCAACTGTTAGGTAGGGTTAAAAAAAAATTGAAAGGTAGGAAAATTGAAAGGTGGGTGTAGGAGTGCATTAGTAGGTGTGCGTATCTCCATCAGTATGTGTGTGTAGTTTTTATGTGGTGTTAGGGGGTATGCTTTTGTGTTTATGACAGTAAAACTAACTTTCTTGATGATTTAGGTGTGGTCTCCATGAAAACCAAAGGATGGTTTGCTTGTTGAAATCATCAGTAGGTGTGTATTCTGTCTGTGTGTGGTGGTTAGGGGTATGTCTTTGCATTTTGAAGCATGCAACTAACTTTGGTGGTTTAGGTACTGTATGTTTTCCATCGAAACATTAGTGTAGGTTTGGTGTGAGGGTGCATCAGTAGGTGTGTATACTGTACCTTTTTCTATATGGGTTCGGGGGGGGTTGTGTTTGTTACTATAAAAGAAAGAGATGTCTTTATTATGGTCCTGCAGATGCTTGAAAACTACAACTCTACTCTCACTAGTAACAGATGGTAGCTAGGGAATAATGGGGGTTGTACAGTAGTTGGCATCTGGAGGACCAAAGGATGGACATACCTGCAATAATAAAACTATATTTAAGAATTCATTTTAAATAAATAAAACATACTGCACATTGTGCATTACATATATTTGTTGTAGTACTTTCGGACCCAGGGGCATTTTATTAGAAAAGTGACAGTTGGGATTTGAACACATGACATTAAAACCTTGGAATGTTTAGGATTGAAGATTGTATCTATTGTAGTTAATTGGGAAAAAATTTACAGAATTTCCTCGATAACGTAGGCCTTCTTCCATCGATTCCCTCGCTAGTTAATAACGCACTTCTCCAAGTTCCATTTCTTTAAAGCCTAACTATTAACTATACTGGTTCTATATAATACAAGCAGAGTACACGGCTTTGCAATTTTTTTCCCCAATTAAAACCTTGTTGGGCTCAGTCATTTCTCAGCGGTTAACAGTCATTTCATTAACAGATGGCAGCAGAAAGGTTAGATTTTTCAGACCTGCACATGACCCATGACAGTATAACCATTTCTCGGACCCGAAATTAAACAGAACTGCACCTGCTAAACTGTTACACGCACCTTGAAGGAATATTACTAAGGAACTTGTTTAATGAACTAGTTATCTTGGCAGACCATGAACAATATGTTCTATTAGCAAGGACCCTTAAAGTTCGTACTTACGTGCAATTGCGGGTCCCGACCCACGACGCACGATGTATAGGAACGAACAACCAAAACGGACTGTTTCGGGCGATAAAGTGCCTACACACTGGACGATTATCGCCCGAAAGTTTCGGTTCTACACATCGTGCGTCGTGGATGGGGACCGCGATCGCACCTTATTCTTATTTAGATTGGGTTTACTTTATATTGACATATAGAGTATAGTATAGTATAGTATAGTATTTGAGGTTGAATAAAGACATACGTCCATCCAGTCCAACCCATCTAGCAATATCCTCATTTCCTGCCTAACTGTTGATCCAGAGGAAGGCAAAAAACCCCCACCAAATTTATGAAGGGGGAAAAAATTCCTTCCTGACTCCAAGTGGCAATCGGAAATTTCCCTGGATCAACTCTACTTTATGTATCAATACCAGTAACTTGCAACATTCCTTGTTTGCAGAAACTCATCCAGCTTTTTTTTTAAACTGACCAATGAACCTGCCATTACAACGTCCACTGGAAGACAGTTCCATAGCCTTACCGTTCTCACAGTGAAAAACCCTTTCTGAGCTTGAAGCCTAAACCTTTTTTCTTCAAGTCTTAAGGGATGTCCTCGTGTCCTTTGACATGTTCTCTTGGTGAACAATGCCCCAGATAGTTTATTGTATGGCCCGTTAATGTATTTATACACAGTAATCATATCCCCACGCAAGCGCCTTTTCTCCAGCGTACATAATTGTAACTTTTCCAGTCTCTCTTCATATTCAAGCTCCCCCAATCCCCTTATTAATTTAGTTGCCCTTCTCTGAACCCTTTCCATTTCAAAGATGTCCTTTTTGTACACAGGATTCCAAAATTGCACTGCATATTCCAAATGAGGCCTTACCAATGCTTTGTAAAGAGGGAGAATTACATTTTCCTCCCTTGAATCCATACCTCGCTTTATACAAGACAATACCATGCTGGCTCTGGCTGTTGCCGCCTGGCACTGCTTGCTACCTTTAAGTTTGTTATCCACCAAAACTCCAAGATCCCTTTCCAACAGGGATTCACTTAACACAGAGCCATTTATAGTATAAGTAGCACAAGTATTTTTTAAGTCCAAAATGCATCACTCTACATTTATCAACATTGAATTTTCATATGCACTTAGCAGCCCAATGTGATAATCTATCTAGATCCCCTTGCAACGATTGCACCATCCTCTGAAGTTTTTAATGGTCGACAAAGTTGTTGTGTCGTCAGCAAACACAGAAACCTTGCTGACCCACCCACTTCCAAAGCATTAATAAATAGATTAATAGAAGCGGCCCCAACACAGAAACCCTGTGGCCCCCACTTAGCACTTTAGTCCATAATGATTAAGCCCCATTAACAACTCTCCTGCAATCCTATTCTTAACCTTTAACCAATTTTCTATCCATGTCAATGTGACTCCCCAGACCAACAGACCTTAGCTTATTCATTAGTCCCTATTGGGACTGTATCAAAAGCCTTTGCAAAATCCAAGTAAACTACATCTACTGCTATACCAGAGTCTAATTTCTACTTACTTCCTCATAAAAGCCAAGCAAATTAGTTTGACAAGATCTATTCCTCCTAAATCCATGCTGGTTCTACTTATAATTGTCAGTCCTGAAACATACTCTAGAACATGATCCCTTATTAAACTTTCCAGGATCTTCCCCACCACTGAAGTTAAACTTACAGGCCTGTAATTACCCGCTGTGAATGACTACCCTTTTTGAATATTGGAATAACATCAGCCTTTTTCCAATCCAGAGGCACACCACACGGACATGAGGGAATAGGATATTCGACGTTTGTTTTTGTTCCGTTTTGAATTTTCCAGAAAAATCCGAAGATTCGAAAAAATGTACCCATAAAGAAGTCTATCTGCACACAGATTATAACATGCTTTAAATACTTTATTCCATGTCACACCAACCATCCAAGGGTGACGTTTTCAGAGACGTCGATCTCCTTTGTCAAGCAAAAATGGCATACCATTTTTTTACTTCTGCTGAAAAACGTCACCCCAGATCTCTGTCAGTATAAATGTAAAGACCTATGCTTATCCATCCCAAGTTAGTTTATGTAGTCAGCATATACATGAGGTACACATGAGGTAGGACATAAATAAGCAGGGCTGACAGGGAGAGAGACATAAACAGCTGGATGTGTTTTCCCATGAGTGGTGGTGAGCGCCATCTTGAAGGTGCCAGTTGGGTGAGATGTTGGGGCATCTTTTCCTTCCCATGGACGGAAGCAGAAATGATGTCATCTAGGAATCGGGCAGTCCATCTCTGCTTCTGGAGTGCTCTTGGCAGCAGTAACATAGTAACATAGTAACATAGTTTAGTTGAATAAGACATTCGTCCATCAGTCCAACCTATTCCCTTTTTTTTTTTTTACCCTACCTAACAGTTGATCCAGGAAGGCAAAAACCCCAGCTAAAAAAGGGGGGAAAAATTCCTTCCTGACTCCAAACGGCAATCGGAAAGTATCCCTGGATCAACCAGATCTATATGCATTAATACCAGTAATTCTCAATATTTTTTAGTTTTAGAAACTTAATCCAGGCCTTTTTAAAGTTATTCAATGAACTTGCCATTACCACCATCTGCTGGAAGACGTTCCACAGTTTCACACCGTTCTCACTGTAAAGAACCTCTCCTAACTTGAAGATGAAACTTCTTTTCTTCCAACCTTAAAGGAGTCCAGAGTCCTCTGATATGACCTATTAGTGAACAATGCACCAAGTTCACTGTATGGGCCATTAATATATTTGTATAAGGTTATCATGTCCCCCCACGCAACCGCCGCTTCTCCAATGTAAACAGCCCTAACTTGTCTAATCTGCCTGCATATTCAAGCCCCTCCATCCCCTTATTAATTTAGTTGCCCTTCTCTGAACTGCCTCAATTTTCAAGATGTCCCTTTGTATATGGGATTCCAAAACTGCACCGCATATTCCAAATGGGGCCTTACCATGCCTTGTAAAGAGGGAGAATAATATTTTTCTCTCTGATTCCATTCCCCTCTTTATACAAGACATATCTTGCTAGCTCTAGCTGTTGCTACCTGGCATTGTTTGCTACAGCTAAGTCTGTTACTACCAGAACCCCCAAATCTTTTTCCATTTCAGATGCACTTAACACAGAGTTATTTATGGGTAGGTGGCACAGGGATTATTAAAATCCCAAATGCATCACCTTACATTTATCAACATTGAATCTCATCTGCCATTTCTGCTGCCCATTTTGATAATCTATCTAGGTCTGCTTGCAGCACTTGCACATCATTGGAAGTTTTCCAAAGCTCTGCATAATTTAGTGTCATCAGCAAACCACAGAGACCTTGCTCTCAATGCCCCCTTCTAAGTCATTTATAACAGATTAAACAGAAGCGGCCCCAGTACAGAACCCTGAGAACTCCGCTTAGAACTTTAGCCCACATAGATGTAGCTCCATTAACCACCACTCTCTGTTTGCGGTCCAATAACCAGTTCTCTATCCATGAACAAATGTTTTCTTCAAGGCCAACAGTCCTCAGTTTATACATTAGTCGCCTATGTGGCACAGTATCAAGGCTTTTGCAAAATCCAAATATACCACATCCACAGCTGTGCCTGAATCTAACTTCTTACTCACTTCTTTCATAAAAACCAATTAAATTTGTCTGGCATGATCTATTTCTCATAAATAATGCTGACTACTACTAATAAGATGATCTCTGGAGACAAAGTCAAGGATATGATCCCTTAACAAAGTTTCCATCACCTTCCCTACCACTGATGTTAGGCTTACGGTCTATAGTTACCAGCTGTGAACGACTACCTTTTTTGAATATTGGTATTACATTGGCTTTTTTCCAATCCACGGCACATCCCAGACAAAGCGAATCTGAAAAGATGAGACACAGTGGTCTTGCTAGAACTAACTAAGCTCTTTTAAAATCCTAGGATGCAATCCATCTGGTCCTGGCGCTTTATTGATATTAACTTTGTCTAATTGATTCCGTACCTATCCTCCTCCGTTATCCAATGTGAAAACTCTTCATTTCCTCCTGCACATTGTTACAATCCCTACTGTAAGATTCTCAACAGTAAAAACCGATGTAAAAAAACGGTTTAGCAGATTAGCCTTTTCGGCATCCTCTACAACCACCTCAGCTCCATTATTTAATGGTCCCACATTCTCAGTCCTCATTTTTTTACCATTTATATACTTAAAACATCTTGGGGTGGGCTTGCTTTGTCGGCAATCCGTATTTCATTTTCTATTTTAGCTAGTTTAATTGTTTTCTTGCACTCTTTATTACAGCTTTTGTACTCCCTGTGAGCCTGTTCTGTGCCTTCTGCTTTCAAAATTTTAAAAGCCCTTTTCTTTTTTTCCATTTCCCTTTTTACCTGAGCATTAAGCCATGCAGGAGTGGACCTAATTTTTTTACACTTGTTTCCTAAGGTCCCGATTTGGAAATGTTATAGTTTAATATCCCTAAAAGTGGTCCACATCTGCTCAGTATCTTTACCTAGAAACAGTTCCCCCCAGTCTATGAGCGAGCGATTCCTTTAAAAGCATAAAATTAGCTTTCCTAAAGTTAAAAGTTTTTGTTAAGCCAGTGCACTTTAGTTTTTCTGCAACCTATATTAAATGACACTATATCATGGTCACTATTCCCTAAGCTTCCCATTACCTTCATCTCCAAAATGAGCTCTGGGTTATTAGATATCACCAATCCAACAAGCATTCTTTCTAGTAGGAACTTCTACCATCTGTGAAAGAAAAGCTCATATAGGAAATTTAAGAACTTTATACCTTTTGAGGTGCTGGCAGTTCCATTACTCCAATCTATTTCAGGGTAGTTAAAATCCCCCATAACCAAGAACATGCCCCATACCAGCAGCCTTCGCCAACTGCATATGGAGATTTCATTTCCACCTCTTCCCCGGCATTTGGCGGCTTATAACACACTCCAACAATTAATTTACCTACCTTCTTGCTTCCTGTACACAGTTCCACCCATAATGTTTTGCTCTGCCTCATCGTTTGCTCCCCCATCTATTCCATCTTTTAAATTTGGCTTCAATTCCTGTTCAACATACATACATACTCCTCCTCCTTTCTTATTAACTCGGTCATGTCTAAATAAGGAGTACCCTTCAATATTTACTGTCCAGTCGTGAATCATTAAGCCATGATTCTGCTTAACCAATTACATCATACCTTTCCTTTAACGCTATTATTTAAAGTTCGCCGGTTTTTTCCAGCCAGACTCCTTGCATTTGTAAACATACATTTTAGATTATCAATTGATTTACTTCCCATACATGGTCGTACATGCCTCCTTATCCTCTATGCTCCTCCTTCTCCTCCCTCTGTTGTGTTACTAGCCCCCAGATCCCTAACTTCTCTTCTACCCCTGTGTAGTTAAACGTCCCTCCCCCCCAATACCTAGTTTAAAATCTCCTCCAACCCCCTAGCCATCTTCTCCCCCAAAACAGTTGCACCATCAACCATTGAGGTGCAATCCGTCACTGCTAAAGAGCCTGTGCCAACAGAAAAGTCAGCCCAGTTCTCTAAAAACCCAAACCCCATCTCCTTACAACCACTCTCTTAGCCACGCATTTATCCTCCTGAGCTCCCTTTGCCTCCCTACGTAGCACGTGGCTGCGGTAGTATTTCTGAATATACTACCCTGGAGGTCCTTGCTTTTAACTTGGCCCCTAATTCTCGGAAATCTTTTTAAGGACCTCACCTCCACCTCTAACTTTGTCATTGGCACCAATGTGAACCAAGACCGCCGGGTCACTCCCAGCCCCACCCATAATCTGTCTACACGATCCACCACATGTCGACCCCTAGCACCAGGCAGACAACACAATGTTCGGCATGCAGGGTCCTGGCGACAGATTACCTATCTACCCTTCTAATAATAATCCCCTACCACTACCACCTGTCTATCCTTCCTAGCCCCCAGTTCTCCCTCCCTTGTATTGGAGATGGCCGTCCCCTGGTTGCTCAAGGGAAAGGCCCGTCCATACATGCTGCTTCCGACACGTCCTCCACATCTTCACCATAAAATGGCAAATCTGTTGGGATCGACCAGCTGGGAAGAAGCCCCCCTATCCTTCCGTCCCCTCCTTCCCCTGGTGACCCTTACAAATCTATCTTCCTTCTCCACCTTATCTGCCCCATCTCCACCCACCATTTTACTGGCCCCTGCCAGTACCTGCATTTCCCCCAGTTTGCCAAGTCCTGCAATGCTGCAAGTTTACCCCTTAGACTCTGTACCTCAGATTCCAAATGGGCAACCCACTCACATCTGACACATACATAGGTCCCTGGGGCTGCTGCTCCAAGATCCCATACAGGCGGCAGGATGCACATTGCGCGGCCCCCTACAAAACTGTCCATACTAAACAGCAATACACAGCAGAGACACAGCAGAGAAATATGTTGTTCTTAACGCTTTCTTGTTTTAAACACTTTAGTTTTTTACGCTGTCAATTCTCTTAAAACAAAAAATCTCTTTAAAACAGGAAATCGCTCAAGCTAATCGCTCATGGGAAGGCCTTAAATGAGGTTCAAACCAAAAAGTCTTCCCTTGTATGCCAACTCGGACCCTCTTCCCCTTTTTCCAGGTAAAAACATGCCTGGCTATATAGTCCTGCTCTTCCCTCTTTATTTGGTTGTTTTTTGGCAGTAAGGGAACTTTTGAAGCGGTCTAAGTTAGCTGTGAATAATTCGAAAAATTTCCTGAGTGTGTTCAGCACCTTTCTCTGAGATGATTTTTTTAAATTTGTTGATCTCCCTGTGCAAGGTAGTTAGTTTGTCAGTGAGAAAGTCCAGGGAAAGTAACGTAAAAACCTGCAAAACCCACGCACTCTCCTGTATTGTACCTTCTTCCGAGTACACAGACCCTTCCCCACCCATCAGGGAGACCTTAGTGTCAGAAGTGGGCTCATTACTTGAACCAAAGCAAAATGTTTGACCCCCTTATTTCTTCAAAGTGTCTCATT
Organism: Hymenochirus boettgeri; assembly: GCA_019447015.1. NCBI lineage: Eukaryota > Metazoa > Chordata > Amphibia > Anura > Pipidae > Hymenochirus > Hymenochirus boettgeri. The sequence goes on from CM033472.1 coordinate 71,531,095, forward strand.
GCTTATTAAATTTGGATTTTTTGCATTACATGATTTTATACTACTATGTTTATTATATTTATTATATTATGTACTACATACTGATACTATTATGTTAATGTATCCATTTCCTGTCCACACCTGGCTCCTCCCATGTTGGGATTGGTCTACAGGTAGGGGCACCCTTTAAAATCCCTGAGCACAGTTGCACTTGTATCACCTGAAGAAGGGGCCACTTTACTCCCCCGAAACATTGTGTTTTTGTGTGATGTGTCCACATAAGAAAAACTACTTTAGGTTTGATGAAGGGTTTTATGGGTTTTTCAAAGCCAAGGCACATTAATGGGTGCTGCTATGGCACCTGCCAATATATTTATGGCTAAGATTGAAAACCAGCTATTTCCTAATGATAACTTTAAACCTAATATAACTTTAAACCTAAGAATCATTACCGGTATGTGGATGACATTCTGTTATTTTGGAAAGGCTCACAATCTGAACTTGGTGAAATGCTCTACAAGGCAAGTAATAGTCAACCCACCATTAAAGTTCACTTCGGAGTCCTCTTCCGCTAATATTCATTATTTAGATGATGATATTACCTTGTCAGCTGGAATTTTACACACTGCTTTGTATTCTAAACCTACTGACTGCAATAATTTGTTGCTTACATCAAGCTTCCATAATCAAAAGGCATTTAAGGCCACACCTAGAAGCCAATTCATAAGAGCTAGATGCATTACCCCACTGAATAGTATAAAGCAGTATACTCACTACTCCACAAGCTTTTAGAAAAAGAATATTCACAAAATCTTTATCAAGAACCATTAGGCAAGTAGAAAAAGACCAAGGAACAGCCTTTTAGTATAGTAGTATAGTTTTTGAGGTTGAATAAAGACATACTTCCATCCAGTCCACCCATCTAGCAATATCCTAATTTCCTGCCTAACTGTTGATCCAGAGGAAGGCAAAAAAACCCCCCCAAATTTATGAAGGGGGAAAAAATTCCTTCCTGACTCCAAGTGGACAATCGAATTTCCTGGATCAACTCTACTTTATGTATCAACCAGTACATTGCAACATTCCTTGTTTGCAGAAACTCATCCAGCTTTTTTTTTAAACTGACCAATGATCCTGCCATTACAAACGTCCACTGGAAGACAGTTCCATAGCTTTAACCGTTCTCACAGTGAAAAACCCTTTCGGCTTGAAGCCTAAACCTTTTTCTTCAAGTCTTAAGGGATGTCCTCGTTGTCCTTTGACATGTTCTATTGGTGAACAATGCCCCAGATAGTTTATTGTATGGCCCGTTAATGTATTTTACACAGTAATCTATCCCCACGCAAGCGCCTTTTCTCCGCGTCCATAATTGTAACTTTTCCAGTCTCTCTTCATATTCAAGCTCCCCCAATCCCCTTATTATTTTAGTTGCCCTTCTCTGAACCCTTTCCATTTCAAAGATGTCCTTTTTGTACACAGGATTCCAAAATTGCACTGCATTTCCAATGAGGCCTTACCAATGCTTTGTAAAAGGGAGAATTACATTTTCCTCCTCCTTGAATCCATACCTCTCTTTATACAAGACAATACCATGCTGGCTCTGGCTGTTGCCGCCTGGCACTGCTTGCTACCTTTAAGTTTGTTATCCACCAAAACTCCAAGATCCCTTTCCAACAGGGATTCACTTAACACAGACCATTTATAGTATAAGTAGCACAAGTATTTTTAGTCCAAATGCATCACCTTACATTTATCAACATTGAATTTCATCTGCCACTTAGCAGCCCAATGTGATAATCTATCTAGATCCCCTTGCAATGATTGCACATCCTCTGAAGTTTTTAATGGTCGACAAAGTTTTTTGTCGTCAGCAAACACGAAACCTTGCTGACACTACCCACTTCCAAATCATTATAAATAGATTAAATAGAAGCGGCCCCAACACAGAACCCTGTGGCACCCCACTTAGCACTTAGTCCATAATGATGAAGCCCCTAACAACTACTCTCTGCATCCTATTCATTAACAATTTTCTATCCATGTACAATATGACTCCCCAGACCAACAGACCGTAGCTTATTCATTAGTCGCCTATGGGGGACTGTACAAAAGCCTTTGCAAAATCCAAGTAAACTACATCTACTGCTATACCAGAGTCTAAATTTCTACTTATTTCCTCATAAAAGCCACAAGTTAGTTTGACAATCTATTCCTCCTAATCCATGCTGGTTACTACTTATAATGTCAGTCCTTGAAACATACTCTAGAACATGTTCCCTTATTAAACTTTCCAGGATCTTCCCCACCACTGAAGTTAAACTTCAGTGGTGGGAAGATCCTGGAAATTATATTAACATATAATACAAAGAAATAACTTACAAATTAATAGAGTTCCGTTTGTCTATAAATGTAACCAATTTAGCAGACATATTGAAGGGATCATAAGCAAATATTGGCCCCTTATCCAACGTGATCCCAAATTTGGGCATTTGTTCCAAGTAAAAGGAAAATGTTATTCTCCCTCTTTACAAAGCATTGGTAAGGCCTCATATGGAATATGCTGTGCAATTTTGGAATCCTGAGTACAAAAAGGGCATCTTTAAAATGGAAAGGGTTCAGAGAAGGGCATCTAAATTAATAAGGGGATTGGGGGAGCTTTAATATGAAGAGAGTCTGGGAAAGTTACAATTATGTACGCTGGAGAAAAAGGCGCTTGCGTGGGGATATAATTACTGTGTATAAATACGTTACCGGGCCATACTATCTGGGGCAATGTTCACCAATAGAGCATGTCAGAGGACACGTGGACATCCCTTAAGACTTGAAGAAAAAAGGTTTAGGCTTCAAGTTTGGAAAAGTTTTTTCACAGTGAGAACAGTAAAGCTATGGAACTGTCTTCCAGTGGACGTTGTTATGGCAGGCTCATTGGTAAGTTTAAAAAAAAAGCTGGATGAGTTTCAGCAAACAAGGAATGTTGCAAGAACCACCACTATTTAGCTACCTTAAAGGATCTACATTACGCAATAAATTGTGCCCCTTTGACATTTAAGAGAAAGTGAAATTGTTTCAAGGTACACTAAAGGTGGGTACATATCCATGTATGTCATGTATATGCTGCAGCTCTATCATAAAGGGTAACTATGTTACCCATCCTTCTAAAGGCACACCTATACGGATAAATAATTTTTCTATATGCCTGTCCACAAATGTCCTATACTTCCTGAAATGTCCTTGTGCCTAGGTTATGTAGGCCAGACATCGAGACAAGCTTAAGAGCGCAAACGCAACATTAGGAACTTTAAAGTGGGTTTGTCATATGTCACATGTGTTTCTAGGCATTTCCACACAGCAGTTCATATGCACAACCAACTCAAGTGGGTGATTGTCGCCACCCCCTAAGAGGGGGCAACATATGGAAACTGTTAGCGCAGAGTGAGTGCTACTGGATTAAAAGATTGAACTGTTTAAGCCCTATGGGACTTAATGATGCCTGGTCCATTAAAGGCTTTTTATTAAGCATCATTTTTTTTAATTTACTCTGTGTACATGATCATTTTTTTTTCTTTCTTTTTTTTTGCCTTTCTGTTACAGATTTTGAATTTGCCTTATAGTCATTTTCTTTAATCGCCTGACAGGTAACTATGTGCCTGTATAGTCATTAACTTTATTCCCCAGACAGGTAACTATGTTGTTATGCTATTATATTATGTTAATATTTGACAGGTGTGAGATGCATCTATGCTATATATGTAGTAGTTTTCTCAAGCATTTTCTGGTAGACCCATTAACGCATAGTGCTATTGGATTTATGTCTCCTTTATCCAAATGTGGACTCTCTTCTTAATATTACATTTTGGATACCCATCTCCTGGTATTTCCAGCCTGGAGCATCTTGGACTATTTTTGGGACTTGTAACTCCAATTTGGATTTGGACTTCCTCCATCCCTCCCCCGTATGATGTCACATCCTTTTTGCTGTGTTATAAGTGTTTGTACAATGCTATGTCTGCACACTTGTAAAAGGACAATGTAGTCCAAAACATGTGGTGTGTTTTGCTCCAATATTATTATTATTGTGGATTTATATAGCGCCAACATGTTCCATGGCACTTTACAGTTGCATTAATATACATAAGGAAAACATACATGTTACATACAAGGGTAGTGCAAGTAATATAAAGTGCAAATGTAAGTGCTGGTCTAGCTGTACTGTGGTACAATAGGATGGAGGACCCTGCCTGAGAGCTTGCAGTCTAGATTCTGACAACTAAGTTGTCGGTAGGTTATAACTAGCACGTCTGTGATGGGTCAGTAAAAGGAGTAGAAGTGTCCAATAAAGAGCACCAATTTGCAACTACAATTGTGTTGTAAAGAAAAACCCATTGCACAGAGCTGTGCTGATATCACCTTGTTGCAAAAACCGATACTGGTAAATGGTTGGCACTGATCACACACAGACATTGTCAAAATTCTTGGCACACAGACAACGGTAAAAATGCTTAGTACATGGACTACTGGTATAATGGTTGGCACACAGAACGGTAAAATGCTTGCCACCCAGACAATGGTAAAAATGCTTAGTACTTGGACTGGTAAAAAGGATGGTAAAATGCTTGACACAGAAACTGGTTGGAAACTGATATTGGTTGGAAACTGATATTCGTAACTATTTGGCACAGACATTAGTAAAATGCTTTAAAATTGGAACTAGCCAAATGACACAAAATGGCACAGATAATGCAAACCATTTAAAACTGCCCATTTGCCAACCATTTTAATTTTACCAATGTCTGTATATCAAGATAGAGACATCATGGAAATTAAATAATACCTTTTATTGGGAAACTAAAATGATTAAAAATGCAAGCTTTCAAAGCACTTAGGCTTCTTCCTTTAGGCATGATACAATACTGAATCTTGTAAAGCACACTATTTTATACAAACTAGAACAAAGAGTTTCTGACATTACACAGATGTTATCTTATGCCCCCATGCCTGGCAATGCCTGTCGTAAATAAAACAGTGAATACACATTCAATGATCATTTTAGTTAGCCAATAAAAGGTATTATTTTATATCCAAGATGTCTATACTTTCTCTACTACTACTGTATGTCAAGATGGCAAAGATGGCACACAGATATTGGTTAAAATGGTTGGCAAATGGGCATTTGTAAATGGTTGGCATTGTCAGTGCATCAAGTCTTGATACAGACAATGCCAACCATTTACAACTCCCAGCATTCCCCTACAAAAACTCTGCAGACAGCGAATGCTGGGAGTTGTAGTTTCCAAACAATAGGAGATCTACCACTGCCATATAATAACTGTACTTTGAATCTATCACTTTAAAGGGCATCTCCACCCCCCATAGTAACATTCATTTATATCATAGGACATATCCTCCCACCCCCAACCGCTAAGTTAAAAGCTTAAAAATCGATTCCTAACTCTACTTAGATCTCCTGGTTCCAGCGTCCCTCTGGTCCATCTCCCCTGCCTGCCGGATCTACTAGCAGGGGACCAGACCAGCAGCCGCAGCTGTAATTGGCTGAGAGGCAGCCAATCCCAGCCGCGGCTGCCATCGATGGTGAAGACGCTGGCACCCGGGAGCTGTAACTTCAGTTTGGAAAAGATTTTTTAAACTTTTAACTTAGCAGTTTTTGGTGGGAGGATATGCCCTACAATATGTATAAAAACTTTTATGCTAGGGGAAATATTTGAATGGAGGGATCGGGAGAGGGGTGGTGAAAGGGCTCCTGTGCGCATGTCACCATCCCTCCTAGAGGAGAGAAGGAAGGCAGCAACGTTTGGACAGGAAGACAGCCACTACTCTTCACTTTCCTGGACTTTGGACATGGATTGCAGGAGAACCATAAAGAGCAGGATTGTAAGGTAAGGATTTACATTGGGGCTAGTATGGGATTAAATTTTAGTTTGGGGGGTGGACATGCCCTTTAATACTAATAAAAGAACATTAATAAAAGAGGGAAAGTATAGGGCTGAGTCTGTCACTGGACAAATGGAAAGTTAAGTCCCGGCAAGACTCCCAGTTGTTTACTACAGCTCACAACCCTCCATCCCCCGACCTCCAGACCTCCAGTAAGCAGGCAGACAGACACTTTTAGTCCCTCCTTAATAGGCTGGGTACACACGGTAAGATATTAAGATATTTTCGGCCGTGTATTAGTCGGTCGGGCAAAAATATCTTACCGTGTGCAAGGGCGGCCATGACTGAGCTTGATCAAGCTCGTTGGTAAATATGATCGGAGACCACTTTTGAGTTCCGATCGTTCCGAAGTACAGAAATCTGTAGGATCCGTTCGGATTCAGACGGATCTTTCGATTTTGGAACCGAGGGGTTCCGTGTTGGACCCGGATCCCATCTCTACTTAGTAGTAGTAGTCAGTATAGATTTATGAGAAATAGATCATGCCAGACAAATTTAATTTGTTTTTATGAAGAAGCGAGTAAGAATTTAGATTCAAGCACAGCAGTGGATGTGGTATACTTTTGCGAAAGCTTTTGATACTGTGCCACATAGGTGACTAATGTATAAACTGAGGACTGTTGGCTTAGAAGAAAACATTTGTTCATGGATAGAGAACTGGTTATTGGATCGCAAACAGAGAGTGTTGGTAAATGGAGCTACATCTATGTGGGCTAAAGTTCTAAGCGGAGTGTCTTAGGGTTCTGTACTGGGGCCGCTTCTTTTTAATCTGTTTATAAATTACTTAGAGGGGGCCATTGAGAGCAAGGTCTCTGTGTTTGCTGATGACACTAAACTATGCAGAGCTTTGGAAACCTCAAATCATGTGCAAGTGTTGCAAGCGGACCTAGATAGATTATCAAAATGGGCAGTAGAATGGCAGATGAGATTTAATGTTCATAAATGTAAGGTGATGCATTTGGGATACAAAAGGGGCATCTTGTAAATGGAAAAAGTTCAGAGAAGGGCAACTAAATTAATAAGGTGAATTGAGGGGCTTGATTATGCAGGCAGATTAGACAAGTTAGGGCTGTTTACATTGGAGAAGCGACGTTCGAGTGGGGATATGATAACCTTATACAAATATATTAATGGGCAATACAATAAACTCTCTGGTGCATTGTTCACTAATAGGTCATTAATTACTGGTATTAATACATATACTGTAGATCTGGTTAATGCAGGGATACTTTCCGATTTATATTATATTATACAAATTGTGTATTTAGGGTACTATCTCTTTAACTAAGTCACTGATTACTTTGATACATCACCATTAATATGCTATTTAAGATGGAGTCATGGATGGGACTTCTTTAGCCCTCTGATGATGTGACAACCTTTAAGAAATGCATTAGGGAGTGGTTTCTTTTGCATGTTTTCCTTACCTCACTTTTGGTGCCGATTAAGCCACAATAAAATGGATTTGATTGCACATGGTTGAAGACTCGTCCCATCTGTTTTGTCGTTTGGAAGAAGTCTTTTCGTATTGGTGGTCCCAGTCCTCCTGGGATTACGAGTCTCCCTAAGTGCTACACCCGGTGGCAGGCTGGAACAGGTAGGACACCTGATCTTATGTTTTATTACAGCTTTTATAGCTGGCTTTAGAATTGTGAAAATAGGTGACGCCATAATGGTGCCACATTGAGACATAAGCAAGCAATTAGGTAAAAATTGTTAGCCCAGGCAGAACTAACCTTTCTTGGGACAACTTAGCCATGACACAGCTTATATGTATTAAAGAGATAGACAAGATTTACCCTACATTTCACTGACTCAATTCGGCCCTGATTACCCTGTTCTCAAAATTTTGAGCTCGGCCAATTGAGATATGAAACATAAATTTATGTTTTTTAAATCTCTTGAATGCTCCTTCCTTACCTATTGTGCAGCAGGTGTTGGCTATTGTACATTAAAAGTTGGTTCCAGTCTGTGGATTTTTGATATAGCTGGGTCGTGAACCTGGTTTTTTTTTAGAGATCAAAATGTCCAAAAAATGGACCTCAGTGGAGCTTTAGCTCAAATCAAAACGGATACTCGGATAGAGTCTGTCCAGAACCGTGACAGGGTATCAATGCCACCCCACCATAGGGCTAGCACATCATCTATGTATCTCCACCAAGCTACGCAATGTGCCCAGAAGAGATCCATTCAATAGATGTGCCTGTCCTGGCATAGGCAGAAGCGGAATTGGACCCCATCACGGGAACCAACTTTTAATGTATAATAGCCAACACCCGCCACACACTAAACAGGCTATCTTTAAGTCAACTTAAAAGAGTGGATAGATTAGTTCAAGATCCTGAGGTTATAAACAAACAAATGGGAATGATGTGTCAGAGGTTTAAGTATAGGGGTTATCCCACTTCGATCATAGAGGACGCATGGCAAAAGGTCATCCAGGGGGGAAAGTGACCCCAGACCAGACAAAAGAAAGGGGAACTATGTGACTAATTTTGACCCTTGCAGCCAGGAAGTTGTTAAAATTATTAAACGGCATTGGCCAATTCTGAAGGAAATGTGCTCCAACATTGGGGAATTTACTAATTTGCCCCTGATTTCTTATAGGAGGGGTAGGAACACACATTAAAAGTCCACAGATGCGTGGGACTTAAGGTAATGAGAAAAAGAACAATTGGTTAGGAGGCAGAAATGAGGGCATGTTTCTATGTCTACATTGTATCTTATGCACTAAGGTCATTAAAGGAAAAAGCTTTATGTTTCACTTGTGATTCTAAATTTGTTGTGTATGTGCTGGTTTGCCCCTGTGGGTTGATTTATGTGGGTGAAACTACCCAGAAGGTCAAACAGCATATGACACAACACAAATCTTCTATTGAATTGAAGCATACCACACTCCCTGTACCCAGGCATTTCATTAAAAGGGCCATAAAGCCGACCAGTTTAAATATATGGTTCTAGAACAGGTAAAACTGGACCAAAAAAAGGGAGGAGATAGACAGAGGGTCCTGAAACAATGCAAGGTTTGGTGGATTAACCACCTGGACTCCCAATCCCATAAAGGTTTAAATCGTGGTTATGATCTTTGGGCCTCATTTACCCAGAGCAGCAAATTGCTCCGGGCAAATATGGCTTATGGTATTTAACACTGGATTTGCAACTGGTGGTAAATCCCAAAAGGGATTTTACCCCAGTGCCACTTTAACACCAGCCATTAGCTGGTCTTAAATTGTGGAGTTAAAAGTGGTGCAAATCATTTATTAAATACAATGCACCGGGTGTCTTTTGTGAAACTCGTGCAGCCAGTGCAATTATGGAGTTGAACTTGCGCTAACCTATTCAATATAGGTTAGCACAATTTTAACCCCTTCTTTTAGCACAGCACATGTGGGTAAATCAGACCCCTTATGTCTTTTTATATGTAACATAGGTTCAGATATTATATTGTGGGGTAGAATGTACTTACTCAGTGGGCCACAGGGTGTCACTATGTATCATTGGTTGTACCTAAATCCTTGTTATTATTCCTGTATATCATTTGTAACAATTTTCTGTGAACACAGGTTTATATGGATACTATTAAGGTAATTGTTTGTTACCATTGTTCTGGGAGCTTGAGAAAGGGTCTTTACCTGAAATGTCGCTGTTTTATGAACATGGCATAAGTTTATACAATAAAAGCTACTTTTTTATAACCTGTGCTGCTGCTTCTGTGGAAAAATGTGTGGATACATTTGTATTTGCTGCTTTGCACATTTACTTTAGCTGGTGCTGCGGCCTTTTTTGGGACTATATTTATTTATTTATACATTCTGCTTCCCATTTTGGTAATCTATCTAAGTCTGCTTGCAGCACTTGCACATCATTTGAAGTTTCCAAAGCTCTGCATAGTTTAGTGTCATCAGCAAAGACACAGACATTGCTCTCAATGCCCCCTTCTAAGTCATTTATAAACAGATTAAAAAAGAAGTGGGATATAGTAACACAGCCATAGAAATGAAAACAAAAAAAACATGTGTCTGAAAAATGTTTATAAAAACATCACATAAGGTACACAGGGAATTATACATGAAACATTTTTGTGAAAGTTCTCATTCATCCAGGTCATGGTATATCTTTTATATTCAATTAGATCAACTAGACTTGAAGTTAAGTTCTTGAAGACGTTTCGCTAGTCATCCGACCGGCTTTCTCAATTCAGAATGACTTGTACAAGAATCTGTGGCAATTATGTACCCTGCAAAATCCCAATTAGCATATCACAGCCGAATGTTGAGGGCGTGATTGGATAGTGGCTAAGAGGTGTTATAGGAATGCCCAGAGTAAGGTGTCAAAACAGCATTGTACATGGCAGACAGACAGACAACAAACTGGCTTTCTTGGACTGCTTGGTAGGAAAATGGTAAACTAGAAGTAGAGGTTTACAGAAAACCAACACACACAGATCAGTATTTGATGTTTGACTCCCACCACCCTTTAGATCTCAAGCTGGGTGTCATCAGAACCCTGCAACACAGAGCTGAGAACATCCCCAGTAGTGAAGGCTAAAGAAATGAAACATCTCAGAGGAGCCCTTAAAACTTGTGGATATCCAGACTGGGCCTTTGTCAAAAGAAGTAGAAGAAAAGCAAAGAACATGAATACCAACAGTGAAGGGGAAAAGCAAGACAGGAGGAAGAACATGGTCATCCCATATGTAGCAGGGGTCTCCAAGAAATTAAGAAGAGTTTTCAAAAAACACTGTATCCCTGTCTGCTTTAAACCGAACAACACACTGAGGCAGCAATTGGTACATGCAAAATACCCAATACCTATGACAATTTCCTATAATGGAAAATGACAATACGCTTTTCCTTTTCTTTTGAAAACGTTTGGGTGTGTCAATACTTTTTTAAATATCGAGAAAATGTAAATATATTCATGTTCATTAACTTGTATTTGTTTGGCACTCATTGTTAAACTACACAGAAACTGTATGCTTTGGATTCTAATCTTCTAACTCAGATTTCCATTGACCTGCTTTGCTCTTCCTATTATATTTCTTGATCTTATCATCAAAAGATTTGGAAAACTAACAATAGGAATGAGGAGCATTTACATTGAATGTATTTCCTGGTATATCATTCAATGAGTATGAAATATTATGGTATCTGACAATATTTATTTTATAAAAATCCTGTATTGCAGAAAGATTAATAAACTGTAATATGAATTCATATATATGTATGAGGACATACAAGAAAAAACACAGCAAAAAAGTAAATTAGTGCTATATGAATTAAGTAGTAAAGCACAGCCCTTCATGTTCTTAAAGTTCCACACCCATGATCTTGCTACAGTCAAGAGAAGTGTTAATTGTATGTTTGGTTTTTTTTTTTATTATTCGATGCTGCAGATACTGGGCCTCATTTACCCAGAGCTTCAAACACTCTGGGTAAATGTTTCTTCCAGTATTTAATACAGGATTTGTGTTTCGGGATTAACCCCCAGAGCAAATTTAACGCAAACTATTAACACCTCCCATTTGCTACCTGCCCCATAGAATGAAATTAGCAGCAGCAGGATTATGGGCTCTAGTCGGGCCTACTTTGTTAAAACTATTGCTTTGTTTAAATGCTTTGGGGCATGCTGGAAGGAGAATTCCCATAAATCTTCATCTTCCAAGCAGATGCTTCAATAAAAAAAAGAGGTGGGCATGCCTGTATGTTTTCGACTACTTCTGAACTTAGACCTTATGACTTTTACTGACTATGCATGAAAGCCACCAGCCCAGACATTCTTCCTTGTTAGACTATGGGGCATATTTATAAAGGTTCGTTAACTTTTCGCGGCCGTTATTCCGGCCACTTTTGCAAAAATCGAGTTTTCTGACAAAAATCGAGTTTTCTGAGATTTATAAAAAAAGTTAACGAATCGTTAAACAGTTACCGCCAGTTCTAATTATAAAGCGGCGGTAACTGTTATGCATCTCTAATCTCTGGGGCGTATTACTTCGCTACCCTGAAGGTGGCGAAAACGGACTAGATTCCCCCTGGATTGCGACGGGTGGTCGCACCCACCCCAGGAGGCACGCCCACCTCGCCGTTGCGAAGGGGTGCGTCGGACATTTGCGCAGCTCGCCTCCTGCGGTAAGGGCGTGAGCATACACCCACCCCGCCCTCGCCCCCTGCGGCGACGACCACCCGCGCCGCCGCTTCCCAGCAACCACCCGCCGCGTACCCCCTCCAAAGCAGCCCCTCCAAGCCCCCTGCCGCTGGTGGAGAAGCCCTTCTCAGGGCCCCCTCCAGCAGGGGCCCTGAGAAGGGCCTTTTGGGGCTTAAGGGGTCCCGCAGCTCGTGAGCAGCTCTTAAACGAGCCCTTGGACAGTGTCTTCTTTCTTCCAGCCCCAGGGACACCAGCTCCGCTGAGGCCGATGAATGCCAGGGGTACCCCCGGCGGGCGCCGGCGACCTTGATCCGTCGGCAACGTCTTTAGGCTGGCGACACCAACCCCACTGAACTGTGGCCGACAGTGAGCCCGCTGGCACTGCTGGCCTCAGCAGAGCCGACAATGCCAGCCGCTTCTTTCTTCTATCTCCAGCCATCTACTGCAATGGCGTCTGCACCTCTTTATATAGGTTTGCAGAAAACCCTAATCCGTTTCTGATTGGTCAATTTTTTAATGCTTGGTTTACATGTATTACATTAACCAATCAGATTTTGGAAAAGCTGGTAAACCAAGCATTAAAAAATTGACCAATCAGAAATGGATTAGGGTTTTCTGCAAACCTATATAAAGAGGTGCACTCCGCCGCAGACCTCAGATGCCATCGCAGTAGATGGCTGAAGAAAGAAGAAGGAGAGGGTACCTCCACCCCTCCCAGCTCGCCCTTCCTTTCCCCTCTCTGCGAGAGGTGGGACAAGGGGCTTGGAGGGGCTGCTGGGGAGGGGGTGTGCGGCGCCCCCTTTCCAGCAGCCCCTCCTAGCCTCCTGTTCCATATGTTCGCCGCGATTGGGGTTGGGGTTAGGAGGGGCTGCTGGGAAGCGGCGAGTGGGCGTATGCCCCGCCCCTGAAGCGGAGGCGCCGGGAAGGGATTTTAAGTCCCTTCGCGGCGATGTTGTACTTAGCGCATTGAGCTAAGTGCAGTATCGCCGGGAAGGGACTTAAAATTACCGCCGGACATCGCGGCAATGGCGCTCGCTATTATAAATACGGCAATATCTCTATTTTCGTGGCCACAATGTGCGGCGTTAATTTTTGCCCGCTATTTTCGTCCCTTTATAAATATGACCCTATGACAAGTTTACTTCTCTTCACTCCTCGCTACCATGCACCCTGCTGATATCTTTCAGCAAAGAATCTATTTCCACCTAGGGAAAGTGATAATTTTTCTCTCACAGGCAATAGAAAGAAGCTTTGTTAATTCCAGTATTTTAGCATAACAGATGGTTTATCATCATTGACAAAACTATGCAGGGTAGATAACCCATCAGTCGATTTCTTGACCAGTCTCAAAGAGAAACTGTGTCTCCATACACGTGCCCTCTATTAAAAACACAAAACCAGGATCATACAGTACTAGCTTCAATGTAACCATACTACAGGAGTACAAAGGGTGGTTCCTACTTAGAGTGTAAGCTATGACATCACCATCTTTTATTGATTCACCCCCACACTGGGGGCTTGAATTTGCATACTTGTATCCTACACAACTTATCAGTCATATCATAAGCCCCTAGTTAAGGTTTGTAACTAGCTTTAGAAACAATAGATTTTTGGGGGGTGGGGCTTTTTATACAATGCATTATCAGTGGCGGCGCTACACTGGGGCACGATGGGGCATGTGCCCCAAGTTGACAGATGCAGTGCCCTTCTTTGTTCAGGACAGTCACATGTGGTGTTCCAGCCAGGCAGTGTAAGTTATAAATAATTTAAAAAAAAAAAAAAAAAACTTTAATAAGCCTTAACACTGTCTGGCCGCATACATGCCAGCAGTCAGTCCCGGATCCTTAACAGAGATAGAGGGCTCATGTGATACACTGCTGGTCTCTGCTTCTTCCTAGCTTGAGGCAGTAAATGGGAGGGGAAAGTACAGAGAAAGCTATGCGCATGACACTTTCTCTTCAAAACTTCAGTCACCAGATGTGTCCACATGGCTAGGAGGTAAGGAGTGTCACAGACATTAGGATAGTGTGCTGTCTCTGTCTGACATACTTGGCAGACTGGCAGGGGGATCAAGCTAAGGGTGAGGCCACACTTCAACGCACAGGAATCGCGCACCAAATCGCGAGCGTTATGGCACGCGATTGTGTGCACGATTCTTGTGCGTTTTGCATTTTTGCCATTTTGCGTTATGGAAATGCATGTGTTAACGCACCAAAAATGGTGAATGCATGCGTTGCCAAAACGCATGCATGGGGGGGTTAAGGTGGGGGAAGGGGACTGGCCTGTCTGTACTGAGAGAAGGGGGAGATTTATTAATCTGCATTATCACTGTACAGCTAGAGAATGCTGTAAATTGTCAGCTTAGACTGTCTATCTTATTATCTCTGTCTGTCTATCTGTCTATCTATTATCTGTCTGTCTATCTATTATCTGTCTGTCTATCTATTATCTATCATCTATTTGTCTGTCTATCTATTATCTATTGTCTGTCTGTCTGTCTATCTATCTATCTATCTATCTGTCTGTCTATTATCTATCATCTATCTATCTATTATCTATCTGTCTGTCTATCTATCTGTCTGTCTATCTATCTATCTATTATCTATCGTCTGTCTGTCTATCTATCTGTCTAGTATCTATTATCTATCTGTCTGTCTATCTATTATCTGTCTGTCTATCTATCTATTATCTGTCTGTCTATCTATTATCTATCTATCTCTCTATCTATCTATCTATCTATCTATCTATCTATCTATCTATCTATCTATCATCTATCTGTCTGTCTATCTATTATTTATCTGTCTGTCTATCTATTATCTATCTGTCTACCTATCTATTATCTGTCTGTCTATCTATTATCTATCGTCTGTCTGTCTATTATCTATCATCTATCTATCTATTATCTATCTGTCGGTCTATCTATTTATTATCTATCTGTCTCTATCTGTCTGTCTATCTATCTATAATCTATCTATCATCTGTCTGTCTGTCTATCTATTATCTATCACATTGGGCTGCTAAGTGGCAGATGAAATTCAATGTTGATAAATGTATGGTGATGCATTTTGGACTTAAAAATCCTTGTGCTACTTATACTATAAATGGCTCTGTGTTAAGTGAATCCCTGTTGGAAAGGGATCTTGGAGTTTTGGTGGATAACAAACTTAAAGTTAGCAAACAGTGCCAGGCTGCAACATCTATAGCCAGCATGGTATTGTCTTGTATAAAGAGAGGTATGGATTCAAGGGAGGAAAATGTAATTCTCCCTCTTTACAAAGCATTGGTAAGGCCTCATTTGGAATATGCAGTGCAATTTTGGAATCCTGTGTACAAAAAGGACATCTTTGAAATGGAAAGGGTTCAGAGAAGGGCAACTAACATAATAAGGGGATTGGGGGAGCTTGAATATGAAGAGAGACTGGAAAAGTTACAATTATGTACGCTGGAGAAAAGGCGCTTGCGTGGGGATATGATTACTGTGTATAAATACATTAACGGGCCATACAATAAACTATCTGGGGCATTGTTCACCAATAGAACATGTCAAAGGACACGAGGACATCCCTTAAGACTTGAAGAAAAAAGGTTTAGGCTTCAAGCTCAGAAAGGGTTTTTCACTGTGAGAACGGTAAGGCTATGGAACTGTCTTCCAGTGGACGTTGTAATGGCAGGTTCATTGGTCAGTTTCAAAAAAAAGCTGGATGAGTTTCTGCAAACAAGGAATGTTGCAAGTTACTGGTATTGATACATAAAGTAGAATTGATCCAGGGAAATTTCCGATTGCCACTTGGAGTCAGGAAGGAATTTTTTCCCCCTTCATAAATTTGGTGGGTTTTTTTTTGCCTTACTCTGGATCAACAGTTAGGCAGGAAATGAGGATATTGCTAGATGGGTTGGACTAGATGGACGTATGTCTTTATTCAACCTCAAATACTATACTATACTATACTATACTATCTATCTGTATATATGTTATATGGTTATCTATCTATATCTATCTATCTGTTTATCTATATCTGTCTGTCTGCCTATCTGACAGATAATAAGATAGGATATGGAGATTATAATCTATCTATATCTCTATCTATGTATCAATCTTTATCTATGATTATTGTCTATTTATAATCTATATCTTTCTCACAATAAGATATATATCTTATTATCTTTCTCCATATCTATCTACAGTATCTATTTACAGTATTTATCTATCTCCATATCTCTTATCTGCCTATCTGACAGATAATAAGATGGATAGATAGATTGATTTAGACAGACAGAGAAAGAAGAAAGATACTTATATAGTTAGATAGACTGGACAGATAGAAAGACAGACAGAGATAGACAGATGTATAAAGATGGACAGACAGCAGCATTGCCCTGTATGTAGCCAGGCAATGCTCATCATCAATTGCTGTAGTTTAATTCTATAAACTTAAAATTCTTAGTTAAAAACACACAAGGTTTAACTGTAAGGTGTGTAATAGCTGTTTCATACACCTTACATTATACTGACATAGATTATTGATGTTTTTTAATGTGCCCAGGGGCATCTCTAGGGTTTTTGCCTCCTGAGCCAAACTTTTGAATGCCGCCCCTATCTACCACTAGGCACCAGATTCTTTCTGCAGTGCCCTAACTAACCTAACCAAGTTGCCCTCACACCCAGCTCACACAGATAGGTACATATAACATGCCTTAATGCCCAGATCACCCAAACTACATTGAAAAGAAGATGTGCCAAGCTCTGCACACACAGATAATTATCCCACTTACCCTATGATGAGCAGAGCATGCATGAAGGCAGCAGTTAGTGCAGAGCTAAGAGGGAAAACACTTATGCACCCGCAATTTTATTATCCTTCTGTTCTGCCTGCTGCTTTTCTAAAAAAAAAAAAAATTAAAGTGAGCTCTGCCTGCCGCCTCTCTGATATTTAACAGGGGTGCTGCCCTGAGCATTTTGCTCATATTGCCTCATTAGAGAGACACCCCTGAATGTGCCCCATTTGTTAGCCTTTGTGCCCATGTTGTGCCCCCAGAAAACTCTGGAGCTGGAACCGCCACGGTGCATTATGTGCCTGTTTCAGAGACTCAGAAAGACAGGGCAGACTAGGTAGAATAAGATTACAAGCCAGAGAATCTAGAAAGAGGGGTATAACAACCAGAGCAGCAGCCCCTTTCCCAGGGGGGCCTGGGAGACATGGGGCCCATATTAACATTTTTCTCTATGACAGATACAGTCTCTCCCCAGAAAACTACTGTAGATTAATTAGGGAGGGGGTTTTGCTGGGAGCCCAATGATTCCTAGTTATGCCACTGACTAGAGACATCATTCTAGACTTGTTTAAATGGTCTCTTTTTAAGAGACCACGGTTAGCCTTTAAGAAAAACAAAATTAGAATCCAATATTTTTTCAACCTCGTAGTTAAGTTCTTCTTAAAACATCAATTGGATATGGGGGAACATCTTAACATTAGCTGCAGCAAAGAAACATATAAAGTGTCAAAACTTTTAATGGACAACCTTACCTTATTGTATAACTGACTGATTCTCTGAGGAATAGTATGTGAAACTATTAACTTAGGACTTACAGCAGTAAAGTATGTGACCCTATGGCCTTAGGACTTGAAGGTTAATGTTCTGCAAACATGTTTTATTAACTTAAAGATTTTTTGAACCTGAGACAAAATAACTGACATATAGGTTAACAATCTTCCAGTACTGGCATATCAGGAGAGGGACCTATCAAAGAAAAATACACAGAATTGGTGGACACCAGTTCACAAAACATCAAAGGATATTGTTCTAAAGATTTATTTGTTGTATCAGTAAGGACATTTGTTTCTGGATACAAAGTAAGAGAAGGACAACAAGATTCTTAAATGGGCATTGAAAGAATGGCAAAACTGAGAGATAAAATGCACACACCTATTGGGGACTACAGGGAATGCCAAGTAGGAATCATTGAGGAGGGTCTAAAGCCCTACGGTGGTCTTGATTATTTTCCCAGCTGAGCTTCAAGATAGAAATAAGGCACAATTTCAAGATAGCAGAAGGAACTTTCGCCATGTCCCTGGTTTACCAGCTTCATGTGTTGGGACTAGCACCATGGTGACTTACAATCTGAAAATGTATGCAGACCTCCCTTTGATGTGATCTTTTTAGACCCCTCGAAAAGTCCATTTAGTTCAACTTTTATACCTTGCTCTTTAACAGTTCATCCAGAAGAAGCAAAACAAAAATCAGCTCAATAGGAAGGGGGGAAATTACCTTCATGATTCCAAATGGCAATCGGAAAGTATCCCTGGATCAACCAGAACTATAGAATATGTATTAATGTTAGTAATTCTCAATATTTTTTTTAGTTTTAGAAACTTTTCCAGACCACTTTTAAAGCTATTCATTGAATTTGCCATTGCCACATCTGCTGAAAGACAATTCCACAGTTTTACCATTCTTTACTGTTTAGACAATCTATCTAGGTCAGCTTGCAGTAATTGCACATCATTTGATGTTTCCAAAGCTCTGCATAGTTTAGGGTCATCAGCAAACACATGGACCTTGCTCTCAATGCCCACTTCTAAGTAATTTATAAACAGAATAAATAGAAGTGGACCCAGTATAGAACCCTGAGGCACTCCACTTAAGCTCACATAGATGTAGCTCCATTGAACACTACTGTCTGTTTGCGATCCAACAAAAAAATTCTCTATCCATGTACAAATGTTTTTTTCTAGGCCAACAAATCTCAGTTTATACATTAGTTGCCGATGTGGTACAGTATGAAAAGCTTTAGTATACTACATCCACTATTAAGCCAGAATTTAAAGTCTTACTCACCTCTTCATAAAAACCAAGTAAATGTTTGACATATTTTAAATTTCTAAAATCTATGCTGATTACTAAATTTAAGATCAGTCCTGATCAGTCCAGGATATGATCCTGTAACAAAGTTTCCAGCACCTTTCCTAACACTCATGTTAGACTTACAGGTCTATAGTTACCAGACTGTAAACGACTACCTTTTTTTGAATATTGGTATTACATTGACTTTTTTTCCAATCCAGCGGTACATCACCAGACAAAAGTGAATCTGGATAAACTGTGTATGTGTGTGTGTGTGTGTGGGGGGGGTGTTTGCGGGGAGTTCTCTTTATCCGGTCCTGAGGCTTTATTGATATTAACTTTTAACTGTCTAATTGTTTCTGTACAATACCCTTTTTCAGCCAGAGTGAATATTGCTCATTTAAAAGGCATGTTCATCCCTAAAATTAAAAAATATATATAAGGTAAATTCCCCACCCCCAACAACCGGTAGGTAGAAAACTGACAGATGTAGGATTAAACTTTTACGCAGGAAAAAAATTTCTCCCCTTTCCTCTGCCCAAAAGGTTTCCAACTCCTCTTCAAGCTCTTGCACATCTTCAGATGAAGCATCTAGAAGAATAGCAGAATAGCATTTAGTCATTGGATGTGACATGATCTGCCACATCCATAACTAAAAGCGACTAGCTGGAAAAAACAGGAAACATAAAGAGGGATAACAGAACTTTGGGAAGCATTTAAGGTTAGTCTTAGGTTTCTCAGATTTCTAACTATTGCAGTTTTTGGGTTTGGGGAGCGTGATGACTTGCCTCCTTTTTTTGAGGAGTGGAATTTTTAAAGCAAATAAACTACCTGACCTGTTTTGTGTGGGGTTTCTAATTCAGGGAGAGATAACTGGAGTTGATGGAATACATTGTATAGTATTTGAGATGGAATAAACAGTCCATCCAGTCAAACCCATCTAGCAATACCCTCATTTCCTGCCTAACTGTCAATCCAGAGGAAGGCAAAAAAAACCACCAAATCTATAAAGGGGAAAAAAATCCTTCCTGAATCGGAAATATCCCTGGATCAACTCTACTTCATATATCAATAACAGTAATTTGCAACATTCCTTGTTTGCAGAAACACATTTTTTTTAAGCTGTCCAATGAGCCTGCCATAACAATGTCCATCGGAAGACAGTTCCATAGCTTTACCGTTCTTACAGTGAAAAACCCTTTCCGAACTTGAAGCCTAAATTTTTTTTCTTCAAGTCTTAAGGGATGTCCGCATGTCCTCTGACATGCTCTATTGGTGAACAATGCCCCAGATAGTTTATTGTATGTCCCGTTAATGTATTTATTCACAGTAATCATATCCCCATGTGAGAACCTTTTCTCTAGCATACATAATTGTAACTTATCCAGTCTATCTTCATATTTAAGCTCCCCCAATCTACTTATTAACTTAGTTGCCTTTCTCTGAACCTTTTCCCTTTCAAAGATGTCCTTTTTGTACACAGGATTTCAAAATTGCACTGCAAATTCCAGATGAAGCCTTACCAATGCTTTGTAAAAAGGGAGAATAACATTTTTCTCCTTAGAATCCATACCTCTCATTATACAAGACAATACCATGCTAGCTCTAGCTGTTGCTGACTTTCACTGCTTGCTACCTTTAAGTTTGTTATTCACCAAAACTCCAAGATCCCTTTCCAAAAGGGATTCACTTAACACAGAGCCTTTTATAGCATAAGCAGCACAAGGATTTTTAAGTCCAAAATGCATCACCTTACATTTCTCAACATTGAATCTCATCTGTCACTTAGCAGCCCAATGTGACAATCTATCTAGATCCACCTGAAACGATTGCACATCCTCTGAAGTTTTTAATGGTCAACAAAGTTTTGTGTCGTCAGCAAACACAGAAACCTTGCTGACAATACCCACTTCCAAATCATTAATAAACAGATTAAATAGAAGCAGCCCCAACACAGAACCCTGTGGCACCCCACTTAGCACTTTAGTCCATATTGATGAAGCCCCAATAACAACTACTCTCTGCATCCTATTCATTAACCAATTTTCTATCCATGTGCCTCCCCAGACCAACAGACCTTAGGTTAGCAGAGAAAACTTAAAAGACAGAAAGTGTAATTTAAAAAAAATATTTGACATGATTGCTAGAGACTTACCCTACTATAAGCGAGGGTCATCATTTACTCAAACACAAATAGGCTTAGTTACATTTAATTTAAGGATTCCCAGGGAATGAGCAAAGAAGTAATAAAACTCCCTGGTGCTCCACAATTAAGGAAGGCCCGAATAAGCATTTATAAAGAATTCTAAGAAATAGCTACTGGAACCATGATGAGTTTCCTCATGTCCTCATAGGCGCTGGAGTTTCCCCAGCTCTTACATAAAGAAATTGAACCAGTAATAGTGATAGAGACCCTGTGACCTTCATCTCATAACTGTGCATACTAAAGGAAGCTTAAAGGTGAAGTCTACCACTCAAATGAAAACACGTATATAGGTAAATCACCTCCAAAACTGCAACAGTTAGAGATGTATGTTTATATTGCACCATCTAATGATCGAACATAGAGCTTTGTGCTATTAATCAGCAAGGACTTCCTTCAGGAACAGTAGCAGCAAAGATTAAGCCTATAACCACCATATCCTTAGACTGCCCGCACTTAAGGAACTAATACAGAACTCATTGTGAAGAAGGAGCATCATCTTTTATTTTTTAAGGATGACTATAGTTCTGCTTTAAGGTGATAAACATGTTACAGATGTTACAGTGGTTTAAAACTGAATGTAGAAAAAAAATAACTTACTCATAAAACTCAGCAGCTGGTGTTATTTTGAATTTAGAGTACTTTGTACCATTACTAAACAAAGACATATTTAGCAGTTTGGGGTCAGTGCAGTTGGGGCTGTTCCATACATTCCCACACTTTATCCAGGGAAGCTCATAAGTAAAAGAAGACACAAGGTAGTACAAGGACCAAGCGATGATAACATTATAGTAGAAGCCAACGTAGAGTGCTATTAAAATCACAGTGTATCCCACTCCTGTACAAAAAAAAGATAAACAGAAAATGTATCTTCATCAGTGCATTTAATCTTTATACAACTAGACTTTCTCAGTAGTAAGTAAGTAAACATTATATTTAATTATAATTAAATATATACTTTATCTAAAAATGACATTTTGTTACAAAAGTATTTATTGTAGATATTTTTTTTTAAATGCAAACAATATCTTTTTAGTAGAGTATTACAAAGTTTGATTTTGAAAATGTGTTTATTTTGGCACTCTAAGGGCTAGGTCCCGTTACTGCATGTCGGAGTGCAATTTACACCCCGTCTCGCTTCCGGTTTGGATTGCCAATGCAATGTTACCGGGTAGTTCCCTCTAGGTACACTGCAGTCCAGTCCAGTATCTGTACATTTGTTGTGTCTACAGTATATAGTATATGTCCAGAAGCTAAATACATAATTACATTTGTACTGTATAACAGACACAATGTGCTTTACCAAACATTAAATATAATTTTGCATTTGCACTTTTGATGTTCACTATACACAATAACCCCCAAATTATTCTATCTGCAACAGAACTGTAGGTTTAAGTGCACATGTACACATGCAGTGAGATTCAGTAAAAGTTCTTATTGTTAAAAATGGTGCTAACTTTGCCCCAAACTATCAGATCTGATTTACCATTTGAAAGCTAACATCTGATTGGTTAGGGCAAAATAAGCACCATTTTTAAGGATAAGAACTTTTATTGAATTTCCCTGATGGTTCTAAATATAATAAACAATAATATCATTGACAGACTGCATGGAGCTATTAACAGTTGTAGGGCACAAACAACAGAATGGATCTAATAGTAGATGTAGTGACGTGTACTCTCCTGTATTAAAAGTACCTGAGGCAGGGAGGTAGAATTGATTATTCTCACCTCCCTATATTGTTTTGTTGAGGAGCTATAGCAAATAAATGTTTCATCTGCCAGGCTAGTGCCCTGGGCTTTCCTTTATTAAAGCTAGCGCTGAAGCACCTGATGGAATTTTAAAGGGACAGGAAAGTTTTACAGAAGATATGCTGGAATCAAGTACCTATCATAGTACTACCAAAACCTGATAGAGACACCACACAGCTGGCAAATTACAGACCAATCTCTTTAATAAACAACAATGTTACATTGTTTGCCACAATGGCTATTAACAGACAAAAAAACCTCCTTCCAAAACTAGTGCACTACAACTAGACAGGGTTTTGTGGCAGGTAGATAAACAACAGACAATGTAAAAAAAAAAAAATCTCCCATACAAATATCCAGCACCAGATTAGATCTATCAGTTTTCCTGTCACTTGATGAAGGGCTTTTGAAAGGGTGGACTGGCTCTACCTACAAAAAGTGCTTCATAGGTTTGGATTACAACCACAATACATCACATAAATCATGAATCTATATAACCAACCAAATGCCAGGGTCAGAAATATAGGTTTACCCTCTAAACAGATATAAGTTAAAAATGGAACTTGACAGGGGTGCCTGTTTTCACCCATGTTGTTTGTGCTCTGTATGAAACCTTTGGGATTCTGAAAAGAATCTAATCTTCCTTCCATCCTTATATGTGACAAATTTAGTAGGGTCTCAGGGATTAAAATAAACAAATCAAAAACTGTAGCTTACCCAGTCAATATATCACAGGGACAACAGGATTCACTTAAAGGGCATCTATACCCTTGTGAAAAATAGGTTATTTTAAATTGACCATAACTGGAAACTATAATTCTTCCCAATCACCACTGGGAATCATGTTTTTGTTGATCTGCCCCCTATTTCTTTAGGTATCCAATCTAGAACTTCTTATATTTTAGCTGTCAATCAAGTTCCTTGCTCTCAAAATATTCTTCTATGAGAAGTTTTTCTGTAGCTGGAATGGTGACAGAGTTTTGACAGTTGGAATGCTTTGTGCAGACTTGACAGTTGGTTTGTGGGGAAAAAAGTCAGGTCGGATGGAAGTGGGAGTGGTTAAAAGAGGGAGGGGGGATACTGCTCATAAACAAAATGTATGCTGGATTGAAGGCATGCAGCAACACACGTAAATCAGAGTAAGTGTTACTTACATGTATTCAATTATAGATTGAGATGAAGTCATTTTTTGAGTATAGTGTCCCTTTAAGGAACATTTCCATTTTATGGAATACTTAGGACTCCAACTGGGTAAAAAAATTCCAAATCTATTTTCACTAAACTACTCTAAAACCATCACATGCTTAATGAGCTTATTAAGAATTTCCCTAATGGGTAGAGTGAATGCGGTCAAAATTACTAGCCTTAAAAAATTCTTGGATCTCAGAAAAGAAGACCTGGACTTCCTACAAATGAGCATTCACCAAATTTATATAGAATAATAAGAGACCTCAAATAAAATATGAGTACCTAGCCCAACATAAAGACAAAAGAGTACTCTTCCTCCACAATCTTTACTACTAAACTGCTTGAATGATTGGTCTTCGCCCGTATCACTAACTACCTTCATGCTCATAACCTATTGGATACTTTTGCAATCTGGATACCATCCTGCTATTCCACAGAGATGGCTCTGTGTAAGGTTGTAAATGATCTGCAGGTTGCAAAGGCCAATGGTCACTTTTCTATTCTTATCCTCCTTGACCTATCCATTGCTTTCGACACAGTTGATCATTCCCTCCTACTGCAGATACTTGCTCTTTGGGCATTCGGAATGAAGTGGCATCCTAGTTTCTGTCCTATCTCTCTGACTGAACTTAAGTTTCTAAATCTAAAAAATATTGAGAATTACTGGTATTAATACATATACTGTAGATCTGGTTGATCCAGGGATACTTTTCGATTGCCGTTTGGAGTCAGGAAGCAATCCCCCCCCCCTTTTTTTAGCTGGGTTTTTTGCCATCTTCTGGATCAACTGTTAGAAAGGGTTTAAAAAAAAAGTGAATAGGTTGGACTTGATGGATGTATGTCTTTATTCAACCTAAATTACTGTTACTATGTTACTACTCTGTATCTTATGCTAACAACACCTCTTCTCCGGGTCCTCTTTGTGTGGGGGTACCGTAGGGGTCTGTTCTTGGACCCTTATTGTTCTCCCTCAACACTATTTCCTTCGGAGATGTCATAAGCTCTTTTGGCTTCAAGTATCATTTATATGCAGACAATACACAAATCTACTTGTCCACACCTACGCTAACTCCTGACATCCAATCACGTGTCTCTGACTGCCTCCTTGCCATCTCCTCCTGGATGTATCAACGCTACCTCAAATTATATCTTTCTAAAACTGATCATTTTCCCACCTAAATCTGGTCCTGTCCCATTTTTCTCTGTTGACAATGCCCCCATTTTCCCCTTTCCAGTTGGCACGCTGCCTAGGGGTAATTATTGACTCCTCTCTCTCCTTTTCTAACCACATTAAATATGCTTATGCATGCTCTCATCCTATCACGCCTAGACTATTGCAACCTACTACTACTTACTGGTCTTCCTGCTTCACACCTATTTCCCCTTCAGTCTATACTTAACTCTGACACACGCATTGTTTCGCACTATAATAAACAGGATCCCAAATCTCATCTGTACTGGACAAAAACCTGGCTCCCCGTTAAACTGCACATTGTATACAAAATCCGTCTCCTAACATTTAAATCCCTTCCCTCTGCTGCTCCTCCTTATATTTCCTCTCTAGTGTCCCCATATGTTCCTGTCCGTACCCTCCGCTAATCGCAGATCCAGCTCCTGTACAGGCCCCCTATGCGTACTGCTTCCCCTCACCATAAACCTTTCTCTCTTGTGGCTCCCATCCTCTGGAATTCTATTCCCCTGTCTTTACGTCAAGAACCCTCAATTAGCAGGTTATTATTATTATTATTGTGGATATATATAGCGCCAACACCTTCCGTGGCATTTAAAGCTAGCCTTACACCCTACCTATCTGGTAACCAGCACAGTGTATGATTGTTTTATTTGCACTGTATACATCTCACTCCAGCACTTACCCATTCCATTGTATTAGTATGTTACCCACCTAACTAGATTGTAAGCTCTACGGGGCAGGGACCTCCTTTCCTCTTTAGATTTAGGGCTATTTCTATAATTTATTTATGTACTGAATTATCTATGTATTTATCCTCCTTGTATGACTTTATTGTATTTTGTTACTGTACAACTCTGCATCCCCAAGTAGCGCTTTTCTAAATAAACTATACATACATACATACTATTGTCAAGCAGCGAGAGTTGCACAAATGATAAATCCAATGGGTTAAAGAGAAAAACAAAACTAGGTGGATGGATAGAAAATGAGATACTTTACCCATTACACTCATCTTCCATCCTATGGGTACCTTTGAAAGATAGAAACTTATATGCATCTAAATGGATCCTTAACATTGAACATACACTGACACAATGGAAAATCAACAACACCACACACACTTATAGAACTACCCTCAACTTGCCACCAATTTTTCTATCTCCTCTAGTAGGCACTAGAGATGGCCGGTTTGCGGACCCGAACCCGGATCCGCCGCGGATTCATCCAGTCCGAGAACGCCGGATTATTCCGGATTTTCCGCCTTCCGAACTTCCGAACCGCGGATTTTTTTTTTCCAAAAATTTTCGTAATTGCGAGGATCTCCGTATTTTTGAAATACGGAGGTCCTCGTAATTACAAGAATTCTTGTAATTTTGAACATTTTTGAAAAAAACGAAAAATTCTTGTAAATTTGCGGAATTTCTGCATTTTGGGGATTATTTTGAAGATGGAGCAAGCCAAGCCATGTCCAAGCCATGTCCCAAATTATCCAATGGCAGCTAACATGATTATTGCCAGCCCCCTGGGTATAAAAGGCTGCTTCACAGGCGCCATTTTGTCAGTGTGTTGGAGTGTGTTTAGTGGAGACCTGACAGTGTAGGAGTTGGAGAGAGTTTTTTGTGCTTTTTGAGCTTTTTTTGAGCTTTCTGTGTGTGGATTTCAGTATGGTGGTTTAGCACTTGTTGTTAACCACCCCTGTATTCACACATCTTGAGACCCAACAGTCCTTTTAAGGACTAACCTTGTTGTAACGGAGAGGAGGACCAGTCTCTACACTAAGAGTGTGGACCGCCTTACATTCATCAAGATGAATGAGGCGTGGATCACATCTCAGTACAGCACCCCTATTGCTGATGCCCGTGACTGAAGGCCTCCTGCCCCTGGCCACCCGTACTGCTCCTTCCTCATTTTCCGCCTAGAGGCTTAGCTGATGCTAGCTTAGCTGGCAAATGGCAAATTTTTCTTATTGGCAGGGCCATATATGGTCCTACCTTGCTCTACTGCATTCAAGTTGTGAAATAACAAATGCTCTGCAACAACAACTACTTTGTGGCTAATTTTTCTTAGACTGGCCTGAGAGCAGTACTTTGTTCTTCCTTCTCTCTCCACGAGGCACCTTTGTGGTGTCAACTACTCTGACCATCTCATACAGCCGCAACAGCTACTCTGTGGCTAATGTTTTCAGCTCTGGGTCAATCCTGCCTGGCACTAGAGCAGTACTCCATATTACAAAGTGTGGGCCTGCTGTAACTCAATGGTGTGGTTCCTACAAAGCCTTACCTGTTCACCCGCTTTCCCTTGCACGAAGCATACTCTGAGGGAGAGAAGCCAATGGGGTGAGGGGTATGTCCAGTGGGGCCAAGTCTGCCTTGCCCCACAACAATGGTGGCAAACCGCAGTGGACATTATGTAACCCAGTACCCCCATCGCCTTCTTTCCCTTGTTGTGTGCAAACTACTATATAGGGGAATGTGGCCAATGTGGTGTGTGTAATGGCATTAATGGTAAGGTATATACAATAAATATGTTTTTGTCAGAAGTGAATTAAAATATTTTACTACTTATTACAATACAGTAATATAATAAAAAGTATATTTGCCTTCCATCAGTTGCCGCATGGCTTGAACATAATGAGGCCTCTGCCTCTTCAGATCAGACCACTGATGGAGGGTAGAGCCAGTGGTCTGGTAGCCGAATCGGCGCAGGAGCCGGCGCTGGAGCCCCTCCATAATCCTGTGCTTTCGGCACCGCACATGACAGGTGCCAGGAGGGAAATCATCGTACACCCTGGCCAGGAGGTACTGTGTGGCATACATCTGCCTTACAGAACTCGCCATTGTGCAGGCAGAAGGTTCCAGTTCCTCGTTTTTCCGAAAATCCTCGTTTTTACGGAAATCCTCGTATTTTCGAAAAATACCGTTTTTTAAAATTCACGCTAGCAGACTGTAATTTTTAGGTATTGTAGGCATTGATACGTGTTCTTAAGGTCATTACCCAGGTCCCTGAGTGATTAAGTGTACGTTACCAAGGCTATTTAGGCCACTTTTAATGCGGATTTTGCCAAACTTTCATTTTAATACGTTTTAACGGGTCCGTTCGCGGATTTTCGAATTTACGGATTCGGACATCTCTAGTAGGCACATGTATTTTCCAGGCTAAATATTGGAAGGGTAAAGGTATTAACCAATTTAAGGACGTTTGTGACATGTCAGGTATTTTGTCATGTCAGCGGACCTGGTGAGCCTTTTGGGCTTAAGAGGGTCCCAAAACTCAAAAAAGGAAACTCACCACACAGGCACTTATCACTGGGACCCCCCCTCCCTGGCAATTTTAAGTGCCTATGTGGCAATGACAAATGCCTTCTGGAAGTTCTGGGGCTTAAGGGGTCCCTCAGCTCGAATTCGCGACCCCCCACCATTAGCTGGAAATGGAGCCGCGGTATTACCCTGGCCTGTTTGATATTGAATTACAAGATAAATCAAATATTAGATCTAGCTACTGATTGCTGCATTTTATGTTTGTAAGCCACCTTTAATTGGTTGTTGTACATAAAATATATGTTGAATATGATTGAAATGTAAAGGTTGAAATATAAAATGTTAGAAAAGTTAAAGGGTATGTCCACCCTAAAATTAAATTTTTTACATACCATTCCTCCTGGGCTCCCAGCCCCAACCACATTATTTATTTTTTAGAAAGCCCCCCCAAACTCTACTTACCTCCCCTCTTCCTCCGACGCGCTCCGGTCCTCTGCTTGCGAGGAAATGCAAGCAGAGGGCGGGACCGGCAGCCGCGTCTGTGATTGGCTGAGCGGCAGCCAATCACGGACGCGGCTGCCGGCAGCTCACTTCCGTGTAGGAAAGCGAGAGGGTAAGTAAAAGATTTGGGATTTAAAAATAAAATTATGCGGTTGGGGCTGGGGGACATGGGGGAAGGCTGACATAAAGGGGTTTTAAGCTAGGGGGAGGGATAGCAGAACGGGAGGGAGAGGAGGGAGAGGGAGGGGGGAGGGGGGAGAAGGGCTGCAGTACGCATGGCAAAAATCTACCTGAGGCAAGGTAGGAGGCAGAGCCCTGCTAGCCTCCTGGTGGGCAGTTTTTGGCACTTTGGGGGGGGGACTACAGGAGAACCCTATGGAGCTGGGATGTGAGGTAAGGATTAAACTACACTACATGGTGGGGCCAGTAGTTGGGGGGATTATAGTTTTGGGGGTGGACATGCCCTTTAATAAAAATATATTGAACGAAAAAAAGAAAAGTTAAAAAAAAAAAACCTAGTAGACAGGGAGATGGGAACCAAAAGGAGCAAAAAGCCCTTCACTGCACATAAAGATGGAACAGCACCTTCTTATAACAGAAGGCCTCTTGCAAAATCCTTCTTTATGTCCCTTGGATTATGCATGTGTCCAGAGCCGCTAGCTTAATAAGATGCAACATAGCCTATTCCTATTGCATGAGACTGCAAGATGCCTTCTGTTATGAGAAGGCGCTGCTCGAAAAAAACCTGAAATCCCCCAGGGAGTGTCATGGAGATGAAGGATCCCTTTGCTGTTATGTGGTTGGCTGTCAGCTTCTAAAAAGCAAGGCTGCAACGTCCTTGTTTTGATCTGTTAAGCACTTTAGAGCATATGAATAGTACTGATTATTTGGGCTGACCACTAGTTCTGAATGTGCTTATTCTATTGGGACAATGTTGTCAGGAGACTTCTTCTTTAAGTCACTCTCCAAACTCTCACCGTTCCCTCTGAGGGCTGATATACCCTTGCATAATATTTTCTGCAAACAAATCTATCAATCAACATATCAATCAGTTCTCTGTCAGAGCAATCGGTTGCAGCTGACATTTTGCAGGATTGTCCAAAATTAAAGACCTGGACGATAATTTAGTTCACGGTAAGAAATTGCAGATGATATTTCCAACCTGATTGACTTGAACATTTAATGGCCATGCATAACATGGTATAAAATGCAAAATGTCTGTTGAAATTCTGAAACCCAAATATATGCTGCAAAACCAAACTCAGTCCATCTCTACTCCTGGCCAGTTACTATTGTGAAATTTTTAAGTTACAGGGGTAGGGTAAATAATAAACAATGTAATATAAGGCAAACTTCTGTACAATAAGCAGGAGATAAAGGATACTATGAGAAATGTACTTCTATTTCATTATTAAAACCACAGAACAGCAGTCCTTATAATTTCCAAACTTTCTGGTGGTAGCCGTTTTTTTTTTAGAGATTGGTTAAGATCATATGGGGCCCTTGGCAGGGCCATCATTAAGGGATGCCTTTTTTTGCTACATATATTGTATAGACTATAAATTTGTTAATGCTTCTGAAGCTGGTCCCCCAGAAGTTTCCCGGGCCCTAGGCAGGTGCCTAGAGTTGCCTTGTGGATAATCATGCTCTGTTTTTTTTGTTAGACTTAGAGCTGACAACTCGTTTTCCTGACTTTGATTCTTGCCACCTGGGCTGACCATTGCTTGTTTTCAACTCCACTTTTACCTCATCACATAGTACCTATTTTGTCAATCTATGTATGACCCTTGATCTGTTCCTTGACTTTGCTTTTGCTTATAACCCACTGGTACCTTGCTTACTGATCCATGTATAACATTTGGTCTGTTCCTTGACTATGTTTTTGTCTCATCCTCTCAAAATGTTTCCTGCTTGTGTTTCTCTATCTGTTCATGTTTATTTACCCATTTCCAGCTTATATGTCTCACAGACCTCAGTCTCAGACAAAATATTTCTCACCCTAATCCTTATAAAAAAAATTCTCACCCTAATCCTTAAAAGTAGAAGAACATGTTACTGAATGTCATTCCTATATGGGTCATGAATAAAAGGTTACCCCACATTCATGGGTAAACAATCTCAAAGAAGCCATGTATAACTTTGGGGTTGTGCTTTAAGTACACAATTCAGGCTAAAAACTCCATTACCTCGAAATGCTTAAACTCTGCTAGGATCAGCTATTTAGCACAAACAAACTTGGATTTGTAAATTCCTTTTGCAAATTGCAATACAATCAATCATAAAAAGCAAAATCAAACTTGTTGATTATAAACAATGTAATATAATAAGGCAGACTTCTGTACAATAAGCAGGAGAAAACAGATGCTATAAGAAATGTACTTTAATTTCATTATTAAAAGTACAGAAGAGGAACAGCAGTCCTTATAATTTCCAAACTTTCTGCTGGTAGTGTATTTTTTTCAGAGATGGATTAAGATCATATGGGGCCCTAGGCAGGTTGTACAATAAGGAAGTAGAGCGGCTGTCAGTGCAGAGGCTCTCATTTCTTGTTTTTGCTCAAAACAAACTTGGAACAGGAGCAGGGGGTGGCGCCTAGATGGCGAAAGGACCCATCAGGTAAGTACCTTCAAAATGGGGTTTGTGTGGGTCCTCTACCAGAATATTAAAAGTTTATTTTAGGCTGGACATGCCCTTTAAAGGGTATGTCCACCCTTAAAACTATTTTTTGATATAGTATTCCCCCTGGTCTCCCAGCCCCAACCGCTTAATTTCTATGTTTAGAAAGTGCCCAAACTTTTATTACCTCCCCTCTTTACTCCGCCGCGCTGCCGGCCCTCTGCTTGCGAGAAAATGCAAGCAGAGGGGCGGGACCGGCAATCGCGTCTGTGATTGGCTGAACGGCAGCCAATCACGGACGGGCGGTGCCGTCATTCAGTGCAGCGGAGAAAAAGGGGAGGGTAAGTAAAGTTTGGGGCACTTTCTAAAAAAAATGAAGCGGTTGGGGCTGGGAGACCAGGGGGAATACTATATCTAAGGGATTTATGCTAGGGGGAGGGAATCCAGAGGGGGAGGGAGAGGGAGGAGGGGAGAAGGGCTGCAGTACGCATGCCAAACTTCTTCCAGAGGCCAGGTAGGAGGCAGAGTCCTATATGGACTCTGCTATCCTCCTGGTGGGCAGTTTTTGGGACTTTGGGGGGACTACAGGAGAACCATATGGAGCTTGGATGTGAGGTAAGTATTAAACTACACTACATGATGGGGCCAGTAGTGGGGGGGATTATAGTTTTGGGGGTGGACATGCCCTTTAAGATAGTGAAGGTTTCATTCACTATTTTATAGGTACACTTTTGAGAAATGTATTGCACACAGCTGTGCTAAGGCCTGGTTCATTTCATTATCCTCCCCGTGCAGGTCTGTACTATGTTGTTTTTATAAGTGTCCAGTGTAATTTTAGAGCATCAGAACCTACTTAAAAGAAAAATACTGTAATTAAAAAAAATTGTGAAGATGTGTAACTCTTTGTGTAGTTTTTTTTTTACTAAAGTTTACACCAATACCAATACTTGGTATTGGTTTAAACTTTAAAAGAATGACAGATGGCACCGTTTTCCAGGATGTCTTACTCACACTGCACAGATCAACTCATAGCTGATCAGCATTTAAAGCCTACTGCATCTGTTTCCATTTTTCCTTGCTTCTTAGCAAAGATGCAGAAAACCTGTACCTGACTTGTTGATGAATACTCCAATAAGCTGCTAAAAAAGAATTGTTTAATATACCCAGTGGTAAACTGTGATCCCCCAGCCAAACAGTTTATTACTGCATTAGATTGCACCACCAACACAATGAACGGAAAGAATACAGGGACATCCCCAGAAGGCTTCCTGTGATGTAACAAGCATTTCCATTGCACTACAACTCTGCATTTAGAGAAGGGTTGGGCCCTGTTTAGTCACAGCTTTTAAAGTACTGATTTCTGCAGATCCCTGTATCAGTTTCAAAGCGTATACAAATTATGTACTTGGCCAGAACAAACCACCTAGCCAGGTATAGTACACTAGGTGTATGTACTTAGCATGGAATAGGTTAGTCACTATGGTGTATAATAAGAGAACAATAAGTTCATGGACTAAAAAAAAATTTGATTTAACATTATACAAATTATTATGATTTATTTTTCTTAAACTTAAAGGAGAATTATACTCCTGAACTAGAAAGGGAAAGTTTAAGTATAAACTTTGAATTTGGCTTGAAAGGCCAAATGTGTGTGTTTGTGCTGCAGATTTTAAAACTCAATAATGCCAATGATGAGGACATTGTTGTTTTGTACTTGAATGAATGAATGAATGGGTAGCTCAGTTGGTGTGTGTACCTGTGTCAGGTTGGAAATATAAAAACAAACTTTTTTGATTATTGATCAAAATGTGTTTTTGACTATAGTTAACCTTTGAATATGGCTGCCACAGAAATTGGGTAGATCAGTAGGTGTGTGTACCTGTGTCGAGTTGTTGATTAAAAAAGAAAAAACTTTTTTGATGATTGGTCAAAATTTGTTTATTTGACTTTAGTTACACTTTTAAGTATGGCTGCAATAAAAAACAAACTTTGTTGATGATTCGTCAAAATAGTTTTTTTTTACTACAGTTACCCTTTGAATATGGCTGCCATGAAAATGGAAGGGTAGGTCAGTAGGCGCGTGTACCTGGATCAGGTTAGAAATTAAAAAAACAAACATTTTTGATTATTGATCAAAACATTTTTTTGGGCTTTAGTTACCCTTTAAGTACGGCTGCCACAGTTATGGATATGTATATCAGTAGGTGTTTGTACCTGTGTCAGTTTGGGGGTTAAAAAAAACAAACTTTGTTGATGATTAGTTAAAATTGTTTTTTTTTTTTACTATAGTTACCCTTTAAATATGGCTGCCATGAAAATGGAAGGGTAGGTCAGTAGGCGTGTATACCTGGATCAGGTTGGAAATTTAAAAAAAGTTTGAACGAATAGTCAAAATTTGTTTTGTGACTATAGTTATCCTTTAAGTATGGCTGCCACAGTAATGGATACGTAGGTTCAGTAGGTGTATGTACAGTACCTGGGTCTGTTTGAAGGAGTATGGTTTTTTTTGTGTGTGTGTGTGTGTTTACAACCAGTTCATTGAATAGCTTTAAAAATAGCCTGGATAAGTTTCTAAAACTAAAAAAAAAAAAACATATACTGTATAGTTCTGGTTGATCCAGGGATACTTTCTGATTGCTGTTTGGAGTCAGGAAGGAATTCCCCCTCCCACACACCTTTTTTTTTAGCTTTTTTTTTGTCTTCCTCTGGATCAACTGTTATGGAAGGGTTAAAAAAAAAGTGAATAGGTTGGACTTGATGGAAGTATGTCTTTATTCAACCTCAATTACAATGTTACAAAATTACTGTTACAAAACTATCTTTTATTGAGGATAACTCAATATATGTTTTTTTAAAACTTTATTTACCCTTAAAATAAGGCTGCCACAGGAATGGAAGGGTAGGTCAGTAGGTGTGTGTACCCATGTGAGGTTGGGGTATGTCTTTTTTTGTGTTTACAACCATAAAACTAACTTTTATTGAGGATGTATCAAAAATATTTTTTTAACTTTATTTACCCTTTAAGTATGTCTGCCATAGGAATAAAAGTGTGTGTGTACCCGTGTGATGTTGGGGGTATGTGTTTTTGCATGTATGACCATATAACTAACTTTTATTGATGATTGATCAAAACTAGTTTTTTGACTATAGTTAAACTTTAAGTATGACTTCCATGGGAATGAAAAGGTAGGTCAGTAGGTGGGTATATTTGTGTCTGTGTGGAGGTTTGGGGGTATCAGTGTTTGTGTTTATGACCATGAAACAAACTGTTCTGAAATATCCACATTTGAGGATTGCTACCATTATACTGTAGTCTATGGGAAAAAATGTCCAGAAATTTGCCGAAAACGCCGTAACGCATTCCACGTATTCCTTAGCTAGGTAAAAATGCACTTCTCTTATATGCTCCACATATCTGTACTGAATTTCATGTCTCTAGCTCAAAAACTGTGGGAAGAGATACAGTCAAAAAAAGTGGAAGAATAAAACAGAAGAATAAGAAATAACAGGAATTTGGCTCCCCCTCCTCTATCATTAACATGTTTTTGAGTATCAAAGATTCTCAGTGACAATAGTTTAGTATAGAATAGTATTTGAGGTTGAAAATAGACAAACGTCCATCTAGTCTAACCCATCTAGCAATATCCTCATTCCCTGCCTAACTGTTTATCGAGAGGAAGGCAAAAAAAACCCCAAAACGTTAATGTTTTTATACACAGTAATCATATCCCCACGCAAGTGCCTTTTCTCCAGCTACATAATTGTAAATTGTCCAGTCTCTCGTTATATTCAAAGACGTTTGCTTTATCACCATCCTCCATAACTAACTTATCCACATTAATTAATGGTGCCACATTTTCAGTCCTCATCTTCTTACTATTAATATACTTAAAAACATTTTTTAGGCTTAGTGATGCTTTGTTCAGCTATCCTAAATTCATTATTAATTTTAGCTAGTTTGATTGCTTTCTTACTCCTTGTTACAGTTTTTATAATCCCTAAAGGCCCTGTCCAGTCCCTCTGACTTAAAGGATTTAAATGGGCGCAGATTTATTTTTTTACATTTATTTCCCAAGGGTATAAATTTAGATGTGAAATGGCTTAAAATCCCCTTAAACATAGTCCACTTCTGTTGAGTACCTTTACCTGATAAAACCTTATCCCAGTTGACATCCTGAAGAGCTACTTTTAACCTGGGAAAATTTGCTTTACCTAAAAAGCAGCGCAACTTTTCCTTTCCATAACCTACTCCAAACGACACTATTTCGTGGTCACTATTCTCTAAGCCTCCAGTTACCTTTATATCTATAATACGCTCCACAATGTTAGATATTACCAGATCCAAGAGAGCTCCTTTTCTAGTAGGAACTTGAACCACCTGTGAGAGAAAATTATCCTGCAGCAAATTTAGGAACTCATCGCCCTTTTCTGTGTTGTCAGTTCCACTCCACCAATCAATGTCAGGGTAATTAAAGTCCCCCCAAACTTGCAACCCTTGCCAACTGCATATGAAGCTGACTCACTTCCTCCCTGCTAGCATTTGGCGGCTTATAGCAGACACCAACAATAACATTACTCTCCTTTCCTGTTGCTTAGTTCCACCCATATTGCCCCCGCTTTAACATCCATATCGCCAGTTATCTCTTCTTTTAAATTTGTCTTCAATTCTTTTTTAACAAACACATACTCCTCCCTTTCCTTCTTTCTCTGTCCTGCCTAAACAAGGCGTATCCTTCTAAATGTACAGCCCAGTCGGGAGAACAGTTTAACCACGTTTCTGCTATACCTATTACATCATACTTTTCATTTAACGCCACTATCTCCAATTCACCCGTTTTGTCAGCCAGGCTTCTCGCATTTGTAAACATACATTTTAGATTATGATCCTGTAATTTATTCATACACTTTAATACACATGCCTCCCTATCCCCAACGCTAGCCCCACCCCCCTTTCCACCTACCACTGGCCAAATTACACCCTGCTTTCCTCCTGGGCTATCTATCCCAGCTATCTATCCCAGTGAGACTGATAATACCCCCCCCCAAAACCATGGCTGAGGGAGGAGCCAGAAAGCAGTCAGTTACTGCATGAGCATAGTTTTCCTTTAAACTATGACTTTTGACAAAATTTACAGCTTTTTTGCCACAAAATTTCATTGCAAAACTCAAAAAATGTTGCTGCTTCATAAGTACAAATGTCAAACTTAAAGAAAAATACAGCATCTAAAAGATTTAATACTGTACATTGCCAGAAAACATCTTGTACCCCTATTCTTTCTCACACCATATATACTTGGAGGGGCTAGAAAATTGCATAAATCAACACAGAGGGGCATATTTATAAACAAGTAATATTTTTTACAGAAAACACCATATATATAAGTAAGTGAATTTGTGTAGTACATCACAAAAAAAAAATCTAGCGTTAAAAATTAAATCTTGGGAAAATTGCCGAACACCTAAAGGGGGATTTTTTGCCAAATGGTGTAACTGAGTCTAAACATGTAAACTCAGTTTTTGCTTTTTTGCTATATATAGGAAAAATATTCTAAAAAAAGAAAAAACCCAGGAAAACAAATTATGTTAATTGGGAAACACACCATGGAGAAATTTTAAGCAAAGGTTGAATAAAAAAGATAATTCCAGATGGAATGCATTCTCACTAATTTTTTTACTACCATTAGATTGGGGATGATATGCTGAAGAAAACTGGAGAGAGATTCCAGGGATTTTACACAAAGATGTCCAGAATTTGACCACAAATTGGGGATCTCTATCAGAGAAGTGTAGAAAGTTCCACAGCAGAAGTGAGTTTTGGGAGAGGAATAAAATGTGCCATCTGGCTGAAATGATCCAAAACCACACAAATGATAGTATTCCCCATGGAAGAGGGAAGCTCTCCAATGAAGTCCATAGCAAGATGGGTCCAAGGGCGAGAATGAATAGGCAAGGGATTCAGTAAACCTTGGGGACATGAGCGATCCATCTTAGCAGAGGCACAAACTACACAGGTGGACACATAGTCTTCTTTTTGCATGGTAGGCCACCATCACAGCCTGTTAAGAAGTTGAAGAGTTTTGAGAACTCCGGGGTGGCCAGCTTGTTTAGAACTGTGTGTTTGCTGAAGGATAGTGAGTTGATGTTCAGGTGGAATGTAGATCATTCTGAAGGGTGGTTCCTTGGGAGCAGAAGATTGAGTGGTTAATAATTGAAAAGCCAGAGGTGAATTGACAGTAGCAATAATTTTGGAGGATGGAATGATTAGTTCATCTGGTATGATTGAGGTCTCGGTATGATTGAGGTCCACTCCTCCAATACCCATTTGATGGCAAGAAGTTCCCTGTTACCTATATCATAATCTTGTTCTGAAGCAGAAAATTTACGGGAGAAGTAGGCACATGGATGAAGTTTGTGATCGGAGTCAAGGCATTGAGACAGTACTGCTCTGGCTCCAATATTAGAGGCATCAACTTCTAAGTAGAAAGGGGGAAGAGGATTTGCATGACAAAGAATTGGAGCGGAAGAAAAAGAGTCTTTCAGTGTTTTGAAGGTGTTTAAAGTTTGTGGAGTCCAAGAATGGGGTTTCCCTCTTTTTTTGATTAAGTTTAAGATGGGAGAGATGAGAGAAGAAAATCCTTTAATGAATTGTCATTATTAATTGGCAAAACCGACAAACCTCTAAATGGCCTTAGTGCAAGTGAGTAACGGCCAATCTTTGATAGCAGTAATTTTAGCAGAATCCTTTTTAAAGCTTTCCTGAGAAATAATGTAACCAAGAAAAGGGACTTTGTGAACTTCAAATAGACACTTAACTTGGCATACAGGGAATTTTTCCAGAGGCGAGAGAGCACTTCCTTGACCTGAGTTCTGTGAGAACATCTTTAGAAAAAATCAGTATATCATCCAAATAAACGACTACAGAACAACCTAGAAGGTCACGAAACAGATCGTTAACGAATTCCTGAAAAACAGCTAGGGCATTGCAGAGGCCGAAGGGCATGACAAGATATTTGTAGTGCCCATCCCGTGTTGAAAGCTATTTTCCATTTGTCTCCGAATGAATGCGGATTAAGTTGTAGCTCCTCGGAGCTGTTCAAACAATACGGATATTAATGGTAGCAGGTATTGGTTTTTGATAGTGATTTTATTCAGATCACGATAATCAATGCAAGGGCGAGACCCCAATCCTTCTTCTCAACAAAGAATAAGCCTGCTCCAGCAGGAGAGTAGGAAGGTGGATACGTACGACTTCTTAGGGGCATGGTTCCAGGAAGAAGCATGATGGAGCAATTATATGTACGATGAGGGGGGAGGCTCTCTGCAGCCTATTTACAGAATACATCAGAAAACTCTGGATACTGAGTGTGAAGCTGAAAAGTCTTTATTGAATTGATAAGAACAGAAGAGGGAGGGCAGAGATAGTTGATCAGACAATAGAGACTCCATTGGGAAATATGGTTAGTGTGCCAGTCTATTTTGGGATTATGCCAGGGAAGGCCCAAGACAATAGGAGTGGAAGGTCAGTCAATAATGAAGAATTTAATATTTTCGTGGTGAAGTGGACCAACCTGTAAGAGCATTTCCATGGTACACTGAGAAATTACATTGGTAAATAGGGGCTTGTCATCAATAGAAAATACTCTGAGGGGAGTGGTCAGAGATAGGAGTGAATCTTTAATTGCTTGGCGAAGGTGCAATCAAAAAAGTTGCCAGCTGCTCCGGAATCAATAAACGCGAAAAGTTCAAAAGTTAAGGAATCAAAAGAAAGTTGTACTGGCAATAGGAAACGTGAAGAGTCGGCTAGGGTAAAATTGGTAACACTGCCCAGATGAGTCACCCCTATCATATCTGAGCGTTGGTGTTTCCCAGTTTGGCTGGACAGAGTTTGGCGAAGTGACCCTTACCACCACAATAAAGACAAAGGCCAGTACTGCATCTTTATAACTTCTCTTCTTCAGAAAGGTGAGTTCTACCAATCTGCATGGGTTCTTCCGAGGTGGTTGTTGGAGGACCAGGAACAGAAGCTTAGTGAAGGGGATTGACAAAATGTGGGGCCAAGGGAGGAAAAGGCTCCAAGTCATCTTTTAATTTATCAGAAAGACCTTGCCAATAGGCCGCAACATAAGCTTCGCTGTTCCAGGTTAGTTCTGCCACTAGGGTTCGGAACTCTATGACAAACTGTGCCGCGGTACAGTTATTTTGGCGTAGCTGTAGAAGACGTGTGGAGGCAGCAGTAGTTCGCCCGGGGGCGTCAAACATGGACTTGAAAGTAGACAAAAATTCAGAAGCATTGTTAATAAGGGGAGAGTCTTGTTCCCACAAAGGTGAAGCCCATTCCAGTGGTTTCTCTTCCAGTAGGGAAATGTAACCCACCGTGGCTCGTTCAGACACGAAGTGGGAGGGCTGTGACTTGAACTGAATCAAGCACTGGTTAACAAACCCCCTGTAAGTTTGTGGATCCTCCGTATAAAGAGAGGGGGGAGGAATTCGTGGCTCTTTAGAGTTTCCCGCTGGCAAGGGAATTGGTGGGGCCACAGCAGCTGCGCTAGCACCAGAAGCAGTGGCAGGGGTGCGTGCAAGGAGAGCATCAAGCGTTTGACCAATTCGATTTTGCCGTAGGCACCCATCCTTGCCGCCATATGCTGTAATATCTTCCCCAAATCTATGGACCAGGTCCATTTGGAGGGTCCATGGCCCGATGATACTGTTAGGTACAGCAAACTTGGTTTTCGGGCCTAGGCAATCTCTTTTGTGGCTATTAGCCAATGTTTCATAAGGTGTTCCCTTGCCAGGTTCTCTACCAATGACCCTTCGCTATAGCACAAGCAAAATTGATGCAAGGGCCACACTTAAAGTGTAATGAATATGTATTAAATCACATCTAACTACAACATTTCAGGGATCACCTTGTCCCTTTCATATACCTGATGAAAGGGGGAAGGTAATCCCTGAAATTTTGTAGTTAGATGTGATTTAATAAATATTCACTTACACTTTAAGTGTGCTCCTTGCATCAGTTTTGCTTGTGATACTGTTAGGTACCTGTACTGACATCAGGCGAAGTTTGGACCAACAAGGGTAGGAGTCCACAGTGGAGGTCTGGAGGAACAGCAAACTGGAACAGACTTGGAAGAATAGACAAGGCAGGATTAGAATACAATGCAAGGCAGGAACTGTTATAGGGCAAGGCAGGATCAGGATACAATGCAAGGCAGGAACTGGTAATAGTGCAAGGCAGGATCAGGATACAAAATAGAAGCGGAACCCAGCACAGCCGACAAGCTACAGCAATGCTATCATCGGGCACTGGCTGAGTGAAGGCATCAGTTTAAATATTCGTTCCTACTGCGCCCTCCAATGATGTTGAGGCTTTTGCACATCCTCACGGCAGCGTCCTTGAGCGACGTCACACGCTGGTTGTGATGACGTCGACGCTGAGACTTGCTGGGCGCCGCCATCTTGAGAGGGATGGTGCGACCGGAAAGGTAAGTACCTTTCCTGACAGAACCAACATGTATAGCACAGGCTTTAAAATATGTTATTTTGATTTGACCAACAAAAACCTGAAAGGAGCAATATGGTAGTAGCAACACAAGCTGTTTGAAAAAGGGGAGTAATATATGATTCTAGTATTTACATTATTGCTAATTGACTGTCTGAGGAACTGTTTAAATAACTATGTGATAGGAGTTTCAAAATTGTAACATTTAGCCATGCCCATCAACAAAACTACACCCACTGTCAAAGCCACACCCACTTTAACACAACTACAGCGTACCTGGGAATAATCAAGGACAGCATTCAAAAATTTGGCCCAGGCAGCAAAAACCCTACAAGTGCCCCTGTTTATAAACTTTTCAGGGAGATTCAATAAAAGTTCTTATTGTTTAAAATGGTGCTAATTTTTCCACAACCAATCAGATCTTATTTACCATTTGAAAACTAACATCTGATTAGTTGGGGCTAAATTAGCACCATTTTAGACGATAAGAACTTTTATTGAATAACCCTGCATCTTTTTACAAGGTTTAATGCCAAGATAAGCGTATTTGTGATGTGTGGGGAAATGTTCACCTAATGGGTGAAAAGCCGAAATTTTTGCTAAGATATTTCAATTGTAAAAATGTATTTCTATTGAAAAAAGGAAGCATTAAGAGGCAACATTATATCCTAATTCATTTGCATATCTGTCTTTTTCCTCCTAACTCCATTTCCTACTCTTGGTTATCCCTGTACATACAGTATCTAAATGTGCTTTTTATTTTTAATAAATGAATGGACTAAGAGCCCCACCAGAAGTTTCCTATCCTAATGGGCCAGTCCAACCATGTGAACACAAAATTACGTTTTTAAAAAAAAAAAAATGGGTATACATATTTGTAGACCTTGCTTGATAGTTCTTGGAAAATCAGCTTTGTAGTTGTATAAGTTTTATATTTTTAACTAGCCTAAGGGCTAGGCCTCACTACTGCTCTTTTAAGCGTGATCCAATGGTGATTGCGATCCGGTTGAACTTTTAAAGGCGAGCCATAATATTCATGTACCTTGCAAATGTATCTATTATTCCACAGGAATGGGTGATAGCTTATTCCTACCTCCCTGGTAATAGTAGAATAGGTTACTTACCTATCAGCACTCCACTCCCAGCCTCTCTCCTGCAGATGGAAATTTTCTCTTGCGCATGTGCGCCAAAAATAAAGATAGGAACTCAATCGGGGCAGTGAGATTATTTGCTAGAGAGAAGCTGCAAGTGGAGCGCTGATAGGTTAGTTAGTTAATTTATTTATTGTTCTATTATTCACAGAGAAGTCAAAATAAGCTATCACACATCCTTGTGAATAATAGATACATTTGCAAGGTAAATAAAAATGATGGTTACTATCCCTTTAATGAGTGAGAGAAGATTTAACTCTTGTTCTGTTTGATGTTTAGATCAGAACAGAAGTGATTAAAAAAACATGTTACTGGAATGTTAAATAAAAATACTATTAGGTTTATCAAAGGAAAGCAGGTTTGTAAAGAACTTTATGGGTATGCTCCATGATCTCATTCTTGACTTATAAGCATGCCTGATATGTAGATACAAAGAATTAAGGAGAACAATTTTTAGGAGGGCTTTTTTTTTTCCTTTCATTTTTTTAAAGAGGAATGTTAGCAGGCATGCAGAGCAACCGCTTTAACCATAAATACAAAAAATAAATATATATTTTAGAATATGAAAAGTTAAACCACATGTCTGACATGCAGTAACAGACTATTTTTGTACCTCCAATCTGGCCATATTTATATATATCTAGTACTAAACAATGTATAATCTTTCATTTAGCATAAACATTTAATACTAGGTATGCACAAACCCGCCTGGTTTGTTACTCTGACGGGTTCATGGAACAGACCCAAGATTCAGTAAAGAATTTTCAAAGCGCAATTCCATTTCAAAATAAAAAATACTAACATCAAAGCCTGGTTCCAACAGTTGAATTTTTTTTGGTAGTTTCCACCAACTAAATATAAATTATATATATAAATTATGTTTGTAAAATCTGATTTCTGGCTCATGAGAAGTGGTGGATAAGCGGTTAAGTAAAGGGTGCCCAGGCCTGGTAAATCTGCGCTGGGCCTGGCACTCTTTTGTTACATTACATCTGCTTTCTCCTGTAGACTTGGCTTTTGGGTCCCTAGATCCTATGGGGCCCATACACCCACCGATCATGTTGATCCAGATATGCCAATATCATACATTTGTTGATACGTGTATGTTTTTTTGTATGGTTTTTATTTTGTTCGATTCAGCATTATTAGAAAGGTAGATAGGTTTATGTGCCGCAAAGACCCTACATGCCGAATTGTTTGTTACCTGCCTGGTGCTAGGGTTTGGCATGTGGTGGATCAGATAGATAGACTATTAGGGGGGGCTGGGTGGGACCTGTTGGTTCAAGTTGGTGCCAATGACAAAGTTAGAGGAGGAGCAGAGGTCCTTAAAAATGATTTCCAAGAGCTAGGGGCCAAGCTAAAAGGAAGGACCTCCAGGGTAGTATTTTTGGAAATACTACCGCAGCCACA
This sequence comes from Hymenochirus boettgeri, assembly GCA_019447015.1. Taxonomy (NCBI): domain Eukaryota; kingdom Metazoa; phylum Chordata; class Amphibia; order Anura; family Pipidae; genus Hymenochirus; species Hymenochirus boettgeri. The sequence continues at coordinate 71,574,784 of CM033472.1, forward strand.
TGCTAGGCTAGGGAGACAGTGGGAGCTTAGGAGTATTAATGTATGGCTAAGAGGTTGGTGTACAGGGGAAGGGTTTGGGTTTTTAGAGAACTGGGCAGACTTTTCTGTCGGCTACAGGCTCTTTAGTAGTGGTGGGCTGCACCTCACTGATGGTGGTGAAGCTGTTTTGGGGGAGAAGATGGCTAGAGGGTTGGAGGAAATTTTAAACTAGATTTGGGGTGGAGGGTAAAGTCTCACTTGAATAGATAGCCCAGGGGGTAAGCAGGGTGTAGATTGGCCAGTGATGGGTGGAAAAGGGGTTGGGGCTAGCATAAATAAATTACAGGATCATAATCTAAAATTTATGTTTGCAAATGCCATTGACAAAATGGAGAATTGGAGATAACGGCATTGACTGAAAAGTATGATGTAATTGGTATAGCAGAAACATGGTTGAACAATTCTCATGACTCGGCTGTAAATTTAGAAAGATACTCCTTGTTTAGGAAGGATGGAGAAAATAGAAAAGGGGGAGGAGTATGTGTTTATGTTAAACAAGAGTTGAAGCCAATTTTAAAGAAGAGGGGGTGTGTCCAAAATGGCGGTATGATCGGGCATGTGGGAGAGGGCTCCTGAACCCATACTTACCCTCTATAATATCCTGAACAGCACAGCAGCTCCTGCCATGGGTAAAAATAAAGAAAAAGACAGAAGGGGCACGGCGTCGGCAGATAAACTAAGCAAATATGCAAATTTGTCTACAAGTGAACCCGATCCACCAGGCTCTTTAACACCACCATGTGACCTGCCTAAGGAGCAGGCCCGAGACACTCAACGATCGGTGGAGACCTCCACACATAGTTCACCAGAACCTGGAGAACTCACTCTTGCCCAGGAACAAGGTAGCCTACTACACGCCATTGGAGATATTAAATCAGCCCTCACTGCACTTATTGAAGAAACCAGGGTGGACATAGGGATCCTCCGGCAGGACCTCCAAAAAGTATGCAGCCATGTAGGTGAAACTGTAACGTGTATCAGTACAATTGAGGACACACTACAGCCTCTGCTAGGTGACATTGATGCCTAACAGTTATACATTACATTATAGCCCGCCTCCTAAACCCCAGAGACTGGTATGCCATATTACACATGACCAGAAACCAAGCACTGATCAAACAAGAAGCTGCATGTATCTGGACCACTCACCTGAACTACAGAAACAAAGAACATCTTTTAATGCGATTAAACAACGCCTACGCAAAGCTGGTATGGAATACGCTATGATGTTTCCCACAAGACTTCGTATTGTCAGAGACAACAATGCATACTCTTTCACTTCACCGGCACAGGCAGTGGACTGGATGGATGCCAACAACATCCCAGCCTGACCGGTCGGCCTTATACAGACAAAAGCGATATGAAGGAACTGACAGACCACTTGGTGAACTATAATTAATATATATGAAAATAAATGTATATATGCAACCCCAGACAATACGCACATGCTGTGATGAATCTCCTTATTCTAAACACTCTTGGCTCTAAGACTGTCTATTCCCAATATGTCTAAATTAATAGACATGATTCCTAGACTATATTGTATCTGATCCAGGTATATGGCTGGTATCCACATATCTCCTATTTGACTATATTAACATCACCTATAATCCTAGACAAAGGACCAGCTGATATTGAGGAAATAGGAATCATGAACAGATTGGAAATAGCTACTATAGAACACAGCTAACATTCCGAAAGCCAATAACAAAATATGCTTCCCCATGGTAATTAAATGGTATAAATACAACTAAAAGATATTCGCTTAATTAAATATAACATCAAATATATGTAAATTTAATGGGCACTAAATAAAAAGTGTGGGATAATGTATATATGTTTGGGTTAATGTATATTTCAATACATTGAACAGGGAGGGGTGTGTGGCCCGCGGCAGTGAACTGTGAACGACTATTTGTACCTCGTGGAGATCCATGCAAACTCCTAGTGGGGGCTGTGACCCAATCATTGCTGCAGACTCCGCCTCCCACTAGAAGAAATATTGCTTAAAGGGTATGTCCACCCTTCTTTTAAATTTTTTATATAGTGTAGGTCTTAGTCCCCCAGCCCCAACTGCTATATTTTTAATGTAAGAAACTTCCCCAAACATTACTTACCTTCCCACTTTCCTCTTTTCACAGTATAAAAAATTTTCTTTTACCAAAAATCCAATACTTGCTGTAACATGTGATGAGTTATATCCCCAAAAAATTCTTCTCCACCATCAATGATTCGTTATTATCCTTTCTATGGGGAGAAAAAAGAGCTAGAGTGAAGCTCTGCCAACTACAAGCCTCTAAAGAATTTGCAGATCTTGGACTACCGAACTTCCAAATGTACTATTTAGCTTGCCAACTTAAGTATCAGAGATGCTGGTTGTTTGAGGAAGAATATCAGGAAAAGGTGGTGTACTGTGTTTCTTTTTTCTGGTTATTTGATCTATGAGTTAGCCAATAAAGGTATCACCTTTATACCACTTATGTTATTTTTTTTTTATTTCAAAAGGGTTATCAGGAAGAATATTCAATCCAGTCAGATTATATGCTACAATATTACCTCAAAAGCTCATACCTTGCCTACATGGGGGAGCCATTGAAACATATGATTGGAGGTGGAACAGTTATCCATAACCAAGATATTAAAATTTGGAGACAGACAAATAAAGTAATTAAATATGATAAGATCCCTAAGAATACTCCAATATGGAAGAACTATGCCTATCCATACCTTGCAGCATTTTATGAGGCAGACTTATGGATGAAATATGGAATACATAACTTGATCACCCGTAAAGGTCTAATATCTAGACTATATAGGGCACCTATACAGATACATAATCAACCAAGCATCAACAAATTAATAGAAAAATGGAAATATTATATTAACACCATGGGCATTGAGACAATAAATACGCTACTGACCAGCCACAATAAGGTCTCGTCGGCAGCACAAAATAAGTTAAAATAAATGTATTAAATTCTATATCATAAATCAAGCCTATCTCACCCAGAAACAACTGCAACATATGAGACCACTGCAACAAACACAATGCCCTAAATACCAAACAACCAATTCCGACTTTTGGCATCTTATATGGGCATGTCCATATTTGCAACACTACTGGAAACTAATCAAAAATTTCTTTAACTTACAACTGAAAATTTCAAATTATATGCAGCCGGAGCTCTGCATTTTGGGATGTGAATTGTGGCCTAAATTCCGAAATATACTGCTTAGTCAAATACTATTCTATGCCAGAAAGACCATAGTGATCTGTTGGATGGCGCCTGAACTACCTACCCTACAGCACTGGTTGGATCTTGTCAATAAAGACATATAAATAAATTACATACCAACATAGGCAAATCCTCTTCAAATATGACAAAATATGGCAACCCTGCCAATTCACTCATGCTACTTTGTCATTGCATTAGTTTGCCCTTCTGTGATACAATGAATCGATACTGCCTAACTGAAGATGGACCTAGACCCTCTCCTGTTGGCGCAATTTCTTCACTCCACCCCCCAATCCCTCCCGGACAACGCCTGCTCTCTCGCCCACAAAACACTACTAAATAAAAGTAACACTAAAGGCAATAGGCTTATAAATAAACTATAACTAGATAATAATTATACAGAAAAAGTTTAGTTAAGTTGTTATATGTTTATTAAAATATCGAACTTTAGACTATAATTTAGCATAGCTATAGCCAAAATATTAAGTAATATACAAATAACATTTATAATAGTGCATGTGTCATAAACTACTAAATGGAGCAAGTGTAAATTTTTGATTGATATGTAAATGCAATAACAGAAATCTGTGTATGATCAAGTTCATTTGCAACATGCTACAATTAGAATTGTGCTATTAAAGATATACTTGAACTGTTAAAATAAAGTGAATTAAAAAATAATGAAAAGCGGAGATAACTGATGATATGGATGTTAAAATGGAGGCAATATGAGTGGAATTAGGCAATAGGAAAGGGGGTTGTCATTGTTGGTGTCTGCTACAAACCACCAAATGCTAGCTAGCAGGGAGCAAGTGAGACATCTTCATATGCAGATGGCAAGGGCTGCAAGTTTGGGGATTGTTCTGATTATGGGGACTTTAATTACCCTGACATTAATTGGCAAAATGGAACTGCCAACACAAAAAGGGATGATGGTTTACTGAATTTGCTGCAGGATCATACAGGTGGTTGAAGTTCCTACTAGAAAAGGAGCTCTATTGAATCTGGTAATATTGTCGAGCAAATTATAGATATAAAGGTTACTGGAGGTTAGGGATAAGTGATCACAAAATAGTGTCGTGTAGCGCATCAAAAGGAAAAGTGCACTGGGTTAACAAAGACTTTTAATTTCAGGAGAGCAAATTTTCCCATGTTAAAAGTAGCTCTTCAGCATGTCAACTGGGTTGATATATATTATCAGCAAAAGTAATTAAGGGGAACTCTGGTCCAAATGACTTTGGGTAAATTGATAGGAATTGCTCCCCTGAGAATTTTTGCATTTATGTTCCATTGTTTATTTTGCATAGTTTTGAAGATATTTACATTTTTGTGTGTGATATGGCAGCAGCATCACCAGGTCCCCTGCATTTTCTGCTTCCTGCTCTGAAACTGTCAGTCAATCTGTCCCGTGTCTTCTCCTCCCCTTTGCAGCTCCCCTGGTCCCTCCCACTCATGGACCCTATGGTCCCTCCAGTTGCAGGCCCCCATGGTCCATTATCTTACAGCCCCATGTGGCCCCGCCCACTCGCAGGTGCCGTGGCCTTGCCCACTCGCAGGTGCCTAAGCCTCGCCCACTTGCGGGTGCCATGGGTTACTCAGACACCCCCCTACAGAAAACTCTGTGGAAACAGCCTTTTCAGGCAGAGTAAGAACTCTGCCTGAAAAGGCTGTTTTCACACAGTGAAAGAGAAGTGCTGTAGATTCCCTTACCTTCTCTGTCAGGACTACACACAGCAGAGAGGAGAAGGGACTTACTGTCTCCCTCACACACTGAGGGAGTCTGAGGCTGTGCTCGCTGGCGGCACTGTGCAGGAGAAGCCTCAGGAATGTCACAAGTCAGCCTCCCACCCATTAACTCAAAGAAGCAGAGGATCACACTCTCTGAAGAAGGGGGCACGTTATTCCCCCGAAACGTTGTGTTTGTGTGTGATGTGGGGTCCACAATAAAGACATAAATTGATTGGAGTGCGATCCTCAATTGATTGGAGTGCGATCCTCTGCTTCTTTAAGTTTGCTGTAATGGTTGTGGTTGAAGGGAGAACCATTTGAGGTATCTGCACCCAAAAAAACATCCCAAAAAAATTGTTAACAATCCAGTGGGAAATTTTTGTCGTATGATTGCTTGACCGTACAATTGTTGATCGTACAACCAGGATTTGTTATTGTTTGGGCCCCTTAGGCCAAGAGTCAAGGAAGTGTTTATCAGCTATTAGCTCCAGAACCACGCTTTAAAGAACTAAAGTCTCCAGACAAAATTATCATATTAAAAAATAGCACTCTCACCTCTCCCTTTGCTGTGGTTGCAGGTTGCAGAAATTAAACCTGGATACTAAGGGGCATATTTATAAAGGAACGATGTTAGCGCAAAAAAATTACCGCCGCCACATCGCGCCGCGAAAATAGCGCTATCGCCGTATTTATAACGGCGAGCTATTCCCGATACCTATCGCGGCCGCGATGTGCTGCGGTATTTTAAGCCCCTTCGCGGCGATACTATATAGTATCGCCGCGAAGGGACTTAAAATCCCTTCCCGACGCCGCTCCTAAGGGGGCGGGCATACGCCCACCCCCCCCCCCCCGCGGCGGCAGCGCGACCACCCCCCGCCGCCGCCGCCACTTCCCAGCAGCCCCTCCCAACCCGTTCCCGTTCGCGGCAATCTCGGAACGGGAGGCTAGAAGGGGCTGCCGGAAGGGCCGCGCAGGTGGTCGCGACCACCCGCCGCGCCCCCCCTCCCCGCAACCCCTCCAAGCCCCCCGCCCCGGCCGCTCCCGGGAGGGGACGGGAGGGAGCCGCTGGGGTGGGAGGCTCCCTCCAGCGGGGCCCTGAGAAGGGCCTTTTGGGGCTTAGGGTCCCGCAGCCCGAACCGGACCCCCCTCCCCGGCCCTTATAAGGCCCCTGCGGCACTGACAAGTGCCTTTGGCGGGGGTCCCGCAGCTGAACCGGGACCCCCAGTGCGGCTCTTAAAAGAGCCCTTGGGCGACGTCTTCTTTCTTCCAGTCCCGCGACACCAGCTCCGCCGAGGCCCCGACCCCCGAGAGTACCCCGCGGCCGCCAGGGGTACCCCCGGCGGGCCCGGCGACCTCAACGAGGCCGATGTTGCCGGCGTCTTGATCCGACCGGACGTCTTCGGGCTGGCGACACCAACCCCACTCAGGTCGCCGATGCCAGGCAGACTCACTGCGGCCGCCAGTGAGCCTGCTGGCACCGCCGGCCTCAGCGGAGCGATGTTGCCAGCCGTTCTTTCTTCTTTCTTCAGCCATCTCTGCGATGGCATCTGAGTTCCGCGGCGGAAAGCTCCTCTTTATATAGGTTTGCAGAAATCCATAATCCGTTTCTGATTGTCAATTTTTAATACTTGCTTTACATTACCAATCAGATTCTCGAAAGTTCTGAAATCTGATTGGAAGTAAAGCAAGTTTAAAATTGACCAATCAGAAACGGATTATGGATTTCTGCAAACCTATATAAAGAGGAGCTTTCCGCCGAGGAACTCAGATGCCACGCAGTAGAGGGCTGAAGAAAGAAGAAAGAAGCGGCTGGCAACATCGGCTCCGCTGAGGCCGGCGGTGCCACGGGCTCACTGTCGGCCGCAGTGAGTCTGCCTGCATCGGCGACCTGAGTGGGGTTGGTGTCGCCAGCCCGAAGACGTCGCCAAGGGCTCTTTTAAGAGCCGCACTGGGGTCCCGGTTCGAGCTGCGGACCCCCCCCAAAGGCACTTATTAGTGCCGCAAGGGCACTTGTAAGTGCCGCAAGGGCCCTTGTAAGGGCCGGAGGGGGGTCCCGGTTCGAGCTGCGGACCCCTAAGCCCCAAAGGGCTCTTATAAGAGCCGCAAGGGCACTTGTCAGTGCCGCAAGGGCCCTTATAAGGGCCGGGGAGGGGGGTCCCGGTTCGAGCTGCGGGACCCCTTAGCCCAAGCTCTTGTCAAGCCGCAAGGGCACTTGTAAGTGCCGCAAGGGCCCTTATAAGGCCGGGAGGGGGGGTCCCTTTTCGAGCTGCGGGACCCCCTAAGCCCCAAAGGCCCTTCTCAGGGCCCGCTGGAGGGAGCCTCCACCCCCAGCGGCTCCCTCCCGTCCCCCTCCCGGGAGCGGCCGGGGCGGGGGGCTTGGAGTGGTTTGCCGGGGAGGGGGTGCGCGGCGGGTGGTCGCGACCACCTGCTGCGGCCCCTTCCCGGCAGCCCCTTCTAGCCTCCCGTTCCGAGATTGCCGCGAACGGGGAACGGGTTGGGAGGGGCTGCTGGGAAGTGGCGGCGGCGGCGGCGGTCGCCGCTGCCGCCGCGGGGGGTGTGGGCGGGGCGGCGGCGGCGGGTGGTCGCCGCTGCCGCCGCGGGGTGGGGCGGGGTGGGCGTGTCTCCCGGGGCGGGTGCGACCACCCGCGCGGGTTGCCTGCCCATCCCCGCGCGGGAGGTTAGTATCGGCTGACTTCGCCTCCTTTAAGGTGGCGAAGTAAAACAGCCGATAAAGCCGAGCGAAAAAAGTACCGCCGCTTTATAAATAGAAGCGGCGGTAACGGGTAAGTATCGGCGCGAAAGGTTAACGCTTCGTTAACTTTTCGCGGCCGTTTTCGGGCCTTTATAAATCGCGGTAAACGCGATTCATGCGTTAATGGCCGCGAAAACGGCCGCGAAAAGTTAACGAACCTTTATAAATATGCCCCTAAAAGTAAGCTCCCATAATGCACCTTAGCTGGTTGATACCCAGGTAATTGTACACAGCACACTTCACACTCTTAAAACAAGGAAGCTGCAGTCTTGCTTCCTAGAAACTGAAAATAATCATATATGGGGCCCTGCAGCAAAGGGGGGCTTTCTAACCTTCTCCCACAATAAAAATGAATTTCAATAGGTTTGCAATGTGAAATTCCTTCTTTTGCAGGGACAAGTGTCTGTCAGTGCATACTCAATCTATTTGTTAGAAAGGTAGCTTTGGCCATGTGTTGCAGGAGTTGCTTTCCTGGTAGTTAGGCCCCTGTCCCAAACCTTTTCTTAAAAATTCATATCTTTGGTCAGATGCAATTTTTTTAATGCATGTATGTATGTATGTATAGTTTATTTATAAAGCGCTGTACAGTGATAAAATACTATAAAGTCAATAAAGTCATACAAGGGGGATAAATACATAGATAGTTCCATACATAAATATATACATTATAAAAATAGAAGTGCTAGAGCTTTGCCACAAGAGGAAAGGAGGTCCCTGCCCCGCAGAACTTACAATCTAGTTAGGTGAGTAACATACTGATACAACGGAGTGGGTATAAGAGCTGGAGTGAAACGTATGCAGTGCAAATAAAACAATTATATACTGTGCTGGTTACCAGATAGGTAGCATGTAAGGCTAGATTTAAACCTGCTAATTGAGGTTTCTTGATGTAAAGAGACAGGAATAGAATTTCAGAGGATGGGAGCCACAACAGAGAAAGGTTTAAAGCGAGAGTAAGCAGTACGAGCGGTACAGAGAAGATTTTGGGATCCTGTTTAAGTATAGACTGAAGGGGAGAGAGGTGGGAAGCAAGATGACCAGTAATTAGTAGATTGCAATAATCCAGGCAGATGAGAGCATGCATAAGCATAAGAGGTGGTCGGGAGAGAAAGAAACCTGCGGATTTTGGCTATATCGCGAAGGAAAAAGCAACAAGTTTTCGCAACATAATTAATGTGGTTAGAAAAAAGTGAGAGGAGTTAATAATTACCCCTAGGCAGCGTGCCAATTGGATAGGGAAAATGGGGGTATTGTCAAAAGAGATGGAGAAAGATGGGTCTGGACCAGGTTTAGGTGGAAAAACAATCAGTTCAGTTTTAGAAAAGATGTTTTAGAAAGATTTAATTTGAGGTAGCATTGAGACATCCAGGAGGAGAGGGCAAGGAGGCAGTCGGAAACACTTGATTGGATGTCAGGAGCGTAGGTGTGGACTTGTAGATTTGTGTATCGTTTGCATATAAATGATACTTAAAGGGCATGTCCACCCCATTTTTGATTTTTTTTCTGTAGTGTAGGGCTCCTTCCTAGGGATGGCCGGTTCGCGGATCCGAACTCGGATCCGCCGCGTATTTATCCCGTTCGCGAACGGCGGATTTTTCCGGATTTTCCGCCTTCCGAACTTCCGATTCGCGGATTTTTCGTATTTTCGAAAAAATTTTAAAATACGGGAAAACACGGATTTTCGAAAATTAACGAAAATACAAGGATTTCTCTTAATTCCATACATACGTATTTTCGAAAATTTTCGAAATTACGAGGATTACTTGTATTTTCGGGAAATACATATTTTCGAAAATACATGAAAACTCGTAATTTAGAAAATTCGCGAAAATACGTGAAAACCCGTAATTTCGAAAATTTTCGAAAATAAGAAAAATCTCGTTATTTTTTCGAAAATTCGCGGATCCTCGAGCGGACCGGATTTTGCGAAGTTCGGACATCTCTACTCCTTCCCCGTGACCCAACCACTGTAGTAATATTTGCAGAAAATTCCCCGATCATTACTTACCTTGCCTCTCTCCTCCGACATACTGTCATGACTATCTGCTTGCATGAAACTGCAAGCAGAGGGCCGGACTGGCAGCCGAGTCTGTGATTGGCTGAGAGGCAGCTAATTACGGATGCGGCTTCTGGCTATGCAGAATGCCAGAGAAGAGAGGCAATGTAAGTAAAGATCGGGTTTCTGCAAATATTACTATAGTGGTTGGGGTTGGAGGAGGGAGCCCTACACTACAGAAAAGGGGTTTTGTGCTAGGGGGAGGGAGAGCAAAACGGGAGAGAGAGGGAGGGAGAGGGGAGGGCTGCAGTGCGCATGGCAAAATTCTCCTGGAGGAGGGACAGGAGGCAGTGTCCTATATGGACTCCGCCAGGCTCCTGGTGGTCACTTTTCTGGAATCTGGAGGGAGATTACAGGAGAACCATTTGGAGCTGGGATGTAAGGTAAGGATTTTATTACACTACAGAGTGGGCCAATAGGTTATGAGCATGTAGGTAGTTAGTGATACAGGAGAAGACTAAATCGTTTTAGCAGTTTAGATAATCGGTAAGAGAGAGACGGGGTGGTAGTTAGCTAAACAAGAGGGTTCTAGCTAGGGTTTTTTAAGTATGGGCTTAACATGGGCATGCTTAAAGATAGAAGGGAAAATTCCAAATGTAAGGGAGGCATTGAATATGTGATTGAGTATAGGGGTAAGCACATGATTACAGTGCTTCAGTAATCCAGAGGGCATGGGATCAAGAGGACATGTCATGAGCAGACATGATAGAAGCAGGCAAGAGACTTCTGCATGGGTCACAGAAGCAAAAGATCCAAGAGTAGCTGAGGGAGTTAAGGGCAACATAATCTGAGAGTCATCTCCAGGACCAGAGGTCTACATGCGGATGAAAGTAATGCGCAAAGTCCTGGGTAGAGATGTTTCGAAACTGTTGAGTTTCGTTTTTTTTTCGAATTAAGTTCGAAAGTTCGAGTTTCGATTTTCGAAAATCGTCTATTTTCGGGTTTCGTAAATTCCGGGAGTTCCGAAAGTTTCGTCGAATTCGATTCGAAACCCTCGGATTTGATTCGAAACTGGGTTCTATTAGAACCCTCAGTACATCTCTAGTCCTGGCTAGAGATGTACTGTGGGTTCGAATAGAATCCCGACGAAACTTTCGGAACTTCCGGATTCCACGAAACCCGAATTTTTAGGGTTTACGATTTTTATCAAAATTGGATAATTAGCGAATTTACGGGCCGTTCGCCAACCCTCGAATGTACCATTAGTTTTCGCTAACCCTCGAATGTATCATTCGCTAAGCTAGGAAGGATTGTTTGTTCAATAATCTTCGAATGTACCATTCGCTAACCCTAGAAAGGATCGTTCGTATGTTCGATAATCCTCAAATGTACCTTTCGCTAACCCTAGTAATATAATAACCATATAATAATGTAGTAATATAATAACCATATAATAACCTAGTAATATAAAAAAAAACTGGTTATTATATGGTTATTATATTACTAGGTTATTATATGGTTATTATATGACTAGGTTATTATATAGTTATTATATGACTAGGTTATTATATGGTTATGATATGACTAGGTTATTATATGGTTATGATATGACTAGGTTATTATATGGTTATTAAAATATTACTAGGTTATTATATGGTTATTATATGTTATTATATGACTAGGTTATTATATGGTTATTATATGACTAGGGTATTATATTGTTATTATATGACTAGCTTATTATATGGTTATTATAACCATTTAATAACCTAGTCATATAATAACCATATAATAACCTAGTATATTAATATAATAACCATATAATAACCTATTAATATAATAACCATATAATAACCTAGTAATATAATAACCATATAATAACCTAGTCATATAATTACCATATAATAACCACATAGTCCGAGCCGAACTAAAACTCGAATGTACCGTTCGCTAACCCAGGAAGGATCGTTTGTTCGATAATCTGTTCGCTAACACAGGAAGGATCATTCGTTCGTTCGATAATCCGTATGCTAACACAGGAAGGATTGTTAATTCGTTCGTTAATCCTCGAATGTACCATTCGCTAACACAGGAAGGTTTGTTTATTCGATAATCCTTGAATGTATCATCGAGTTTTGCTTGCGCAAAACCTAACAATTGCCCGCCTGACTTCAGGAAGTGTTTTAACAAGTTTTGGTGACAGTGGCATGTTACCCAGACCATTTCCCAGGTGCCACAGCCATTTACAGTAAGTTACCACTGTTAGTTTAGCTGTAAATTACTCGGACTTTTCGAACTATCACTCTCCCATAGACTTGAATGGGTCCGAATTTGAACTTTCTAAAATTTCGAAAGCTTGAAAACGGAACGAAACTCAATAGTTCCAAACATCTCTAGTCCTGGGGAGAGTGAGGAGAAAGGAAAGGGTCAGCGGGAGAAGGTCGCAGAAGGGAGCTGAAGAAGGAAAACTGGTGACGTGGGTTAGATTTGTTGTTATTTATAAGTGTCCGGTAATAGTTCTGTTTTGCTAGCAGGAGCCAAGAGCTGAGACATTGCAGCATGAACTTGTAATGGAGAAAGTCAGCCTTTGTACGGGACTTTCTCCATGCACGTTCAGCAGCACTATCTAGTTTACAAAAATGTGTATCTTTCACTATAAGGGGGAAATTGTGACATGAAGCACTGTCCCCAGCCAAGGCCTTTGCCCATAAAGGGGGAAATCTTCAGGTGATTCAGTGGCTGGGCAAAGCAGACCAGCTGGGGGGTTGGTAGAGCAGCTGGAGCTTTGGTACCATGGATGGCTGGAGTGCTCCATAAAAGGCTGTCTATGGCGATGGAAAACTGCTGGCAGGTTGGGTTGTAGGTTCATCAAGTTATTTATGCTCTATGCTCAATTGATAACACTTCAGTTGTCTTCGCTTCACTTCTTGAGTGCAATGAGGGGGCAGAGGATTCCATTTCCTACTCTCTGTCACCACATCTGGATGTAAAGGGAAAGCTGAATCAAGTAAATAGACTATCAGCAACATAGGCATATGACCTGGTGCACAGGTAAGGGTCCCACAATGGTTGTGATGGTGATCCCTACCCCGTTGTCTCAGGTACATTATTCAGATGTAAAGTAAATTGCGTTACAGTATCCACTATATTTTCATGTATAATTCTTATATAGATCCTAATGTAAGCAAAGGGAGAATGTAAAGACTCATTGCAATTGTAGCCAAGTTAAAATGTGAAATCTGGACTCAGCACAGCAAGGCATCAGTCCTAACCACTGAGAAACCAACCTTGTTGGGCATCTGGTTAGTAAATAGGTAATAACAGCAATACATGTAGGAATTACATAAATGATTTTGCTTTTCCCCATATGTCAGTAACTGCTTATAAAAACTGAAGCTACTGGGGGTAGGTGGTTCCTGAAATGTTGAACTTTTTTTTCACAATAAATTGTGATAAACAGAAGTAGTTTGCTTTTCTGCTTTTCTTTTGACTTTGGATTGCCTTTACCCCTTGAGTAGGGGGTTGGGAGGATTGCACCTACCTATTGTCTGGCAACAGCCAACATCAATATGCTAGAGTGATTTTATACTTATTTCTATGTTTAATACCAACTGAAGACAGGTAGAAGTATAAAGATGGTAGTCTCCCTGGGACATTTGTAAATGCATATTTATTTGCTGCAGGTATAGTATGCCCGGTGGGCAAGACACTTGGCGATAAAAGATGCAAAGTTTTACCCATGCTATTAATCTGCAGCAGCCAATCAGATATTACCTAACTGCAGTAACCCACTAAAAAGCTAACAACTCATTGGTTGCTGCAAATCAATGGTGCAGGGAAATGTTTGTACTAGCCCCTTTGGCTACACACAGGCAAATTTCTTGTCCCAGCCAAAATAACATTGATCACTACAAACCTTGCAGTAGCTGGCATTTCGCTGCGACCATTCATATAGTGCATTAGAAGGATGCATGATTGCTTGTGATTTATCAGCATGTCCTTTCATACAATTTGGATATATATTACTGATATTTTGGGCTGACCATCCAAAATAATGAAATAATGTTCAGTGAGCTCAAATTATCTGCTTGTTTGTACCTAGCATTTGTTTCCATCCGAAGCATATGACAGCCTTTAAACAACAACAAAAAGAAAATGTTCTGTGCTTCTGCATCCCTTAGGATACAGATAAACACAAATTACTATGTTTTATGGAATTTACATCTATAGTACAAAAGCTATTCATGGGAATTATAAATACTTTCCTTTTTATGTTTTCCTTTAATCAGCACTTGGCTTAATTCTAGGCTAAAAATGTTTGATAATTGGCCTAAAGGAAAAATGAAACTTGAAAGATTAAAATACCACTTACCTTTGAAAAGCGGACATATTTTCCATACTGTGGCTGCACCTTCTCTGTTGTATTGTCCAAGAGCTAATTCCATATAAAAGAGAGGCATTCCAGCAATTATTAGGAACAGTGTGTATGGGATTAAAAAGGCACCTGGATAAAAAGTAAAATTTCAAATGAGTCCAAGTAAAACTTACATTTTTATATTTTTTACAAACACAGCTGTGTAAAAGTGGATGGGGGGGCACAGCCTTTAGTTTAAAAAAAAAAAAAAAAAAATTAAAAGCATTAATGAAAGGGAAATAGGAGCAATGTCTCTTATCTCCCAGTACCGCTATCAGAACCTTATTCTCCCCCCCCTTCTTCTTTACTGTGCTAAAAGATGGGTGCTGCATTGCAGAAGAGGAAGCTGTGTTGTAGAGGACTGAAAAGGAACTGACAGTGCTGTTTGAGTGCCATCTACAAATAAAAATAGAGCAACTTGTAAGTATAAATTAGAGATAGGATTAATTATTTTTATTTATTTTTTTGCTTAGTGACCCTTAACATAATTTTCCCCAAGTATACAAGGTTGTTGCCCCACCTCCACACATAAACACTTTTGGACTTATTCAATAAGAGGTGGAAGACTTTGCCTGTACTGTTAATCTGGGTACACATGGTGCAATTCTTTCTCCTGACCAAACATTCGGCACTTTCCACTGGTCAGGAGGAAGGACTGTCGGCTGTGGTTTTCAAATGTGTGGTTTTCAGACTGGTCCGATCATCCATTCGTCCGATTCAGACGAATGGCCGGTCGGTCGTGAATGAAAACCCATGTGATTTTTTTGCCCCGATTGAACTATCGGTCGATCAATCAGAAATATTGCATCGAGTGTTACATGCTTAAATCTACAGCAACCAATTGTTATCAAATGTTTTCTAACTTTAGTAGACCTGCAAAAAAGGTATAATCTTACTGGTCTAATAGATTGTGCTTATCCAGGTTTTTTATGTGTTTTTTTATGATCTTACATTTCTATCCCAAACATAGGAGCATGTTTCAAAAATCAAATAGATCAGATCAGAGCTAGATGATACTGTAAGATTTGCTAGACCTTGAAGTGAGTGGTTTAAATAGGAAATACATAAAATAAGACTTAAAAAGAAAATTTGATGTTAAAAAATATCAAAAGAAATAATTTTTATTTTCCATTATGTTAGAAAATTACCCAATAAAACAAAATAATAAAATAGACCATACTACATTTACGCTTACATTATATAAACAATCGGACCTTTTTGATTTCGTTTTATATTTTAGAAAAATTAAATAAACATACAGAAGCGGACATTCTTATAACTAAGTATCAATGCAAACAATGGGGGTAAAGATCAGAAGGTTGGGTAGAAACAAAGGGTTTAATTAAAAATAGAATGAATAAACATGGCGAAACACCAATGGCAAGCACAAGATTTTCAAGGGGGGATTCCTGAATGGGCTACCACCAAACAAGCACATTAACTTACCTATACCTTTTTGTAATAAAATCTATTTATTTTACTTTCTGTTTTATCTTCTAGTCTGAGAAATACAACTTTAATATTTACCCTTCATTATTCTCCTAGTGGAAGCTGTGACACTGATGGAATTTGTTGAATATTGTGAAATGCCTACATTGGTATTGTGACCAATGGGGCGAGATGGCCAATTTCCGTTACCTACCCGCTCCCTTTACTACGATAGTATTATAATGAATATACAGAACAATTGCTCCTGTGTATTTTCAACAATTGGTCAGCTTTACATAAACATACTGTAGTAACATAGTAATTGAGGTTGAATAAAGACATATGTCCATCTAGTCCCTCCTCTTTAATCCTACCTAACAGTTGATCCAGAGGAAGGTACTCCCCACCCACTCCCTATGTATTCCTTCAAGATTCTAAAAGGAAATCAGGAAGTATCCCTGGACCAACCAGAACTATATGTATTAATATTTAATGCTCAATATTTTTTTTAATTTTAGAAACTTCTTCAGCCCACTTTTAAATTTATTCAATGAAATTGCCATTACCGCATCTACCGGAAGAATTTTAGTTTCTCATCATGCATTGCTACACACATAATACACTACTATACACTCACATGCAACACACTCTTCAAATATACTGCTTACACACATATATACATTAGACACATTTACAGTTTCTGCTATACACATTCACGCATATACATTACTAGCCCACACATACTACGTACACCACTAGTTTTTGTGTACACATTTGTACACACTGCTACACACATACACTATTACACACACTCACAGACATATATATATATATATATATATATATATATACACACACAAACATAGAATAGATAATCAATGCACATAGGCCCCATACAATATCAGATTATCTGCACACTGGCATACTTTATAACAAATGGGTTTTAGAATATATTAAAGTGATCACATGAATGAAAAGCCTTCCAACCACGTAAAGGTAACCCCAGTCTGGAAGGTTCTAACTTCCAACCTTTTTTACTTCAATCACCATTAGCAAACTTTTGCATTTCTCATAGTTGTGCACTGAATCCATATAGCAGGTCTTTCTCATTTCCCCCCAGCCCTTTGGCTTTTTAAAATGAGGGAAGAGACCATCCATCCAGTGCTTTATATTAAAGGTATAGGAGCTCCCATAAAAGGGGCGTGCTGGGGGTGCTATTACCACATGGAAGCTTGACCAGGCTTCCCAATAAATACTTACAATAGAAGGATTGTGGAAGCACTCCAATTAGACTAATTAACAACTACATTTAGCCGAAGTGCTACTGATCTGGTCAAACATTTATACAAACATAGAAAAGATAATCAATGCATATTCCTAGCCCCCATACAATATCATATTATCTGCACACTGCCAAATTGGCAGGGGTACCGTAAATGGTTGGCATTGTCTGTGTATCAAGTATCATTTTATCTCTGCCAATTTGCCAACTTTTACCAATGTCTGTGTGCCAACCATTTTACTAGTTCCAGTTTGAAAGCTTTTTACCAGTGTGTGCCAACCATTTACCAGTGCCAGTTTTCCAACCAATTTATCAGTGTCTGTGTGCCAACCATTTTACCAGTGCTACGAGGACTTATTATTTTTACCAATATCTGTGTGCCAGGCATTTTACCAGTGTTGGTTTGTCAGTTATTTGAAACAAAAAAGTTTTTTAAAATGAAAAATGTTAATGATGAATTTGAATGTTTTTTATGGAAATGATTATTTGGTTTGCGGAGCTGATTTGTGTTTGCAACAGGTAGGGGGGGGGCATGTCCAAATTTTGCATCAGAACCCATAGGTCTGTAGCTGCGCCACTGGTATTACACCCAATTATGTGCAGTTCTGTAAAACACGTGACAGTCTTAGCCAATCAAAAAGAGGACTTCCTGTAGGGGGAGGGTCCCGCTGTTTTTTGCTATGCAGAAAGTCATGTGTCTGAGGACATAAAGGAAAAACTTTGCATGTCTCTGCCTATTTCTCTGAAAATGCTGGGAGTGATAGTTTTTACCTCTGTTGAACTATTGGTAATTTAATAGGATGAGGCTGTGCAGTACCTTTTGTTGTAGAAGGCCCTATTTCATTGTGTGCTCTGTAGAGGCCTTTTTCCCCCTTTATGCCCACCTCACCTTAACTATAAAGCTAACTGATATCTTGTGCTCCCAAGTCTAGAAACGTGTCCTGCACTGATGAAATCTATTAACATTAAAACATGGCAGGATAGTCTATGTTTTTTTTTCAGGACTTAAGATTTTCCAATATTGAATCTTCTCTAACAAACACCATGGTGACAGGTGTGAGCCAATGGGGAAGGTGTGTAGTGGAGGACCTTAGGTAACTTGCTACTGTACCCGGCTATTCTACTTTGTCTTCTACTAATAAGATAAAATTGAGCTCTGCACAGGAGTTGTACTTCACTGTGATATTCTTACTGAACTACACTTATAGAGAAAGACTGACAGTTCCAGTACAATCTAAAAGGTGGTGCTGTTGTGTATAAATAAAGATGTTTGGTATTAGTCCTGCATAGCCCCAACTTGTACATGATAATGTTAAAGGGTATGTCCACCCTAAAAAAAAATTTTTTTGATATAAGATTCCCCCTGGTCTCCCAGCCCCAACCGCTATATTTATATTTTAAGAAAGCCCCCCAAACTCTACTTACCTCCCCTCTTTCCTCCGCCGCGCTCCCGGCCCTCTGCTTGCGAGAAAATGCAAGCAGAGGGGCGGGACCGGCAGCCGCGTCTGTGATTGGCTGAGCGGCAACCAATCACGGACGCGGCTGCCGGCAGCTCACTTCGGCGGAGGAAAGGGGAGAGGTAAGTAAAGTTTGGGTTTCTGTTTTTAAGAGAATTGACAGCGTTAAAAAACTAAAGCGTTTAAAACAAGAAAGCGTTTAAGAACAACACTATTTCTCTGCTGTGTCTCTGCTGTGTATTGCTGTTTAGTATGGGCAGTTTTGTTGGGGCCGCGCAATGTGCATCCTGCCGCATGTATGGGATCTTGGAGCAGCCGCCCCAGGGGACCTATGTATGTGTCAGATGTGAGTGGGTTGCCCATTTGGAATCTGAGGTACAGAGTCTAAGGGGTAAACTTGCAGCATTGCAGGACTTGGCAAACCTGGGGGAAATGCAGGTACTGGCAGGGGCCAGTAAACTGGTGGGTGGAGATGGGGCAGATAAGGTGGAGAAGGAAGATAGATTTGTAAGGGTCACCAGGGGAAGTAGGGGACGGAAGGATAGGGGGGCTTCTTCCCAGCTGGTCGATCCCAACAGATTTGCCATTTTAGGTGAAGATGTGGAGGACGATGGCTCGGAAGCAGCATGTATGGAGCGGGCCTTTCCCTTGAGCACCCAGGGGACGGCCATCTCCAATACAAGGGAGGGAGAACTGGGGGCTAGGAAGGATAGACAGGTGGTAGTGGTAGGGGATTCTATTATTAGAAGGGTAGATAGGGTAATCTGTCGCCAGGACCCTGCATGCCGAACAGTGTGTTGTCTGCCTGGTGCTAGGGTTCGACATGTGGTGGATCGTGTAGACAGATTATTGGGTGGGGCTGGGAGTGACCCGGCGGTCTTGGTTCACATTGGTGCCAATGACAAAGTTAGAGGTGGAGGTGAGGTCCTTAAAAATGATTTCCGAGAATTAGGGGCCAAGTTAAAAGCAAGGACCTCCAGGGTAGTGATTTCAGAAATACTACCGCAGCCACGTGCTATGCTAGGGAGGCAACGGGAGCTCAGGAGTATAAATGCGTGGCTAAGAGAGTGGTGTAAGGAGATGGGGTTTGGGTTTCTAGAGAACTGGGCTGACTTTTCTGTTGGCTACAGGCTCTTTAGTAGTGACGGATTGCACCTCAATGGTGATGGTGCAACTGTTTTGGGGGAGAAGATGGCTAGGGGGTTGGAGGAGATTTTAAACTAGGTATGGGGGGGAGGGAACGTTTAACTACACAGGGGTAGATAGAGAAGTTAGGGATCTGGGGGCTAGTAACACAACGGAGGGAGGAGAAGGAGGAGGGGGGAGCATAGAGGATAAGGAGGCATGTACGACCATGTATGGAAGTAAATCAATTGATAATCTAAAATGTATGTTTACAAATGCAAGGAGTCTGGCTGGAAAAACCGGCGAACTTGAAATAATAGCTCTAAAGGAAAGGTATGATGTAATTGGTATAGCAGAATCATGGCTTAATGATTCACACGACTGGACAGTAAATATTGAAGGATACTCCTTATTTAGACATGACCGAGTTAATAAGAAAGGAGGAGGAGTATGTATGTATGTTAAACAGGAATTGAAGCCAAATTTAAAAGATGGAATAGATGGGGGAGCAAACGATGCGGCAGAAACATTATGGGTGGAACTGTGTACAGGAAGCAAGAAGGTAGGTAAATTAATTGTTGGAGTGTGTTATAAGCCGCCAAATGCCGGGGAAGAGGTGGAAATGAATCTCCATATGCAGTTGGCGAAGGCTGCTGGTATGGGGCATGTTCTGGTTATGGGGGATTTTAACTACCCTGAAATAGATTGGAGTAATGGAACTGCCAGCACCTCAAAAGGTATAAAGTTCTTAAATTTCCTATATGAGCATTTTCTTTCACAGATGGTAGAAGTTCCTACTAGAAAGAATGCGTTGTTGGATCTGGTGATATCTAATAACCCAGAGCTCATTTTGGAGATGAAGGTAATGGGAAGCTTAGGGAATAGTGACCATGATATAGTGTCATTTAATATAGGTTGCAGAAAACTAAAGTGCACTGGCTTAACAAAAACTTTTAACTTTAGGAAAGCTAATTTTTATGCTTTTAAAGGAATCGCTCCTGCTCATAGACTGGGGGGAACTGTTTCTAGGTAAAGATACTGAGCAGATGTGGACCACTTTTAAAGGGATATTAAACTATAACATTTCCAAATCGGTACCTTTAGGAAACAAGTGTAAAAAAATTAGGTCCACTCCTGCATGGCTTAATGCTCAGGTAAAAAGGGAAATGGAAAAAAAGAAAAGGGCTATTAAAATTTTGAAAGCAGAAGGCACAGAACAGGCTTACAGGGACTTCAAAAGTTGTAATAAAGAGTGCAAGAAAGCAATTAAACTAGCTAAAATAGAAAATGAAATACGGATTGCCGAACAAAGCAAGTCCAACCCCAAGATGTTTTTTAAGTATATAAATGGTAAAAAAATGAGGACTGAGAATGTGGGACCATTAAATAATGGAGCTGAGGTGGTTGTAGAGGATGCCGAAAAGGCTAATCTGCTAAACCGTTTTTTTACATCGGTTTTTACTGTTGAGAATCCTTACAGTAGGGATTGTAACAATGTGCAGGGAGGAAATGAAGAGTTTTCACATTGGATAACAGAGGATATGGTACGGAATCAATTAGACAAAGTTAATATCAATAAAGCGCCAGGACCAGATGGATTGCATCCTAGGATTTTAAAAGAGCTTAGTTCAGTTCTAGCAAGACCACTGTGTCTCATCTTTTCAGATTCGCTTTTGTCTGGGGATGTGCCGCTGGATTGGAAAAAAGCCAATGTAATACCAATATTCATAAAAGGTAGTCGTTCACAGCCTGGTAACTATAGACCTGTAAGCCTAACATCAGTGGTAGGGAAGGTGATGGAAACTTTGTTAAGGGATCATATCCTTGACTTTGTCTCCAGAGATCATCTTATTAGTAGTAGTCAGCATGGATTTATGAGAAATAGATCATGCCAGACAAATTTAATTGGTTTTTATGAAGAAGTGAGTAAGAAGTTAGATTCAGGCACAGCTGTGGATGTGGTATATTTGGATTTTGCAAAAGCCTTTGATACTGTGCCACATAGGCGACTAATGTATAAACTGAGGACTGTTGGCCTTGAAGAAAACATTTGTTCATGGATAGAGAACTGGTTATTGGACCGCAAACAGAGAGTGGTGGTTAATGGAGCTACATCTATGTGGGCTAAAGTTCTAAGCGGAGTTCCTCAGGGTTCTGTACTGGGGCCGCTTCTGTTTAATCTGTTTATAAATGACTTAGAAGGGGGCATTGAGAGCAAGGTCTCTGTGTTTGCTGATGACACTAAATTATGCAGAGCTTTGGAAACTTCCAATGATGTGCAAGTGCTGCAAGCAGACCTAGATAGATTATCAAAATGGGCAGCAGAATGGCAGATGAGATTCAATGTTGATAAATGTAAGGTGATGCATTTGGGATTTAATAATCCCTGTGCCACCTACACCATAAATAACTCTGTGTTAAGTGCATCTGAAATGGAAAAAGATTTGGGGGTTCTGGTAGATAACAGACTTAGCTGTAGCAAACAATGCCAGGTAGCAACAGCTAGAGCTAGCAAGATATTGTCTTGTATAAAGAGGGGAATGGAATCAAGAGAGAAAAATATTATTCTCCCTCTTTACAAGGCACTGGTAAGGCCTCATTTGGAATATGCGGTGCAGTTTTGGAATCCCATATACAAAAGGGACATCTTGGAAATGGAAGCAGTCCAGAGAAGGGCAACTAAATTAATAAGGGGAATGGAGGGTCTTGAATATGCAGGCAGATTAGACAAGTTAGGGCTGTGTACAAAAAGGACATCTTTGAAATGGAAAGGGTTCAGAGAAGGGCAACTAAATTAATAAGGGGATTGGGGGAGCTTGAATATGAAGAGAGACTGGAAAAGTTACAATTATGTACGCTGGAGAAAAGGCGCTTGCTTGGGGATATGATTACTGTGTATAAATACATTAACGGGCCATACAATAAACTATCTGGGGCATTGTTCACCAAGAGAACATGTCAAAGGACACGAGGACATCCCTTAAGACTTGAAGAAAAAAGGTTTAGGCTTCAAGCTCGGAAAGGGTTTTTCACTGTGAGAACGGTAAGGCTATGGAACTGTCTTCCAGTGGACGTTGTAATGGCAGGTTCATTGGTCAGTTTCAAAAAAAAGCTGGATGAGTTTCTGCAAACAAGGAATGTTGCAAGTTACTGGTATTGATACATAAAGTAGAGTTGATCCAGGGAAATTTCCGATTGCCACTTGGAGTCAGGAAGGAATTTTTTCCCCCTTCATAAATTTGGTGGGGGTTTTTTGCCTTCCTCTGGATCAACAGTTAGGCAGGAAATGAGGATAGTGCTAGATGGGTTGGACTGGATGGACGTATGTCTTTATTCAACCTCAAATACTATACTATACTATACTATACTGTTTACATTGGAGAAGCGGCGGTTGCGTAGGGACATGATAACCTTATACAAATATATTAATGGCCCATACAGTGAACTCTCTGGTGCATTGTTCACTAATAGGTCATATCAGAGGACTCGTGGACATCCTTTAAGGTTGGAAGAAAAGAAGTTTCATCTTCAAGTTAGGAGAGGTTTCTTTACAGTGAGAACGGTGAAACTGTGGAACTGTCTTCCAGCAGAGGTGGTAATGGCAAGTTCATTGAATAACTTTAAAAAAGGCCTGGATAAGTTTCTAAAACTAAAAAATATTGAGAATTACTGGTATTAATGCATATAGATCTGGTTGATCCAGGGATACTTTCCGATTGCCGTTTGGAGTCAGGAAGGATTTTTTCCCCCCTTTTTTAGCTGGGTTTTTTTGCCTTCCTCTGGATCAACTGTTAGGTAGGGTTAAAAAAAAAAAAAAAAATAGGTTGGACTTGATGGACGAATGTCTTTATTCAACCTTAATTACTATGTTACTATGTATTTCCAAAATGAGCTCAGGGTTATTAGATATCACCAGATCCAACAACGCATTCTGTCTAGTAGGAACTTCCATCTGTGAAAGAAAATTCTAATATAGGAAATTTAAGAACTTTATACCTTTTGAGGTGCTAGCAGGGCAGTTAAAATCTCAGGGCAGTTAAAATCCCCCATTACCTAAACATGCCCCATACCAGCAGCCTTTGCCAACTGCATATGGAGATTCATTTGCACCTCCTCCCCGGCATTTGGGGGCTTATAACATACCCCAACAATTAATTTACCCACCTTCTTGCTTCCTGTATATAGCTCTACCCATATTGTTTCTGCCATATCATTTATAACCCCATGTTTTAGATTTGGCTTCAATTCCTGTTTAACATACATACATACCCCCCCTCCTTTCTTATTAACTCTGTATTTCTAAATAAGGAGCATCTTTCAATATTTACTGTCCAGTCGTGTGATCATTTAGTCATGTTTCTGCAATAACGATCACATCTTACCTTTCCTTCAAAGCTATTAGTTCTAGTTCCCCAGTTTCTCCAGCCAGACTTCTTGCATTTGTAAACATACTCTTTAGATTATCAATTGATTTACTTCCATACTTGGATGTACATGCCTCCTTATCCTTTATGCTGTTCACCCATCTCCTCCCTCCGTTGTGTTATTAGCCCCCTGATCCCTAACATCTCTATCTACCTCTGTGTAGTTCAACTTACCCTCCCCCTAGCCTAGTTTAAAAACTCCTCCAACCCCCTAGCCATCTTCTCCCCCAAAATAGCTGCACCATCCTTATTTAGGTGCAATCCGTCTCTACTAAAGAGCCTGAAGCCAACAGAAAAGTCAGCCCAGCTCTCTAAAAACCCAAACCCCATCTCCTTACACCACCCTCTTAGCCACGCATTTATACTCCTAAGCTCCCGTTGCCTCCCTAGCGTAGCACGTGGCTGTGGTAGTATTTCTGAAATCACTACCCTTGAGGTACTTACTTTTAACTAACTCTCGGAAATCATTTTTAAGGACCTCACCTCCACCACTAACTTCATCATTGGCACCAACTTGAACCAAGACTGCCAGGTCACTCCCAGCTCCACCCAATAATCTGTCTACACGATCCACCACATGCCAAACCCTAGCACCAGGCAGGCAACACACTGTTCGGCATGTAGGGTCTTGGCGACAGATTACCCTATCTATCCTTCTAATAATAGAGTCCCCTACCACTACCACCTGCCTCTCCTTCAACAGTCCTCAACCAATTTAAACCAATTAGCCACACCCCCATCCAATCAGAGAGAAAATTAAAAAAAAACCATTTCTTTTATATTTTACCAGCCCCCACCCTACAGGTAATGCAGTTGAACACAAGTATTTATTTTAGATACCCAGTGCTTTAAGTTTACTTTAACAATTCCCACCACCTTATTCAAGCAGTAAGTAGTAAAAAACAAACAAACAAACAAAAAACCCACAAGTGATTAATTACAGTCACACTCCTAGAAATAAATAGTGCTAGGTAAGTACATTTACTAGACTGCAAACCACAGTTAATAAACGCTTTTGTTTCTTAACGCACCCCTTAAAAAACAGACAAACCCCTTTAAAACAGAAAATCCCTTCACAAGTAAATCGCTCTGGGAGCTAATCGCTCTGGAGGAAGAACATATGTATGGTTCAAAAAGTGACTTATGTGTGTTGATTATAGGGGGACCAGCCTTACAGATCTCTGTAAAATCATACATTTATCAATGTGTCATAAATGTGTTCTCATGTGACATTTATTTTTAAATTACTTTTGCCAGTGGTGTAGCTACTGATCCGACAGGACCCGACAGTGGGGAGGGCCCAAGATGAAGAGGACCCTGCGAAAAGCTCTTTTTAAACAGCTGATTGCGCTTATACATTATTATTCATTAAAGATACGTGCAATCAGCTGTTTAAATCTTCTGCTGGTTAGATGGTGGACTTTTAAACAGCTGATCGTGAGTATCTTTACAGCTGCATGCACAGCTGTTTAAAGCTTATCACGTCCACTGATGAGGGCTGTGTGTCAGGGGCCCGGCCTTCAATAGGGGGGAATCAAGGTATGAGAATGTGTGAGTTTGTGTTTGGGTCTCCATTTCCACTATTCTGAGAGTGACTAATAAAAAAATGGGTTTGTTGTTTTCAGTCTATGAGTCTACCCCCAAAACTAAAATTTAACCCCTACTGGCCCCACTGTGTAGTGTTAAAAAATCCTTACCTTACACCTCTGCTCCAAATGGTTGCCCTACAGTGCCTATCCAAAATCACGGAAACTGAAGAGTACTAGTCTTCCCGTGTGTGAAAAAGCATCTGCCTCCATCCTGTCCTCCTACCCCCTTCTGGATCCCTCATCTGTGCACTTCCTTTTAGTGGCAATCGAAAATTTCCCTGGATCAACTCTACTTTATGTATCAATACCAGTAACTTGCAACATTCCTTGTTTGCAGAAACTCATCCAGCTTTTTTTTTTTAAACCAATAAACCTGCCATAACAATGTCCACTGGAAGACAGTTTCATACCTTTACCATTCTCACAGTGAAAAACCCTTTCCAAACTTGAAGCCTAAACCTTTTTTCTTCAAGTCTTAAGGGATGTCCACGTGTCCTCTGACATGCTCTATTGGTGAACAATTCCCCAAATAGTTTATCGTATGGTATGGCACGTTAATGTATTTATACACAGTAATCATATCCCCAGCAAGCACCTTTTCTCCAGCATACATAATTGTAACTTTTCCAGTCTCTCTTCATATTAAAGCTCCCCCAATCCCCTTATTAATTTAGTTGCCCTTCTCTGAAACCTTTCCATTTCAAAGATGTCCTTTTTTGTACACAGGATTCCAAAATTGCACTGCATATTCCAAATGAGGCCTTACCAATGCTTTGTAAAGAGGGAGAATAACATTTTCCTCCCTTGAATCCATACGTCTCTTTATACAAGACAATGCCATGCTGGCTCTGGCTGTTGCCGTCTGGCACTGCTTGCTTCCTTTAAGTTTGTTATCCCCCAAAGATCCCTTTCCAACAGGGATTCACTTAACACAGAGCCATTTATAGCATAAGCAGCACAAGGATTTTTAAGTCCAAAATGCATCACCTTACATTTATCAACATTGAATCTCATCTGCTATTTAGCAATGTGACAATCTATCTAGACCCCCCTGCAACAATTGTGCATCCTCTGAAGTTTTTAATGGCCAAAAAATTTAGTGTCATCAGCAAACACAGAAACCTTGCTGACAATACCCACTTCCAAATCATTAATAAATAGATTAAATAGAAGCAGCCCCAACACAGGATGCTGTGGCACCCCACTTAGCACTTTAGTCCATAGTGATGAAGCCCCATTAACAACTACTCTCTGCATCCTATTCATTAACCAATTTTCTATCTATCTACAAATGTGCCTCCCCAGACCAACAGAGGTTAGCTTATACATTAGTCGCCTATGGGGGACTGTATCAAAAGCCTTTGCAAAATCCAAGTAAACTACATCTACTGCTATGCCAGAGTCTAAATTTCTACTCACTTCCTCATAAAAGGTCTATTCCTCCTAAATCCATGCTTATAATGCCAGTCCTTGATACATACTTTGGAACATGTTCCCTTATTAAACTTTCCAGTATTTTCCCCACCACTGAAGTTAAACTTACAGGCCTGTAATTACCCGGCTGTGAACGACTACCCTTTTTGAATATTGGAATAACAGCCTTTTTCCAATCCAGTGGCACACCTCCCGACATGAGGGAATCTGCAAAAATAAGATCAATGGCCTAGATAGATTTATTAATATTAAACTTATTTAGTTCTTTCTGAACCATACCCTCGGTTAACCTAAGTGCACTTGAATCTTTTATACCATTATTGCTACTATACTCTATGATATCTGTACTTGGATCTTCTATAGTGTATACAAAGGGAAAAAATATTCAAGACATTTGCTTTTTCGCCATCCTCTGTAACTAACTCATCCCCATTAATTAGTGGTGCCTAATTCTCAGTCCTCATCTTCTTACTATTAATATACTTAAAAAAATTTTTAGGCTTAGTGATGCTTTGTTCATCTATCCTAACTTCATTATTCAGTTTAGCTAGTTTGATTGCTTTCTTACACTCCTTGTTACAGTTTTTATAATCCATAAAGGCCCTTTCCGTTCCCTCTGACTTAAAGGTTTAATGTCCATAAACCTACTTACATGGCCGCATTCCTTTGACTTTCTCAATAGCTGGCAGCCGCGTCTCTGATTGGCTGCCTCTTAGGCAAGTTTGGAAACAGTTTAATGGTCTGTAAATAACGTAGGTATGTACTGTATGTATGCATCCCCAAGTGCCACTTGGGGATGCAGCGCTGTACAATATAGAATACAAAAAGCCGTACAAGGGGGACAATAAATAAATACATAAATATATAAATAAGTATGTGCATCATGAAATATACAGGTGCTTGAAACATGTAGCATTAGAGCTTAAAATCTACTTAGATGGGTAACATACAGACACATAGGAAGGGTGGAAGTGCTGTAGTAATAACTGGTGCAATGTCAACAGTTCTGTGCTGTGCTCAGAGAGATAGAATGAGAGTTTAAATTTAAAGTTATTTATTGAGGTTTCTTAATAAAGAGAGAGGGAATACAATTCTAGAGGACGGGGGTCTGTATAAGAGATGGTTCTGTGATGAGCGGAGGGTATGGGCAGGGACATATGGGGACACAAGAGAAGAAATATAAGAAGGAGCAGCAAAGAGAGGGGATTTAAATGTTAAGGGAAGAATTTGGAGATAATGCCTTGTTTAATGGGGAGCCAGGTAGATGTGCGGCACAGGAGAGATTTAATTTCCCGATTGTTAGAGAGCAAGACAGTGCATGCGGCAGAGTTAAGTATCGACAGAAGGGGAGAAAGATGGGAAGCAGGAAGACCAGAAAGCAGAAGGTTACAATAGTCCAGGCGTGATAGGATGAGAGCATGGATAAGCTTAGCAGTAGTCGGAAGGGAGAGGAATCTATGGGTTTTCATAATATAGAAAAAAAATTGAAAGGTTTAAGCAATTTTTTAAGGCATTGTTTAATCTCCAATTGTACTGTTGATTTTAGAAATTTTGTTAAATTCTGCGGCTCCATGGGTATGGTCCAACCACAGTCTGTAATTTTATCCAGAATTCTTATATTGCTGCAGTGGGAGAGGTTGTTGCTTTCCTCTTGCTGGTCATGGAGAGCCTGTAGCTGTTTCCTCAGCTCCATAACATCAGCCTCCGTTTGTGAACAGTAGCATGCCACGAGATTGTAGGAGTTTTCCAAGACCTCTACCATATCTCTCAGGGCTTTGATCTTTGCTTTAACTGCTACTATCATCTTAAAGGAATAGACCTGTAACGCTCCCAAGATGAGCGCTGCTGCAAAGCAGCTAAGAAAGTACAAAGAGACCGAAGTGCAGCAGAGGTCAAGGTAACCTGTTTATTATACACACCTAAACACACAGTGAAATGAGAGGAATACTAACAAGACTGTATACAAAAGACAAGAGAATGAAGGGAAAGATAATAGGGAACTAGAACAGGCACGAAAACAGGACTGGAGCCGGACTGGAACAAAAGCTAGGCAAGGTCTAGGAACAAGAACAGGGTCTGGAACAGGAGCAAGCATGATGGCTGGTGAGAGCGGCAACAAAAACGACAATCTGGCAGTGAACTGAAGGGGTGGAGTCCTTAAATAACTGGAGACGGCAATCAGGTGAACATGATGAGTAATAATTGTCCAAAGGTGAAACGGCCTGCTGCTGGTGGGAAGTGGAATAACAAAACAGTGACAACTAGAGGTGATATCTGGAACACAAAACAGCGACAATTAGTGGACTAAATAGGAACAAGGAATAGTGACATCTAGGGGCAACATAAGGCAGAACAGGAGATCCTTACAAGACCACTGAACAAATGACTTTGCCTCATTTCAGTCTATAAATGAATACATGTAAGCAGCACTTGCTCTGATGTGTTTGTGTTGCTGCATGACTTCAATCCAGTACTTGATTTGCTCAAGCTCAAATCCCCTAGCCCACTGTCCCACCATGCAATTCACGTACCAACTGTCACCATTCTAGTTACAGCAAAATTATATACATAACAGAAGAGTTTATGATACTAAGGCACTTAATTGACAGCTGAAATGTAAGATGTTTCAGACTGGATATCTAAAGAAATAGGGGACAGATCAACAAAAAAATGTTAAAGTGATAGTTGGAAAGAATTATAGTTTCCAGTAATGGGCAATTTAGAAAAAAACAAATTTCCCAGTGTACATTTCCTTTTAAGTTGTGCTTCGTTGATAACTCCTTCTATGCTGGTGTACAGATTAGTAAATAGATTATCGAAGTCCTTGCATGATAGTGGCAGTGCTATGTTCCATCAGCCCAACTTTATGTGCTCTGCCATGTCTTACTTTTGGAAGTAGGCTGTCACATCTCAATTTGATTTGGACTGTTTTTGGGAGCCATGCTGAGCTAGAGCTAGCAAGATATTGTCTTGTATAAAGAGGGGAAAAATAATATTCCCCCTTTACAAAGTACTGTTGAGGCCTCATATGGAATATGCAATGCAATTTTGGACTAGGCTGGACTAGATGGACACATGTCTTTACTCAACCTCTGTTACAATGTAAGTAGTTATAGGTACTCCCATCTAATTTTCATGAAGTAGCTCATATGTTTGCTATGGTTAGGCTCGTGAAGCCCAGGAGCTCCTCTAGTTTACATACAGCGTTGTCTATCCTAGGTATATACATTTTTTTAATACCAGAGTTTTCACTTTCAGCAGCCATTTGTCATTGAGTTAGAGTGTGTTAGGGAGAGACAGATAATGCTATATTAATGCTATTTTATGTAAATTCCATTAGCTTGCCTTCCAACCAGTATGCCAGTTGGCATGGCAGGTAGTCCTGTAGCTATCATTCTTTCTATCTGTATATTTTCATGGGTGTCAGTTGCCATACTGTTAACCCGAGACAGTAGTGATGAATCACGGTTTTGATTTAAAAATGGTTTCCATTAAGACCTGCATTTTAGAAAACACAGATTTTTCTAAATTTTCTAAACTCAGAATTTTTCATTGAACATTTTGAAAATGAAAAATTCTATTTGAAAATCAGAGATTTTATTTGAACATTCAACATTTTATACAGAAAATTTTAAAATTGCTATATAAAATTTTAAAAATTCCAATTCATTTGGGTTTAAAGCGGATTTTCAAAACTTCAATAAGTTCGGCGGAACTGCTCTTAGAACAAAACTTTCAAACTTCCAGTTTCTTTCATCCCTACATTTTTTAAACTTTTTGGCCATTGGTACATGTTTGCCAGCATCCTATACTTTTTTTTCACTTTTAATATGTCTATTTTTCTTTTTAAAATAAACAGGGAGATGTAATATGGGGTAAAATGGAATTAAACCCACGATTACCAATTTAATATTTGGATTTATGTATTAATTAACTGTACAGGCACCCAATGTAAAATCTATAGCGAACGAAAACGCCTTTTAAACTGAGGCATTACCTTTGCGCTCCTTACCTTTGAAAACGCCTTTTAAACTGAGGCATTACCTTTGCGCTCCTTACCTTTCACTTACCTTTCCACTATGCAGTAACTCATACTAAGTAAGAGAAGCAGGGATTGAAGTATTGCATCTTCCTTCTTCCTGAAAGCATGTTAGTTGTGAAATCTTGTCCCCTTTGACTGTTAAATCTTGGTTTTATGAAGGTTGACATAAGCTCCTAATCACTACTGATAAACATAGTAACATAGTAACATAGTAATTAAGGTTGAATAAAGACATACATCCATCAAGTCCAACCTATTCACTTTTTTTTTTTTTTACCCTACCTAACAGTTGATCCAGAGGAAGGCAAAAAAACCCAGCTAAAAAGGGGGAAAAAATTCCTTCCTGACTCCAAACGGCAATCGGAAAGTATCTATATGCATTAATACCAGTAATTCTCAATATTCTTTAGTTTTAGAAACTTATCCAGGCCTTTTTTAAAGTTATTCAATGAACTTGCCATTACCACATCTGCTGGAAGACAGTTCCACAGTTTCACCGTTCTCACTGTAAAGAAACCTCTCCTAACCTGAAGATGAAACTTCTTTTCTTCCAACCTTAAAGGATGTCCACGTGTCCTCTGATATGACCTATTAGTGAACAATGCACCAGAGAGCTCATTGTATGGGCCATTAATATATTTGTACAAGGTTATCATGTCCCCACGCAACCGCCGCTACTCCAATGTAAACAGCCCTAACTTGTCTAATCTGCCTGCATATTCAAAATCCATCTGGTCCTGGCGCTTTATTGATATTAACTTTGTCTAATTGTTTCCGTACCATATCCTCCGTTATCCAATGTGAAAACTCTTCATTTCTTCCCTGCATATTGCTACAATCCCTACCGTAAGGACAAGGATTCTCAACAGTAAAAACCGATGTAAAAAAACGGTTTAGCAGATTAGCCTTTTCGGCATCCTCTACAACCACCTCAGCTCCATTATTTAATGGTCCCACATTCTCAATCCTCATCTTTTTACCATTTATATACTTAAAAAACATTTTGGGGTTGGACTTGCTTTGTTCGGCAATCCGTATTTCATTTTCTATTTTAGCTAGTTTAATTGCTTTCTTGCACTCTTTATTACAGCTTTTGTACTCCCTGTAAGCCTGTTCTGTGCCTTCTGTTTTCAAAATTTTAAAAGCCCTTTTCTTTTTTTCCATTTCCCTTTTTACCTGAGCATTAAGCCATGCAGGACTGGACCTAATTTTTTTACACTTGTTACCTAAAGGTACCGATTTGGAAATGCAATAGTTTAATATCCCTTTAAAAATGGTCCACATCTGCTCAGTTTCTTTACCTAGAAACAGTTCCCCCCAGTCTATGAGCAGGAGAGATTCCTTTAAAAGCATAAAATTAGCTTTCCTAAAGTTAAAAGTTTTTGTTAACCCAGTGCACTTTAGTTTTTTGCAACCTATATTAAACATAACAACTCAAATGTTGCAGAAAGGCTTCCAAGCTTCTATATTTTCTTATAAATGGGCATTATTTGGAAATAGAAAGGGTGTAAATATAATATCTCTGGATAGCATCCTCTGTCTCTCAGACAGACAAAGCTAGGAGGTATGTCTTTTTTTTTTAACTGTATATACATCAACACCATACTTCATCAATGCAAAACTATAGATTAGCCATATTATTATAAATTTCTCCATATGTATTTACTTGTTCCCTTCACTTTTTTTTTTATTCCCTGATTGCCTCATTCTACCTTAAGGTTTATTTATTTTTTATTATTATGGATTTATATAGTGCTAACATCTTCTGTAGCGCTTTACAATTACATGTATACATTCACATTAAGGCCCTGCTCCGAAGACCTTACAATCTAAGCACATTTATTTGACACATACAACCTATCAGCATGTCTTTATTGTTGTGGGGGAAACCGGAGTGCCTGGAGGAAACACATGCAAGCATGAGGAGAACATACAAACTTTTAACAATATATTGATGTTTTTATCTGTTTCTAGTTCCTTTTTGTCCTTTTCCTGTTCTCTCCATTCATTGCCTATACTCTTCTCAATTCTTAAATGGTATGTACACTGGCAAATTAGTTTTTTTTTAATTGCCCATTAGTGGAAACTATAATTCATCCCAACTTTAACTGTATCATTTTTTAGTTGTCCCCTATTTCTTTAGATATCTAATCTGAAACATCTTACATTTCAGGATTTCTGTAGCTGGAATGGTTTGACAGTTGGTGTGCTGTATACTGTATGCAATATTGACAGTTGGTAAGGGAGAAAATAGGTCAGTAGTCAGAGCCTGAGAAAAAAAGTATTGTTTTGAAGGCATGCAGCAACACATACACCTCAGCGTAAGTGCTACTATTTATTCATAGATTAAGATGACGAAAAGTAATTTTTTTAGTATAAATGAAATTTTCATTTAATTTTCATTTTAATTTTCATCCTGTTCACCTTCCCCACTCTGATCTCTATATAAAAAGCCAATCCTGTTGGACCAAAGGCCATTTATTAGCTGTCGGAATGATGGCCAATTTCACAGCTGATAATATCCCTCAGCCATGATCCCTGTATTTTAGTTGCTGGTGCTAACCACTCGCACAATCTCCCAATACTAATGTATAGGGAGTGCATTGAAAGTTTGTGTAGCCAGTTTTATAACCTATGGCAGATCGCTTTCAATAGAATTTGTTTGTCATCTGCAATATATCTGGCATGTGTGTACCCAACTTTACTCCCTTTGCCCTCTCACAGATTTCATTCTTTCTGCTCACTCCCCACACTTTTGAGCCAGTGATAGCTATAAAGGAAGAGTCATTATTTTGCTCACACCCTACAAAGGTTGATAACAGATTAATTTAAAAACTTTGTTACATGTTTGGAAAATATTTGTTAACACAAATTTTAAATTTAGCACAGAATTCTTATTACCAAAAGATTTAACAAGAATTAACAATGCCCTGAAACTGTGACAGCTACATTATTTGTCAGATATCACTTGACTTATTTTTCAATATGTTTCATTGAGTTATTTCCTTGAGCATGAAGTAATTATATTTAGTAGACTGGGCTGTGGCAAGGGGAAATTAGATAAAGTTATGCAATTACTTTGGAAAACTGAGACAAACCTTCCCTCAGGCACAGCTTTTACTGTGATATTAGGGTTTGGAAATAACACAGAGAAGGTATAATTGATCTAAGGTGACCATGTTGATCTAAATTAAATAAAGGCATGTTGATAAGCTGGAAGGTTATAAGCATGTAGATAGCTGCCCTGAGTAAGGCTGGAAAGTTGACAAAAAACAGAATGCTTTTAAATTAACTTTTTAAAGATC
The DNA here is from genome assembly GCA_019447015.1 of Hymenochirus boettgeri. NCBI lineage: Eukaryota > Metazoa > Chordata > Amphibia > Anura > Pipidae > Hymenochirus > Hymenochirus boettgeri. The sequence goes on from CM033472.1 coordinate 71,609,035, forward strand.
TAATAGCACAACATGTATTAATACCTTTCCTAATGGCAGAAAGGATGCAAAACAGACCATAAATTGATAGGATAACATTCTAAAGTGATTTCTTTAAAAATCTACACTGCTAACTATATATATGACTGACTATTATGTTTAAAGGAAAACAGTAGCTAATTTACACGCTTTCCTGGCATTTTGCAATGTAAAAGAGAAATCTCTTTCAGGGCTAGTCCTTACTAAGCTTTTCTATCCCCATTTTTAACTTTAAAAATCTACACTGCTAACTATATATATGACTGACTATTATGTTTAAAGGAAAACAGTAGCTAATTTACACGCTTTCCTGGCATTTGCAAGTGAAAGAGAAATCTCTTTCGGGCTAGGCCTATACGCTTTTCTATCCCTATATATATATATATATAGGTGCAGGCACAGTTTCGGTCTGTGTTCTAAGACCTTTCTCAAGCTTGAGAAATGTCTTAGAACACAGACCGAAATGTCACCTGCATCTTGTTGCACTTTTGCATGTTAATAAACTGTTGAACAAGACCCAGGATTGCGCTGACTATATTATATATATATATAATTTATATATATATATATATTATATATATATATATATATATAGGGATAGAAAAGCTTAGTAAGGCCTAGCCCTGAAAGAGATTTCTCTTTTACATTGCAAAATGCCAGGAAAGCGTGTAAATTAGCTACTGTTTTCCTTTAAACATAATAGTCAGTCATATATATAGTTAGCAGTGTAGATTTTTAAAGAAGTAAGAAAAAACGGAAAAGAAAAAAGAGAAAGAAAAAGAGAGAAAAAACAAAAAAAAACAATAAAATTACAAATATATAAAAATAAAAAATAAAAGAGATAGAAAAAAATAAAAATAAAAAAAAAAAATATAAAAATATAAAAAAAAATCACAAAAAATAATCTGCAAAAATAAGATCAATGGCCTAGATAGATTTATTAATATTAAACTTATTTAGTTCTTTCTGAACCATACCCTCGGTTAACTAAGTGCACTTGAATCTTTATACCATTATTGCTACTATACTCTATGATATCTGTACTTGGATCTTCTATAGTGTATACAAAAGGGAAAAAAATATTCAAGACATTTGCTTTTTCGCCATCCTCTGTAACTAACTCATCCCCATTAATTAGTGGTGCCTAATTCTCAGTCCTCATCTTCTACTATTAATATACTTAAAAAAAATTTTAGGCTTAGTGATGCTTGTCATCTATCCTAACTTCATTATTCAGTTTAGCTAGTTTGATTGCTTCTTACACTCCTTGTTACAGTTTTTATAATCCATAAAGGCCCTTTCCGTTCCCTTGACATTAAGGTTTAATGTCCATAAACCACTTACATGGCCGCATTCCTTGACATTCTCAATAGCTGGCAGCGCGTCTCTGATTGGCTGCCTCTTAGGCAAGTTTGGAAACAGTTAATGGTGTAAATAAGTAGGTATGTACTGTATGTATGCATCCCAAGTGCCACTGGGGATGCAGCGCTGTACAATATAGAATACAAAAAGCCGTACAAGGGGACAATAAATAAATACAAAAATATATAAATATAGTATGTGCATCATGAAATATACAGGTGCTTGAAACATGTAGCATTAGAGCTTAAAATCTCACTTAGATGGGTAACATACAGACACATAGGAAGGGTGGAAGTGCGTGTAGTAAAATATGGTGCAATGTCAAACGTTCTGTGCTGTGCTCAGAGAGATAGAATGAGAGTTTAAATTAAAGTTATTTATGAGGTTTCTTAATAAAGAGAGAGGGAATACAATTCTAGAGGACGGGGGTCTGTATAAGAGATGGTTCTGTGATGAGCGGAGGGTATGGGCAGGACATATGGAGACACAAGAAGAAGAAATATAAGAAGGAGCAGCAAAGAGAGGGGATTTAAATGTTAAGGGAAGAATTTGGAGATAATGCTTGTTTAATGGGAGCCAAGTAGATGTGCGGCACAGGAGAGATTAATTTCCCGATTGTTAGAGAGCAAGACAGTGCATGGCAGAGTTAAGTATCGACAGAAGGGAGAAAAGATGGGAAGCAGGAAAGACCAGAAAGCAGAAGGTTACAATAGTCCAGGCGTGATAGGATGAGAGCATGGATAAGCTTAGCAGTAGTCGGAAGGGAGAGGAATCTAGGGGTTTTCATAATATAGAAAAAAAATGAAAGGTTTAAGCAATTTTTAAGGCATTGTTTAATCTCCAATTGTACTGTTGATTTTAGAAATTTTGTTAAATTCTGCGGCTCCATGGGTATGGTCCAACACACAGTCTGTAATTTTATCAAGAATTCTTATATTGTGCAGGGGGAGAGGTTTTGCTTTCCTCTTGCTGGTCATGGAGAGCCTGTAGCTGTTTCCTCAGCTCCATAACATCAGCCTCCGTTTGTGAACAGTAGCATGCCACGGAGATTGTAGGAGTTTTCCAAGACCTTACATCTCTCAGGGCTTTGATCTTTGCTTTAAACTGCTACTATCATCTTAAAGGATAGACCGTAACGCTCCAAGATGAGCGCTGCTGCAAAGCAGCTAAGAAAGTACAAAGAGACGCAAGTGCAGCAGAGGTCAAGGTAACCTGTTTATTATACACACCTAAACACACAGTGAAATGAGAGGAATACTAACAAGACTGTATACAAAAGACAAGAGAATGAAGGAAAGATAATAGGGAACTAGAACAAGCACGAAAACAGGACTGGAGCCGGACTGGAACAAAAGCTAGGCAAGGTCTAGGAACAAGAACAGGGTCTGGAACAGGAGCAAGCATGATGGCTGGTGAGAGCGGCAACAAAAACGACGATCTGGCAGTGAACTGAAGGGGTGGAGTCCTTAAATAACTGGAGACGGCAATCAGGTGAACATGATGAGTAATAATTGTCCAAAGGTGAAACGGCCTGCTGCGGTGGGAAGTGGAATAACCAAAACAGTGGACAACTAGAGGTGATATCTGGAACACAAAAAACAGCGACAATTAGTGGACTAAATAGGAACAAGGAATAGTGACATCTAGGGGCAACATAAGAGCAGAACAGGAGATCCTTACAAGACCACTGAACAAAGACTTTGCCTCATTTCAGTCTATAAATGAATACATGTAAGCAGCACTTGCTCTGATGTGTTTTGTGTGCTGCATGACTTCAATCCAGTACTGATTTGCTCAAGCTCAAATCCCCAGCCCACTGTCCCACCATGCAATTCAAGTACCAACGTCACCATTCTAGTTACAGCAAAATATATACATAACAGAAGAGTTTATGATACTAAGGCACTTAATGACAGCTGAAATGGTAAGATGTTTCCAGACTGGATATCTAAAGAAATAGGGGACAGATCAACAAAAAAATGTTAAAGTGATAGGTGGAAAGAATTATAGTTTCCAGTAATGGGCAATTTAGAAAAAAACAAATTTCCCAGTGTACATTTCTTTTAAGTTGTGCTTCGTTGATAACTCCTTCTATGCTGGTGTACAGATTAGTAAATAGATTATCGAAGTCCTTGCATGATAGTGGCAGTGCTAGTTCCATCAGCCCCAACTTTATGTGCTCTGCCATGTCTTACTTTGGAAGTAGGCTGTCACATCTCAATTTGATTTGGACTGTTTTTGGGAGCCATGCTGGAGCTAGAGCTAGCAAGATATGTCTTGTATAAAGAGGGGAAAAATAATATTCCCCCTTACAAAGTACTGTTGAGGCCTCATATGGAATATGCAATGCAATTTTGGACTAGGCTGGACTAGATGGACACATGTCTTTACTCAACCTCTGTACAATGTAGTAGTTATAGGTACTCCATCTAATTTTCATGAGTAGCTCATATGTTTGCTATGGTTAGGCTCGTGAAGCCCAGGAGCTCCTTAGTTTACATACAGCGTTGTCTATCCTAGGTATATACATTTTTTAATACCAGAGTTTTCACTTTCAGCACGCCATTTGTCATTGAGTTAGAGTGTGTTAGGGAGAGACAGATAATGCTATATTAATGCTATTTTATGTAAATTCCATTAGCTTGCCTTCCAACCAGTATGCCAGTTGGCATGGCAGGTAGTCCTGTAGCTATCATTCTTTCTATCTGTATATTTTATGGGGGTCAGTTGCCATACTGTTAACCCGAGACAGTAGTGATGAATCACGGTTTTGATTTTTTAAATGGTTTCCATTAAGACCTGCATTTTAGAAAACACAGATTTTTCTAAATTTCTAAACTCAGAATTTTTCATGAACATTTTGAAAATGAAAAATTCTATTTGAAAATCAGAGATTTTATTTGAACATTCAACATTTTATACAGAAAATTTTAAAATTGCTATATAAAATTTTAAAAATTCCAATTCATTTGTGTTAAAGCGGATTTTCAAAACTTCAATAAGTTCGGCGGAAATGCTCTTAGAACAAACTTTCAAACTTCCAGTTTCTTTCATCCCTACATTTTTTAAACTTTTTGGCCATTGGTACATGTTGCCAGCATCTATACTTTTTTTCACTTTTAATATCTATTTTTCTTTTTAAAATAAACAGGGAGATGGTAATATGGGGGAAAATGGAATTAAAACCCACGATACCAATTTAATATTTGGATTTATGTATTAATTAACTGTACAGGCAACCACAATGTAAAATCTATAGCGAAGAAAACGCCTTTTAAACTGAGGCATTACCTTTGCGCTCCTTACCTTTCACTTACCTTTCACTATGCAGTAACTCATACTAAGTAAGAGAAGCAGGGATTGAAGTATTGCATCTTCCTTCTTCCTGAAAAGCATGTTAGTGTGAAATCTGTTCCCTTTGACTGTTAAATCTTGGTTTTATGAGGTTGACATAAGCTCCTAATCACTACTGATAAACATAGTAACATAGTAACATAGTAATTAAGGGTGAATAAAGACATACATCCATCAAGTCCAACCATTCACTTTTTTTTTTTTACCCTACCTAACAGTTGATCCAGAGGAAGGACAAAAAAACCCAGCTAAAAAGGGGGAAAAAATTCTCTTCCTGACTCCAAACGGCAATCGGAAAGTATCTTATGATTATACCAGTAATTCTCAATATTCTTTAGTTTTAGAAACTTATCCAGGCCTTTTTTAAAGTTATTCAATGAACTTGCCATTAACCACATCTGCTGGAAGACAGTGTCCACAGTTTCACCGTTCTCACTGAGAAGAAAACCTCTCCTAACCTGAAGATGAAACTTCTTTTCTTCCAACCTTAAAGGATGTCCACGTGTCCTCTGATATGACCTATTAGTGAACAATGCACCAGAGAGATTATTGTATGGGCCATTAATATATTTGTACAAGGTTATATGTCCCCACGCAACCGCCGCTACATCCAATGTAACAGCCCTAACTTGTCTAATCTCTGCATATTCAAGCCCTCCATTCCCCTTATTAATTTAGTTGCCCTTCTTGAACTGCCTCAATTTCCAAGATGTCCCTTTTTGATATGGGATTCCAAAACTGCACCGCATATTCCAAATGAGGCCTTACCAGTGCCTTGTAAAGAGGGAGAATTATTTTTCTCTCTTGAATCTATTCCCTTTTATACAAGACAAATTTGCTAGCTCTAGAGTTGCTACCTGGCATTGTTTGCTACAGCTAAGTCTGTTATCTACCAGAACCCCAAATCTTTTTCATTACAGATGAACTTAACACAGTTAATTTATTATGGTGTAGATGGCACAGGGTTATTAAATCCCAAATGCATCACCTTACATTTATCTACATTGAATCTCATCTGCCATTCTGCTGCCCATTTTGATAATCTATCTAGGTCTGCTTGCAGCACTTGCACATCATTGGAAGTTTCCAAAGCTTGCCTATTAGTGTCATCAGAAACACAAGACCTGACTTGCTCTCAATGCCCCCTTCTAAGTCATTTAAAACAGAAGGGCCCCCGTACAGAAACCCTGAGGCACTCCGCTTAGAACTTTAGCCCACACATAGATGTAGCTCCATTAACCACCACTCTCTGTTGCGGTCCAATAACCAGTTCTTATCATGAACAAATGTTTTCTTCAAGGCCAACAGTCCTCAGTTTATACATTAGTCGCTATGTGGCACAGTATCAAAGCTTTTGCAAAATCCAAATATACCACATCCATGCTGTGCCTGAGTCCAACTTCTTACTTACTTCTCATAAAAACCAATTTAATTTGTCTGGATGATCTATTCTCATAAATCCAGGCTGACTACTACTAATAAGATGATCTCTGGAGACAAAGTCAAGGATATGATCCCTTAACAAAGTTCCATCATCCCTACCACTGGTTAGGCTTAGGCTTACAGGTCTATAGTTACAGGCTGTGAACGACTACTTTTTTGAATATTGGTATTACATTGGCTTTTTCCAATCCAGCGGCACATCCCCAGACAAAAGCGAATCTGAAAATATGAGAAACAGTGGTCTAGCTAGAACTGAACTAAGCTCTTTTAAAATCTAGGATGCAATCCATCTGGTCCTGGCGCTTTATTGATATTAACTTTGTCTAATTGTTTCCGTACCATATCCTCCGTTATCCAATGTGAAATACTCTTCATTTCTTCCCTGCATATTGCTACAATCCCTACCGTAAGGACAAGGATTCTCAACAGTAAAAACCGATGTAAAAAAACGGTTTAGCAGATTAGCCTTTTCGGCATCCTTACAACCACCTCAGCTCCATTATTTAATGGTCCCACATTCTCAATCATCATTTTACCATTTATACTTAAAAAACATTTTGGGGTTGGACTGCTTTGTTCGCAATCCGTATTTCATTTTCTATTTAGCTAGTTTAATTGCTTTCTTGCCACTCTTTATTACAGCTTTGTACTCCCTGTAAGCCTGTTCTGTGCCTTCTGTTTTCAATTTTTAAAGCCCTTTCTTTTTTTCCATTTCCCTTTTTACCTGAGCATTAAGCCATGCAGGACTGGACCTAATTTTTACACTGTTACCTAAAGGTACCGATTTGGAAATGCAATAGTTTAATATCCCTTTAAAAATGGTCCACATTGCTCAGTTTCTTTACCTAGAAAACAGTTCCCCCCAGTCTATGAGCAGGAGAGATTCCTTTAAAAGCATAAAATTAGCTTTCCTAAAGTTAAAAGTTTTTGTAACCCAGTGCACTTTAGTTTTTGCAACCTATATTAAACATAACAACTCAAATGTTGCAGAAGGCTCCAAGCTTCTATATTTTCTTATAAATGGGCATTTATTGGAAATAAAAGGGTGTGTAAATATAATATCTTGGATAGCATCCTCTGTCTCTCAGACAGACAAAGCTAGGAGGTATGTCTTTTTTTTAACTGTATATACATCAACACCATACTTCATCAATGCAAAACTATAGATAGCCAATTATTATAAATTTCTCCATATGTATTTACTGTTCCCTTCACTTTTTTTTTTATTCCCTGATTGCCTCATTCTACCTTAAGGTTTATTTATTTTTTATTATATGGATTTATATAGTGCTAACATCTTCTGTAGCGTTTACAATTACATGTATACATTCACATTAAGGCCCTGCTCCGAAGACCTTACAATCTAAGACATTTATTTGACACATACAACCTATCAGCATGTCTTTATTCGTTGTGGGAACCGGAGTGCCTGGAGGAAAACACATGCAAGCATGAGGAGAACATACAAACTTTTAACAATATATTGATGTTTTTATCTTTCTAGTTCCTTTTTGTCCTTTCCTGTTTCTCCTCCATCATTGCCTATACTCTTCCAATTCTTAAATGGGTACACTGGCAAATTAGTTTTTTTAATTGCCCATTAGTGGAAACTATAATTCATCCCAACTTTAACTGTATCATTTTTTAGTTGTCCCCTATTTCTTTAGATATCTAATCTGAACAATCTTACATTTCAGGATTTCTGTAGCTGGAATGGTTTGACAGTTGGTGTGCTGTTACTGTATGCAATATTGACAGTTGGTAAGGGAGAAAATAGGTCAGTAGTCAGAGCCTGAGAAAAAAATAAGTATTGTTTTGAAGGCATGCAGCAACACATACACCTCAGCGTAAGTGCTACTATTTATCATAGATTAAGATGACGAAAAGTAATTTTTTAGTATAAATGAATTTTCATTTAATTTTCATTTTAATTTTCATTCTGTTCACCTTCCCACTCTGATCTCTATATAAAAGCCAATCCTGTTGGACCAAAGGCCATTTATTAGCTGTCGGGATGATGGCCAATTTCACAGCTGATAATATCCCTCAGCCATGATCCCTGTATTTTAGTTGCTGGTGCTAACCACTCGCACAATCTCCCAATACTAATGTATAGGGAGTGCATTGAAAGTTTGTGTAGCCAGTTTTATAACCTATGGCAGATCGCTTTCAATAGAATTTGTTTGTCATCTGCAATATATTGGCATGTGTGTACCCAACTTTACTCCCTTTGCCCTCTCACAGATTTCATTCTTTCTGCTCACTCCCCACACTTTTGAGCCAGTGATAGCTATAAAGGAAGAGTCATTATTTTGCTCACCCCCTACAAAGGTTGATAACAGATTAATTTAAAAACTTTGTTACATGTTTGGAAAATATTTGTTAACACAAATTTTAAATTTAGCACAGAATTCTTATTACCAAAAGATTTAACAAGAATTAACAATGCCCTGAAACTGTGGACAGCTAATTATTTGTCAGATATCACTTGACTTATTTTTCAATATGTTTATTGAGTTATTCCTTGAGCATGAAGTAATTATATTTAGTAGACTGGGCTGTGGCAAAGGGAAATTAGATAAGTTATGCAATTACTTTGGAAAACTGAGACAAACCTTCCCTCAGGCACAGCTTTTACTGTGTATTAGGGTTTGGAAATAACACAGAGAAGGTATAATTGATCTAAGGTGACCATGTTGATCTAAATTAAATAAAGGCATGTTGATAAGCTGGAAGTTATAAGCATGTAGATAGTGCCCTGAGTAAGGCTGGAAAGTTGACAAAAAACAGAATGCTTTTAAATTAACTTTTAAAGATCTAATAGCACAACATGTATAATACCTTTCCTAATGGCAGAAAGGATGCAAAACAGACCATAAATTGATAGGATAACATCTAAAATGATTTCTTAAAAATCTACACTGCTAAACTAATATATGACTGACTATTATGTTTAAAGGAAAACAGTAGCTAATTTACACGCTTTCTGGCATTTTGCAATGTAAAAGAGAAATCTCTTCAGGGCTAGTCCTTACTAAGCTTTTCTATCCCCATTTTAACTTTAAAAATCTACACTGCTAACTATATATGACTGACTATATGTTTAAAGGAAAACAGTAGCTAATTTACACGCTTTCCTGGCATTTGCAATGTGAAAGAGAAATCTCTTTCAGGCTAGGCCTATAACGCTTTTCTATACCCTATATATAATATATATAGGTGCAGGCAAGTTTCGGTCGTGTTCTAAGACTTTCTCAAGCTGAGAAATGTCTTAGAACACAGACCAAATGTCACCTGCATCTTGTTGCACTTTTGCATGTTATATAAACTGTTGAACAAGACCCAGGATTGCGCTGACTATATATATATATATATATTATCTATATATATATATATATATATATATATATATATATAGGGATAGAAAAGCTTAGTAAGGCCTAGCCCTGAAAGAGATTTCTCTTTTACATTGCAAAATGCCAGGAAAGCGTTGTAAATTAGCTACGTGTTTCCTTTAAACATAAGTCAGTCATATATATAGTTAGCAGTGTAGATTTTTAAAGTTAAAAATGGGGATAGAAAAGCTTAGTAAGGCCTAGCCCTGAAAGAGATTTCTCTTTTACATTGCAAAATGCCAGGAAAGCGTGTAAATTAGCTACTGTTTTCCTTTTTTTTATTTATATATAGTTTTTAGCATGTTAGATTTTTTTTCTTTCCTGGACATGAGGGCATCGCCGAAAATAAGAAAACATGGCTAGAATAAAACTGAACTAGCGCCCTAAGTACCCAGAGGATGTATTTTATCCTGCGTCACGATTTTTAATATAACATAGTTCTTTCTGTACCATACCTTCAGTTAACCAAAGTGCACTTGAATATTTATAACAATTAGTTGCTACTATCTCATATATCTGTACTTGGATTTCTATAGGTGATACAGAGGAACAAAAATGTTTCAAGACATTTGCTTATCGCCATCTCCGTACTTAACTTTCCCTTACATTATTAATGGTGCCACATTCTCAGTCCGTCTGCATCTTCTTACATTAATATACTATTATATAAAAAGTTAGGGCTTTGTTACTGATATCCTTACTTCAATTATTAATTTATTAGTTTGGAATGTTTTCTTACACTCCTTGTTTACAGGTTTATAATCCACTAAAGGCTCATTTCCGTCCTCTGATTCATTCAAGGTTTTTTAAATGCCTAAATCTTCCTTTCCATTTGCCTCCTACTCCGAATTCGCCATACTTTTCTTATCCATTTTCTTGAAAACATTGCATTATGCTTAAACTTCCTCAAGTGTTTGGGTTGTTAACTTGTTAACGTGATGGCTTTGTTAGGAACCAGATTAAAATGCAGCAGTAAAAAAATGCTGATTGGTACGAGAGGTAAATCGCCAAAAAAGAAGAACCATGTAACATGTAATACCCCAAATTGTCTAATTATGGTGCATCCCCAAAAAGACAAGTGCAATCTTGATGCAACAGTTGTTTAAAGAAAGAAGATGAAAATAACCTTCCCCAAAAAGAGCAAAGAAGATCTAATAGTAGATTCACATGTTTCCAAAAATGTTAAATATCGCACCGCACATTTTTAAGTAGATCCTATAAAAGCAGACAAAACTTCATCAAAAAAGTAACGGCAATTGGGTGCAGCTCTCTTTCGCAAGAATATAGCGCTATTCCTGTCACATATTAGCTGAGTTAAGTATGAAGTGAGTTGATATGGTTTACTACGTTATTTGGTTTGTAGGCACTATGTAGTAATCTAGTAACTTAGTTTGATTGCCTCTCCTGAGGCATTTCAGATAAAGTATTAGTTCAATGAATGCGATTTATTACCAGGGTTATGTTTTAATTTCAAGTTCATTAAAATGTTGACTTTTTACAAGAGTGTGTATTAATGATGAAAGATATTTGTCTGTGTTGTGAACTATAGAAATTATGATTAGAGATATTAAAGGGCATGTAAAACTGCAAATCACATACAACAACAAGGAGTAATTGCCACAACCTTAAAATTTGCATTTTTCTTCTCTGACCCTCTTTCCCTTTTTTTCAGTATTAGCATTTATAATACACAGCATCAATAACACATTCCATTGCATATTTATATCCAGCCACACCCTAGCCAATTATGTGTAAACAATTTTAGCTTCATAGAAAGCAAAACCCCATTCCTCTTCTCATGCATGCTCAATTGAGTAAGCATATGAGTAGCTTTATTTGTCTGATGTCTGGGTTGCTCTCACATCTGCAGATGACATACCAGTTATCTGCTTTCCGAGTATCTGGATTTGCCAGTACATATTAAAGAAGTAAAGAAGTTCCAATATATCCCCCCTCACCTTCCTCATACACAACACAAACATCTGGCAACTCCTACAGCTGAGTAAGAAAATCATATATTGAATTCAAGCAGGTATATACAAAACATAGACAAGCCTGTGCACATCAACTAATTGTTAAATTTACGTTACGGTGATGAATGACGACAGGGATAAGTAACAAAGGTGCCTGCCCCCCAGGTCCCTCTTCAAAAAGCCTGCCAGTGAATTAAAGCAAAAGTTCAATAACTTGGCCAAATTATTTAAGCCCAGCAACCATGTCAGGTTTGTTTATTCTGCTGGGTCCAACCCTTTAACGTAGTAAATAGTATATTGACCTATGTAAAAGACGCGTTAATTTCAAAACGTTATCTTGAGTAAATGCGTTCATGCCTTAATGAGATAGAAGGCGGTTGGGCTACCTTCCAATAGAAAGGCAATGTGTCATTGTCACCTAACACACAATCACAAGAGAATGGCAATGGATATGCAAGCACTCTGTAGACACAGCTTATCTTACTGCACATCTGCCCTCACTTTATTTGTGTCATGGCTGGAGCACAGTGAGAGGGTAATGCATAATAAACTAGGAGTGTGAGAACGGGAAAATTTATATGAATGGGAGTAGATAGAAAGGGATTCTGGAGCATCTAAAAATACAGATTTTTTTTTTTTCTTATTTTAAAGGAACTGTATATCAAAGGGAGGTGGAACGCTTATTTCACTCCCTGTGAATATTTTTGCTCAGGGGACCTGGAACTTACCTTGCTCCGCTCCATCACAGCCGCTTCTCACTGCACAGCTGTCTCTACCAATCGCGCGCCCTATCTAAGATAGGGCCAGCTGTCGGGACAGGCGGCTGTCAGTGAAGGACGGCGGCTGCGAGTGGAGCAGAGCGAAGGGTTAAGTCGTCCCCTGAGCAAAATATTATTCACAGGGGGTGAGAATAAGCGTTCTCACTCCCTGTGAAAATACAAACGGAGGGCAAAAGACTTCAAATATTGAGTTTTGACAGTCCTTAAAAGGGTGATGCTCACTGAGGAAAAAACAGTTTTGGTTCATTACAAGTTACACAACCCCCAAACACCTCCTGGCCTACCCTTTTTTTACCAGATTCCCTCTTTCGTTTTTTTGTTGTGCAGCAGCAATGGAAGTTTGTTGCTAGCTCCTGTCTTCACTGTTGACTGTCAACTCATCGTGCATAATCAGGATAAAGAACACGACCACCTTGACTGCAGATAATGAAATCCGTCCTCCATGTATCGTCTAAGTGATTTTTATACAGCGATCTGCGAGAAACGGGGGAAAAGTTAAAACCCTCTTTCCAAAAAACGGTAAACAAAGGCAGGGGGACGTGTCGTTTTTAATACAGATTTTTTGTGGCAAACTCTGAGCGAGGGGGAGAGGTTGAAGTGATCTAAGATTATTTATAGGGGAGCTTGGGATATATACAGGCAATCTGGTATGGGGGGGATGGAGAGAAACAAGCAGATGTGTATTTGGAGACAGAAAAGTAGTACTTGATTACTCCTCACACACATTACATTAGTGAACTCAGCCTCAGCTGTGGATGTGTCATGTGATTATTCCTCCATTAATGTGAGTGGTGTGTGTATCGAAATGGACCAACCCAGTTAGATCACACAGACAGCAGTCCCGACGGATCCTAACACGTTTCTGCGCATGCACTAAAGAGAACACGCGCTAATCGGATAATTCCCAAGCAGGCAGTCACTGAAAATTGTGGGGAGCCTGCACTATCCACAGCGTTCAGGAGCGAAACTCATTGGATTTACTTCTAAACTACTGACTCAAGACAAAGGATACTCAGGTACCATTCAACCTTTACACATATCTATTCCTTACAACCCAGGGACTTTTACAGGAGTGGAGATACCCTTTAACCTGTAACACAGTGCCATGTGTTCATGGTTTTGTAACAAATAAACTTGAGCTTTTTGTTTTACCCATCATGGGATGGCGCTATAAATCCACAATAATAATAATCATTTGATAGGGGCAGGTTTCCTCTAACTATGACATTTCTCGCACCTCCTTTTATACATAACTTGATTAGAACGTAATCAAATCTGGCATTAGGCTGGGGTACACACAGCGACCGAAAAGTGCAGATTGAATCAGTCGGTTGGCGCTGAAAATATCGCTTGGTTGGGGGGCGGGTGGCGCGACTGACAACCAATCGTTCGTTTCTCGGATCGAACGATTCGGACGCGCAAAACATTTCCTAATAATTAGTTGGGTTCCTATGGGATCGCAGGATTGAATGTTAGCAAATTTGGCCGCAAGACGAATTGCCCGCGACGACAAAACATTTGTCCTGGCCGAGAGCTCGGTGCCTCGGGTCAGCACAATAGTCGGCGTGTTTTCCACAGCTAAATGTCATGTCAAAGGCACCCGTTGGGAATAGATTTATGAGAAAAACCGGTTATGTTCAATCTTATTACCCCGCACTGTATGTATTATAAGTAAAAATGGTCAAGTTTTTCCAGTATTGCTATAATAATTGTTTAGTTTTCAAAACAACCAAGATCCTGGGGAAGATACCATTTCCTCAACCTGCCTGAGGGGGGGTAGGAGAACATAGGAGGACTCATTTTCACATGGGACGATGATCAGGAGACGGCGTCTAGGATTGAGATAGACCAATGAAAGATTTGTGGTATTGGCGCCTACACACCCCCGTCCAAAAAACACCCTTAGGGCACAACAATACGCTGTTTGAATGCTAGTTGCCCTGCTAAATCAAGTCCCCACCGGTCCTTTAGTATCTTCAGTTGTGATTGCTTGTATATATGTGCGTACACCATACGTCACACATAACGTACTAAATGCACAATTAGAAACACCCAGCATAATCATATATCATAAAGTTAGGATGTATGTGTGTTGGGGCTTAGTATGTGGGTGTGCTGATTAATTTTATCGCCGGATCGTAATGGGGGGGCGGGCACTGATGCACAACCTTTTGACCTACAGGTCTGTGACCTAAGACTCCCAGCTGGTCCTCCCTGGTATTGTAACCTGTGCGGTTGTAGGTCAACAATATCAAAGGACGGCCCTGCATGAACATAGTCATAAAAATACCGGATCCGACCGTACAATGATACCAATTGCGTCTATGGCACAATAAGCAGATATATGAGAGGAGCAGCCCGGGGTAATAAAGACAGGAAAACGTTTGGTATATGGAATAAGATCTGTCCCATTTGGTGGACTGTGCCCATTTAAAATATAAAGGATATCGAAGTAGTAACCAATTCAATGAATAATTTATTTATTCCTTACATGAACACCCAACTGATGAAGGTTCCATCCACCAAACCCGGAATACAAAAAACTAACTACAGAATGAGCGGTTGAGGCGTAACGTTTGTCTATTGCAAATCGCGGATAAAAGTGTTCACCAATGAACGGGCGGAGACTTCCGCATTGCAATTATAGCGCGCGCCAGCGTGACTACGTTATAAAAACCTGAGGAAGTGGGGCGGCGCTGTGAGGCAGTGCAGAACGAGGGGCTCTGTGGGAGGGCGGTTGTGCACGGAAGAGCGCGACAAGGTGAGCGGTGCTTAAGATAGGGAGAGTCGCCGACCGACGGTCCGTCTGCGTGTGATTATAGCGGGTGGTAACGCGACGCTGTCTTTGTTTGGTTAACAGGGTGGTCCGAGACCAGTCGCCGTGCGGCGTGGGAAGTTCTGGTGGAAAGCCCGACGCCAAGGCCAAGTCCCGTCTTCCAGGGCCGTGGCTCCAGTTCCCCGTAGGGCCGCGTCCATCGGCTGCTCCGAAAGGGGGGAATCCGCGGAGGAGTGGGCGCCGGGGCCCCAGTCTACCTGCCGCGCAGTGTTGAGAGTATCTGGTCCGCCGAGACTTCCTGGAATTGCCGGTAACGCGGCCGGGACAACAAGAAGACCCGCATATTCCCCGGCACCTCCAGCTGGCCATCCGCACGACGAGGAGCTCAACAAGCTTCTGGGAGAGGGGCACATTGCCCAAGGGCGGTTGTCCTGCCCAATATCCAGGCCGTGCGGCTCCCCAAGAAGACCCAGACTTCCAAGAAATGATGACTCCTATGGTTTGAGGTTAACAGGGGATTGCTGGGTAATGGTTAGTCTTACTGGTCGATCCTAACTCCTTTACAGCTGCTAGTCAATCTACCATCCACCAGACACCCCCTAAGCATAGTGTCCATTCTATTGGGGGAAGTTGTTAAAAGGAGAGTAGATGTCTAAATCATTTTTGCACTGACTTAGTCTAGAAATGTGTTTATTAAAATGATGCACTGACACACACTATCTAGATATTCCCAGCCAAAGATGCACTGTGTGGATAGTCGGTTAAAAATCACCACATTACTATTAAGTCTCCCAGCTGCTCTAATGCAAGGCACTCCCTTAAGGTGGTGGGATGGACCGGTGCAATCCACAGAACCACTGTATTAGGTCCTAGCAAACTCTGTCTTGTTTCAAGCCAGATTGAGAAAGGTCTAAGAAACTAGACCGAACTTGCCTTGAATTTGAACCTAAAAAATTGTTGAGAACCCATGAGGCGGCCAGTCCAACGAGCAGGCTGATTTAGGTATTAAAGTTGATACATAACCCGGTTAAATACTGGTGTGCGGGGGATTCCATTGAGTTATTGTACATTACAGTTGCGATTAGCAAGCAATGACCGCCTTGGCACCCAGGCATGTGCTCATATATGTGGTGTGCGATCACTCTAACTGTTAAATTTGAAATTGAAGATTGTGAATCTCAGTCCGTAGTGTCACACCATACTTGGGGCATAACAACTAATCATGTCTAGTAACTAGCTATGATGTTAACAGGGTTAGGGCAATGAAAGCAATAGTATTGGCGCAGTGCAAAAAGGAGGGGTGCACAGTACATCTTTTGCCGCAAAATTTAAATGTCCATATAAGCTGGCAATGAAGATTCTGGGAAGGAAAATTTACCATTTGCAAGTACGCGGAGCAACAATTGGCTTTGTGTCATCTGATATTATTGCCTCTGGTCAGGTTTAGACCATAGAATTCCCCTTGTCACTTAAATACTACAAAGTTGTATTTAAAGGCAGTTTACAGAACAATGATTCCTTGGATATCTCAAAATTGCAGTTGTATCACACATTGTTTTGGACTGTGGTCCTTATCCAAATTTCCATAATCAAAATGATTCAAATATTATTAATAAAGGGACACAGGTCGAACACTAATGTGTGAATAAAAACTGCAATTTTGAGATATCAGAAGGAATATGTTTCCTGGAACGGCCTTTATACTACTTGTCTATTTGATTTACGTGATACGGCAGATCACTGCAGGAATCCAGGAGAAGCTTTAAGGTTGAATAGAGGATTGCAGTGATTGGCTGATCTCCTTGTCGCTTTTGTTTGGGTTGGAGTATATGATGTCTGAGGGTACTTGTTGGTAACATGATAAGCAAGGAATGCTTTGCCTATGGACAGCAATTTCTTTCGTAGGAAACTCGGTTAAACTGGTTTGGAGTTTGTTGGACAATTATGAACTTTTTGTTTTTTAAGTTAAGACAGTCAAAATTCACATTTTGTTTACCAGTGGTATGTTATGCGTTCATCTTCTAACCCGTGTGGGTGTTTTGAAGATGCAGGATTGTAGTTGCCAGTAACGTTTATATATGTACAGGTACACTAATGTGCAGTGTATAAAGGGTAGAATGAAGCTCAACACAGTGAAGATTTATAAGGTAGTGTTCATTTCCATGGATCTGTCTTATTTTATTTGGGTTATGGATTCTGTTCCAGTCGTTAATTTTTTTTTATGTTGACATGTCCAAGTTTTGCTGCTGTTTGATAAAAGAAAATTCTCCCTACATATCTGATTGCATTATTTGGCTGTCCCAATTAGGATCTGTGTATGTATGGCCTGTGTTCGAGTACACAAACCACCGCTACTATGGCCTATGTACAAAACATCTCCCCAGATCATTGCCTTTTTTACTATGTAGAATTTATTTTTAGATTGCTTATTAAAAGGGCATGTTCACCCCCAATGTTATGATTATTTTTAATTTACCCCCCCACCCGTCAGCTAATGACTTGAGCCTCAATGAGCTGTAAGCGGAGCATAAATAAAGGGTATGTCCACCCCCACTAAAAAAGTATTTGGAGACCCTGCAAAACCCCAGTTTTGCTTTAAAGTTTAATAATGCACCAGAGGACGTATATTAACTTACAAAATCCACTGCTGATTGCTCACTCTCCACTGCGCCTACTGCCTTTCCTTTCATCAGCGGTGGGGGCGAAGCATCACGGGCTAGATGACTAACCTACTGGGAAGCACAGGGCCACAGTGGATGAGGTTGTGTAAAATAATTTCTCATCTGAAGCATTAGTAAACTTTAAGCAAAAACTAACGGATTGGAGGGTCCTTAACATTGATTTTTTTTTTTTTTATTTTTTTTTTTAGGGGTGGAATACCTTTACAGGGAAGTGTCAGCCTAAAAACAAGGTTTTAAAATGCTTTTCCCCCCCCCCCTTACCCCCAAAAAACCTCACCTTTGGAATGGTTTGTAAAGTTCAGGATCCCCCACAGAACTTACTGAAACCAGTCTCTCGACTTTCTACTCTACGGGGTGTTATAACAGGCGATTCGTCACACTTCCTGGTTCCGCGACTTCATTAGGGTGTGCGACGTTGACGCTTGCACGGAAGCGCGACAGGAAGGATGAAGTGGTCTGTTCCATGCAGGTCCCTGCTCCTGTTTTTTGCTCGCAATGAGTTGGAGCAGGGGGCGTGGAATAGCCAGTGAGTGGACCGGTCAGATAAGAAAGTTCTGGGGGATCTTTGAACTTTACAAACCATGTGAAAGCTAGGTTTTAGGGGGTTAATAAGCATTTAAACTTGTTTTTAGGTGACTTGCCCTTTAAGAATAACATGCTAGCAAGGATAAGTATTATAGTTCTGGTTTGGTGGGTCATTAACATAATTTCGATTGTTTTTGGTGGCTTCAGGAGAATGGTCCCTAATTATACCTAGAGTTTGATTATTCAGATTCGGACACTAATGATTTTTTTGTTTGTATATTCCTTGGGGAACCGTATGCCTATAGAGAAAAACTGCATCCAGACTTCAAATTATAATTAACTTCCAAACTGAGAATGATTTTTCAAACTGTGACTTGCTTGTCAATGACTAGGAGAGCACCGTACTTGCAGGGAAAATCAGTCTCCCCAGTATTTCTCGTAAGCTTGCTTCTAGGTCAAATGGCCTGTCCACCCAAGTTGTCAAGATGCAGAAATTACATTTGACTAAAGTGAGAATGAGCAAAAATGAATTTGTTTTTATGAACATATTCTAGCAGAAGAATAGGCCTGGATTAGATGAAATGTTTTGAATGTAAAGTTCTTAATGTCATTTTGTGTGATATTTATTGAAGCCAAACAAAAACAGTTATCAATTTTTATCATCCAGTTAAACTTTGGTCTATAGAACAAATGTTTTTAAGCACGTCGAAATGCAAGTTCTCGATGGTTCTCACTAACTTTTTATAAATTAGTCTTGATGAGTTGTGTGACTGCTCCTCTTAGGTACTATCGGTGATACAAACAGGCAAACTGATGTATGCAGGGAAGTGGTTAGTGCAATCAGTATAGCTGGACCATTAGATATCCCTACTTTTAGGCCAACATTTTCAGATGAGCCAGATTAAAGGAACCCTTGTTGAGGAAAACGGTTTTGTAACGAAAATCACATTTCTTACTTCTCAGAGCAGGTACAGTTAGCTGCAAGTTTATGTTTAAAGGTTAATAGAAAGGCAAATAGATCTCTTCAGGCAGTCAACCCCCATATGTGCAAGAGTATGACAACACCACGCGGGACAGCCAGTTATACGATAAGTTCTCGCAGGAGTAGGCCTCACGTGAGAACAGTTAGCGACGCAAGTGGTAGCACGGACACAGGTAGGGGTAAGCTTGGTAATGTATTCAAAAAAGAGTAAGCAATTTGGATTTAGTTTTGCTATACACCGTACTTGGAATTGAACGTATATGCCCTTTAGGAGGCACAGGGAAGGGGGAGAGAGCATCAATTTTACTGCATAACAGATATTAGCCTCTGCCAGTCAGCTTTTAACTATTGTAGTTTTGGGGTGGTGCTTTTTTTATTTTTCATTTTGAAAGTGCACACCATGCCTTTTTAAATAAATGTAAGTCAAGGAATTTCTTTCAGAAATTTTGATTTCAGCGACTCTCCTTAAGAGGCACAGAGCAGGGTTTTTTTCCACTGCTTGTGTGGCTGATAAAATTGAAGCTTAAAAAAAAACCCCCCCCCCAAAACATCACGTAACTAATTATTCGCATTTGTTCTATCCTGATCAGGCGGCAAAAAGACGTAGGTCAGCAGCAATCTCTATACATACGCAAGATAAGCGAATCCATTGGTAAATATGTACAGGTAGTTATTGGCCTGTTTGGGCCAGTCCCTAATTCAAATGTTGCTGGCACATATCGTTTGCTCTACAACAATTTAATTCCATTGGTAAAGGGGAAGTTCAGTGCCAAATAACCATATGCTTTTCAGAAAAAAGACCAGATTCAGCATATTGTCTGTGTATAATAAATGCTTTGAATATGACTTCCGTTGCAGGACCCTGGTGAGAGACGTTATGGTCTTGCCCTTGACCAGCGCCTGGGGTGATTCAGTTGCTCAGTAGAGATCTGAGCATCTTTTACATCCAACAGCCAATCAGTTAGAAATTAACTTTTAAGGAAACATTCCAAGGAAGTGGTGCATCTGGAAGTAGGGCCGTTTAGAACCTGAAATGTGGCCACTAATGTCAACAGCAGGACAGCAAAGGGTATGAAATCAACTGATTTTTCACGAATGGGGGAGAATATGTAGAATAACTAAGAAGGATTACCACAAACTAACAGTTTTAACAAATATTGATCATTTCCACTGAAACTGGCACCCTAATTTGTGGCCAGTTTTATTTCTAAAAGAGCAGCGTTCTAGATTGCGGTAAACTTTGTACTTTCTGCCATTGGTGACACTGTGACCTGTTATATAAATACACAAGTAAACATTGCAGATAGTACACGGAGATTCAATAAAAGTTCTTATTGTTTAAAAATGTTGCTAATTTGCCTCAACCAAAATTAGCACCATTTTTACAATAAGAACTTATTGAATAACCCTGTTAATAGTGATCATTTGTATTTGATTGTACTGCTATTAACAAACACTGTCTTTTAACACAATGGCCATAAATTACTTAAACTTAGACATCGTCTCTCATCTGTTTCATGCTACTAGCTTGACTTCTATTTTGTATGTTAGCTTTTCAAACAGCCCTTTGCTTTTGAATACTACCACCTGCAATTTTCCAGAGATATAAGTGGTTACACGTGTTCCAAATTTCACCTGTCGTCTCTACAATCGGTTTGGCTGTGTGTTGGCAGAACTTGACAAGGGACCACTGGGCAATTAATTGTAAAAGGCAGTATAGACCAAACATACAGGAAGCAAACAACTTGCTATATAACTCGGCTATCACCATATCCCATTCACATATTGTTTATAACTAAGACAGTTGGGTTTTAAGAATTGAGTTCCCTAGGGTCCTACCTGTGGTCCTCCATTCAATATTTTTTTTTTTTACAGGGACCCAAAGGTTAGAGGGGCCTTATTGAGACCCAAAATAGCATTTGCCTTGAATAGCAGTATAAAACGGGCATTTTCCATTTAATGCTGCCCTTAACAGTGCATTATTAACCTGCACTTCCACTGAAGCTCAAATTAATGCATGCTCCAGCAGATGTATAAGGTCTTTAAGTGTCTGTACATAATATCTATGGAATAGTACTTTCATATGTAATGTATACTTGATAAAGGGAAACTATGCCCCCAAATAATCCTTATAATTATTAAAGTCCTAGGGATGTAGGAAATCACGTTCTGCTCCCGGGTGGCCTCATGTGCAAACATTGGGACTTAAAAGTTCCACTCATGCAGAGACTGGCGCTCACACTCTCTTCATTGCACAGTGGTTAACCTCTATCAAGCATGGCACACGAAGAGTGAGTTGTAAGGGGGCAAATTTTAAAAAAGGCGTGGTATAATTTCTCGATCCCATGCCTTTAACTTTATATCCATCCAAAAAACTCCAGCACACTGCTTTTGGCAGCTTGCCGAACAAGTAGGTAGGTGCAATCCTCCCTCTAACCCCAAGGGCCAGATGATTCTTTGGCACAGAAGATATAGGGGAGCCATTACAATGGTGAATCCAAAACATTGTATAAAACTGATATGTTTCGGGACACACCTGTCTCTTCACAAGGTTATAACGAGTGGACAAAACCAACAAACATTTAAACCCCAATAAGATGCACCTACAGATCACGTTTTACAGTGATAGACAAACCCGGGGCCAAAGTGAGGCATAAAGTGCAATTGCTTTAAATGCGAATTGCTATGTAATGACAAATATTTTTATACTAATACACTTATTATTTAGTGTAAAAACAATCTGATAAATAAGCTAAAACAGTGTCATCAATAAGATACCATAGGGACAAGAATAAACCAGTGAGGTGACCATTAAAACATTCTTAAGATAAATAAACATATACATAGTTCATAAAAAGCAACAGTATCAGTTTAAACCATCACAGAATACTTATATTCCTGTCTTGCCATGTAGATAGCAGTAAAAATGTATAAAATATGCAATTACTATTAATCATATGAACAAATATGTTAACTGGTTATAACATACTGCAAAGCCAGCTAAACAAATAGACAAAGCTACTTAATCCTGCTTCATCATACAAACACTGCCATTTGAGTTTTTTTTAAGTAGTTAAACCAGACAGGAGAAGGGGATACTACAGGAAAGAAGCCATTTGGAAAACTGCAGACACTATATCCCACTGGTATGAATTGAGGAGCTTTGTTTTTGTTATAGCTGGCTTTACAGTATTTATAACCAGTTAACATATATTGTTCATATATTATCTATATGCATAAAAGCAGAGACACCTTATAACAGAAGGCATCTGCAGTCTTATGCTATATGATAGCTTACTCTTGTTTCTTAGGCTTTGTGGGCATTTCTTAGGGCTAGGCCACGTGCTGCATTTTTTTTTGAGCTTGCGGTTTTAAAAATCATTGAAAATGCGGCAACGCAAAAAAAAATGCGTTTTTCAGTTGTGCGTTTTGCATTTGCAACGCATGCGTTTCCTCTACTTTTTTTTTTTCTATATTTTTTTTTTTCGCAAGCGCAAAAAAAAACGCACATGAAATGCATGCGATTGCGTTGCAGTGTGGCCTTGCCCTTACTCCATTTTTCCCAGAGTAAGGGGCAGAGATATGAAAAAATACCCCTTTATGTCCCTTAGCTAATGATGTGTCAAACCGTGGCTAATAACATGCAATAAGCTTAATATATAGAGCCAATCATCTGACCTGCAGACCCGAAGTGTTTCAAACTTGTAGATCTCTTCAGTGCAAGATACAGATTCATGGCTCTATGGGGTAGGATTGGGCCCACTAACATGGTACTTGGGTATCATTGATCGCCATAGTGTGATCTTGCCTTTACAAAATATGGCCCTGTGATCAGTATTTGCAAAGTGTAAAATACTAGTAACAGCGGTATTTTGTGACGCATTACAGAAGCTGGCATTGCAATTTAGCTATATAATAAATATGGAGTTTACTTTTTTTTTTTTTGAAACATTTGCAACTACCAAAACTAATTTTCCCTGCAATTGAACAATAACCTGACATAACAAGTGAATAAGTTTCTGTTTCTAACTGCACAAGTGCCAGATACACACCTTTTTATTATTTCCACTTCCTTAGCGGTGCATGACCATTAGGCTCAATTTAGCAACAAATCCACAGTAGAAGATATTATGTACACAGAAAAGATATGGACTGATGAAAGGTAATCTTATTCATTTTTATATTAACCCAATCCATTCATTAGATACCCTTGAATTCAGTCAAATGTGTTATACAAGTTCATATAGCAATATGACTGGGTAAATACTTATGTAGCATAGGGCTATATTTATAAAGATCTGGTATCGCCAATTTGTGCCTTTAACAAATGTTGCTGCAGAAGAAGTAAATATAATTACGGATTACGATCTCCCATTCAATACCATGCAGTATTTGCTACTGCATGGTATTGTATGAACATTATGCCTGCTATTGTACTGTGAAAGATCAAGTTTGCAATACCAAGGATTTTTAATATTATATATAATATTACATACACATCCAAAGCAGGGGTGCAGAGCATTCAAACCTTACCCCAAAGGGTTAATAGCATACATCAGGTCTGATGAAAGGGGTGGAACCCCCGAAACATTGTTGATGGTTCAATAAAGACTTTATATTTTACGCTTTAGGTGTGCGACCTTCCATATTTTTCCTGATTTATAAATATGCCCCTTAAAGCGAGAACAAAACATTAAAAGTGCAAATTGTCAATTAATAGACAAAGTAGGCGACCGTTTTATTGAGCATTAAAATAAAAAAAAAGGTCAAAATGTATCTGGATACAAATAATCATAAGGGACTTCACTGGGCAACAAATGCAGTAAAGACAATGCAAAATACAAAATAAAAGACGCCCCCTTGCAAATAACTACACAAATGTCTGGCAAGCTCTAGCATTACAATCCCTACAATCCCTATGCACCTCACTTAACAGTTACACAAACCCACCAATCACAGGGCTTTACCATGACGATCACTGAATCTAAACCAATGGAGGTCATGGCTTTTTCAAATCTCATGAAAAATGTTTAAATTAGTAATACAGTCTCAATGTTTTACAATAGTTTATCAACCAAGGTTTTTTGTTTTATTCCATTCCCCTGGAAACCAAGGTGCCCCAAATGGCTTTAGGGGAGGTGGTGCAATAGTTTTTCAACAAAGCTTGGAACTAAGTAGTACAATACCATTTAAAACAAAGCAATAAAAGGCTGGAAATGTTGCTTTACATAAGGTGGACAAGGTAATTGGGAAGACAATAAAATTTAATGATTAAGAGTCAACTTACCAGCCCCTCCTGTTAATTAAGTGTTAAAGGGGCAGTGGAGTTTGAGTAAAACTTTAGTCAAATCCACTTTAAAAAACATTGATGTATAAAGAGATTTTTGGTCAGCATTTATACAACAAAAGTCTAAAATAAAAAAAATGGTGGGTTCATGTGAGTGTGGCAAGGACAAACTTTTCCACTAAACAATACACAGGATTTCACCAAATCTTAAACTCCATGTTTACTACACATTAGCCACGTGGATACAACACGTCAAAACTGACCCTCTAGTTCCCAAGTAACTAATGAACCCCAGCGGAAGGGCCCAGACTGGTTGCAGCTCATTTCAAATAAACACAATACAGCTCACAAGCTCTGATCATATTCATTAGCTTAGAATAGCAGAGTTACAGGGGGCTATACCCACCTGTTTGTAGTGGATTTTATGGGAGGAACTGTAAGATTATAGCCTATAATCTTAGTCCAGAGAAGGAAAACCAGAAGCCACAAAGGGTAGGTTATAAAAATAATGCATCCTGAACTGTAAATTAAGGATATTTGAAGGAGTTCTGCGCCCTGTATAAAAGGTACATAGCCTGCAGCCTTGTGCTTTATATGGTACGGAACTCCTCAGTGACTTCTAATCATTATAATTACAGTGGGGTGCATTATACACTGGTCATGGAATTCCTCAGTGACTTCTAATATCCTTATTTACAGTGTGGGTGCGATTATGCACTATATTAACATTGGGGGTGCAGATGATTCCCTTAAACCACAACTCCCAAACATATTAACTAGAATTGCAGTTAACAAGCAGTAGTAGTTCGACCCCCACCCCCCCACTATGAAGTGGGGGAGAGTAGAGATGATTGTCCAGACCCCCCACTGTCGGGTTAATTAAGAGTTCATGCCCCCTGGGACCCTTCACGCCTTCTTGGACCTTGGGCACTTTGGGGACCCCGGGTTTGGCCCCTTTCTTTCACTTTCTTCCCCTTTTTCGGACTCTGGATGCGGCTCTCTCGCTGGTTCTCTTGGGTTCTCTTCTCGGCCTTCCTTCTTAGGGCTTTTTCTAGGAGAGGAACCACCGCTTGCTGCGTACTCGGCGCCGCCTTCTCTTGTCTTTCTGCCGGAGGTCTTGGCGGCGGCGGCCGGCGGCGCTTTTTCTCCAGCGGGACCCCCTCCAGCTTTTCTTGTTGAGCCGGAATGAGCCGTTGGCCCCGACGCCTTGACCTGGGACAGGGTATCGTTCTGCACCAGCGCCCGGATGGAGTATTTCAGGTAGGTGCGGCCGTTCTGCTGGTCGAACCAGGAAACCTTTTTGGCTTCGCTGTAGATCTTGGCCAGGGAGGAGCCGTTTTCTCTCGCCCAGACGGCGGATGTGTCCACCACCAGTTGGCTATACTGCCCGGCTGGTTCTTCTTCTTTCCTTTTGCCGGAGGAGGACGAGGCTTTTTTTTGTTCCATTCATCGTCGCTTTCCTCTCTTCCTCGGTGGTCGGTACGTTCTCCTCCAGCTCTAGGGCCATGCGGGTCGGTGCTCGGCTACAGGACACTGTTACTGAAAAGTCGCTGTCTCCGCTATGGGGCTGAATGAAGCGCCGAGCGCGTGACGCGGGTTAATACGGGACTGGCGGACAGTGGTGGGGGACAACAACATCCCCGGCCAACGAGCGGCGCCTTCCATTCTGTGTTTGTTGCGCCGCCTGTGTGACCCTCTTGCCCCCCGCACCGACCCCGCCCAGAACACCGGAGTCTGCGGGCGCAGCACAGATCGGACCTTCCCCCTGACCCCGGCCACAAACCGCTGAGAAAAGGAAAGGGAGCCGGAGACTGGAGCGGATTGAGCGGTGCACCCTATGGCGGGCAGTGGGTGCGGATGGGGGGACGCGGTTCACACCTGGATACTGAGCGAGCGCCTGGTCCCAAGGGTCCGGGAATGAGCGGTGAGGGGGAAGAGCGAGGACAACGACCCGGTCACAACCTCGAGCTTCTACCCGCACTTGGGGCATTAACGTGGGGATTTTTTAATGAAAACAAACACAGGGAGCGCCACACTGGTGGGTAGAACCGGAACTGCCACAACACCAGAAAAAATAATTTAAGTGTCTCAACCTCCTACAACAGAGGTGTGTGGTGTGTGTGTGGTGTGTGTGTGTGTGTGTGGGTGTGTGTGGTGTGTGTGTGTGTGTGTGTGTGGTGTGTGTGTGGGGTGTGTGTGTGTGTCTAAGTTGTGTTTGTAGTTTATTGTTGTGTTAGTTTATTATGTGTGTGTATATTAGTTGTGTGTGTGTGTTAGTTTAGTGTGGTGTGTATGTAGTTATTATCTGTGTGTATATATAGTTTATTGTGTCTGTGTGCATGTCTGTGTTCTGTATGTGTGATAGTTTTAGTGTGCGTGTATGTGTGTATAGTTGTGTTGTGTGTATGTGTGTATAGTTTAGGTGTGTGGGTGTATAGTGTGTGTGCGTGTAGTGTGTATAGTTTATGTGGTGTGTGTGTGTGTGTTGTATAGTTAGTGTGCGTGTGTGTGTGTTTATAGTTTAGTGTGTGGTGATAGTTAAGTGTGTGTGTATTAGTTGTAAGTGGTTGTGTTTGTGATAGTTTTGAGGTATAGTTTAATGTGTGTGGATGTATAGTGTGTGGTGGGTGTAGTTTATATGTGTGTGTATGTATAGTTATTTGTGGACTATAGTTTATTGGTGCAGTTTGTGTGGTTAGTTTGTGTGTGTGTGTGTATATTAAAATAGTATCAACGTAAAGATCGAGTGGGAAGAAATAAGTAAGAAAGGAAGTAAGTAGACAAAAGCAGGAAAGGAGGAAAGAGAAGAGAAAAAAGACCAGGTTTAAACAAGGGGCCCAAAGCCCACAAGGCACGCATATAAGGCACCAAAAGTAGACGATTATGAGAACCAATCACCTCTATAAAAATGTATAGGATACCCCTGTGGTAGACTGATGGCCAATTGCGTATTAGAGCTTAGTGTGTGTGTGTAGTTTGTGTGTTTGTACGTTTAGTGTAGTTTATGTGCGTATGTATAGTTTATTGTGTGTGTGTATGTGTTGTTTAATGTGTGTATGGTATAGTTGTGTGTGTATGTATAGTTGGTGTAGTGTAGTGGTGTGTTTAGTTATTGTGGTGTGTATGTAGTTTATTGTGCGTAGTATGTGTTTGTGTTGTGTATGTATAGTTTTGTGTGTATAATTTGGTATGTATAGTTTGTGTGTGTAGTATGTGTGTGTTGTATGTATGGTTTGTGTGTTTTATGTATTAGTTTATGTGTGTGTTGTATGTAGTTTGTGTGTGGTGTTGTAGTTTGTGTGTATGTAGTTTATTGTGTGGTATGAGTTTATTGTGTATGTATGTATAGTTTTGTGTGTGTAGCATAGTTTAGTGTGTTGTGTGTATGCATAGTTTGTGTGTTTATGTGTAGTTTATTGTGGTGTGTATATGTATAGTTTGTGTGTATGTATAGTTTATGTGCGTGCTTGTGTGTTAGTGCGTGTATGTGTAGTTTATTGTGTGTGTATGTGTAGTTGTATTGTGCGTGACGTGTATGTGTAGTTTATTGTGTTGTAGGTATAGTTGTATGTGTGTGTGTGTATGTTGTAGTTTATGTGTGTATGTATAGTTTATTGTGTGTATGTATAGTTGATTGTGTGCATGTTATAGTTGATTGTGTGCATGTTAGTGATTGTGTGCATGTTATGTTGATTGTGTGTGTGATAGTTTAGTGTGTGCGTGTTATAGGTTTTAGTGTGTGGTGTGTATAGCGTTAGTGTTGTGTGTGTTATAGTTTGTGGTATATAGTTTGTGTTGAATGAATAGTTGTGTGTGTATGTAGTTTATGTTGTGATGTATAGTTTAATGTGGTTTGTGTATGTATAGTTTGATGTGGTGTATGTAGTTTAGTTTGTGTGTATGTATAGTAGTGTGGGGTTATGTATGTATAGTTAGGGTGTGTGTATGTATGTAGGTTAGTGTGTGTGTATGCATAGTTGTGTGTATGTATAGTTAGTGTGTGTGGTATGTGTGTATAGGTTGTGTGTGGTTTACTTTATTGTGTGTGTATGCATAGTTTATGTGCTTGTGTGTATGTATAGTTTGTGGTGTAGTGTATGTATTAGTTTGTGTGTGTAGTGTGTATGTATAGTTTGTGTGGGTAGTGTGATGCAAGTGTTATGTGTGTGTATAGTTTGTGTGTAGTCTGTGTGTGTAGTTTGTGTGTTATAAAGTTTATTGTGCGTGTTGTGTATGTATAGTTTATTGTGCGTGTGTGTATGTATAGTTTGTGTGTGTATGTATAGTTTAGTCTGTGTGGTGTTGTGTATAGTTTATTGTATGTATATAGTTGTGCATGTATGTATAGTGTGTGTGTGTATTATGTTTGTGGGGGTGTGTGTGATGTATAGTTTGTGTGGTGTGTATAGGTAGTCTGTGTGTGGTGTGTGTGTCTAGTTTGTGTATGTGATGTATAGTGTGTGTGTATGTATAGTTTATTGTGTGTGTATATATAGTTTGGTGTTTGGTTATTATTAGAGACTAAGTGCTAGGCCACACACTGCCGCTTTTTTTCATATCATTGAAAAGCGGCAATGCACCGAAAACGCGATTTGCGTTCCGTATTTTAAATCATTCAATAATGAAAAAAAGCATTCGCAAACGCAACGAAATCGCAAATGAAATCATCACAGCGATTGCGTTTGCGTTGCAGTGTGGCCGGGGCCCTATTGGAGATTATTATTAGAGACTAATAGGGATTATTATTTGAGACTAATGGGGATTATTAATATAGATATTATGGGGATTATTAATAGAGGACAATGGGGATTATTGTTACATAGAGACTAATGTGGATTATTATAGAGATAATGAGGATTATTATACAGAGAATGCGGATTATTATACAGAGAATGAGGATTATTTATACAGAGATAATGGGGATTATTAATATAGAGACTAATGGGGATTATGTTACATAGAGATAACTGGGATTATTATTCAATAGAGGACTAATGGGGATTATTAATATAGAGACTAATAGGGATTATGTTACATAGGGCCCTATTTATAAAAGTCGGTATTATCGTAAAATACCGATTGTTATCGTAAAATAACGACCAGGTTTTACACGATAACGACCGGCATTTACCGATAACGACCCGTATTTACCGATATCGTTAAATGCCGGTCGTTATCGGTAAATAACGGTCATTATCGGTAAAAAAACGGTCGTTTATTTACGATAACGATCGGTATTTTACGATAACGATACGATCTTTATAAAATAGGGTCCATAGAGACTAATGGGGATTATTATATAGAGATTAATGGGGAGTCTAGTATGTGGATTATTATATATAGAGACAAAGGATTTATTAGGAACAAGTGTATAAAAATTAGGTCCCTCCTGCATGGCTTAATGCTCAGGTAAAAGGGGAAATGAAAAAAAAGAAAATGGCTTTTAAAATTTTAAAATCAGAGGGAACAGAACAGGCTTACAGGGAGTTTAAAGTAGGTACACATGATACAATAATTCGGCCGGACCAGCATTGCAGTGTTTTGTCGGTCAGGCCAAATTATTGTATGGCGTCTTTTTGCGGGCGCATCTGATCGCCGACCACTTGTTTGTCCAAATCAGACGTACGAATGATGGACAGGGTGGAAAATCACAACCGTTCGTGCAATCCTCTATGGGCCACACGATCGGTCGCGCGTAACTGTCGACGAAAGCCTTGAACAGTCAGTCAGGAGGAAGGATTTGTATAGTGTGTACTAGCTTAAAAGCTGTAATAAGAAGTGCAAGAAAGAAATTAACTATCTAAAATACAAAAGAAACACGGATAGCAGAACAAAGCAAGTCCAACCCCAAATGTTTTTTTTAAGTATATCAGTAGTAAAAAGATGAGGACTAAAATGTGGGACCATTAAATAATGGAGCTACATAGTAACATAGTAATTAAGGTTGAATAAAGACATACGTCCATCAAGTCCACCTATCCACCCTCTTTTGTTAATTTTTTTTATTAACCCTTCCTAACAGTTTATCCAGAGGAAGGCAAAAACCCCACGCTAAAAAGGGGGGAAAATTCCTTCCTGACTCCAAACGGCAATCGGAAAGTATCCTTGGATCAACCAGATCTATATTCATTAATACCGTAATTCACAATATTTTAGTTTTAGGAACTTATCCAGGCCTTTTTTAAAGCTATTCAATGAAATTGCCATTACCACATTGGAAGACAGTTCCACAGTATCACCGTTCTCATGTAAAGAACCTTTCCTAACTGAAGGTGAAACTTCTTTCTTCCAACCTTAAAGGATGTCTACGAGTCCTGATATGACTTAGTAAACAATGCACCAGAAAGTCATGTATGGCCCATTAATATATTTGTATAAGGTTATCATGTCCACGCAAACGTCGCCCTTCTCTGAACTGCCTCAATTTCCAAGATGTCCCTTTTGTATATGGGATTCCAAAACTGCACCGCATATTCCAAATGATGGCTACGGCCTTGTAAAGAGGGGGAATAATATTTTCTCTCTTGAATCTATTCCTCTCTTTATACAAGACAATATCTTGCTAGCTCTAGCCGTTGCTACCTGGCATTGTTGCTATAGCTAGTCTGTTATCTACCAGAACCCCCAACTTTTTTCCATTACAGATGCACTTAACACAGAGTTATATGGTGTAGGTGGACAGGGATTATTATTAATCCCAAATGCATCACCTTACATTTATCAACATTGAATCTCATCTGCCATTCTGCTGCCCATTTTGATAATCTATCTAGTCTGCTTGCAGCACTTGCACATCATTGGAAGTTTCCAAAGCTCTGCATAGTTTAGTGTCATCAGCAAACACTGAGACCTTGCTCTCATCCCCCTTCAAGTCATTTATAAAAGATTAAACAGAAGTGGCCCAGTACAGAACCTGAGGCACTCCGCTTAAAACTTTAGCCCACATAAATGTAGCTCCATTTACACCACTCTCTGTTTGCGATCCAATAACCAGTTCTCTATCCATGAACAAAAGTTTTCTTCTAGGCCAACAGTCCTCAGTTTTATATTAGTCACCTGTGTGGCACACACATCAAAAGCTTTCGCAAATCCAAATATACCACATCCACTGCTGTGCCTGAATCTAACTACTCGCTTATTCATAAAAACCAATTAAATTTGTTGGCATGGTCTATTTCTCAGAAATCCATGCGGACTTACTACTAATAAGATGAGCTCTGTAAACAAAGTCAAGGATATGATCCCGTAAAACAAGTTTCAAGCACTTCCCTACCACTGATGTTAGGTTACAGGTCTATAGTTACCAAGCTGTGAACGACTACCTTTTTGAATATTGGTAATGCATTGGTTTTTTCCAATCCAGTGGCACATCCCCAGACCAAAGCAAATCTGAAAAGATGAGAACAGTGGTCTAGATAGAATGAATAACTAGCTCTTTAAAATCCGAGATGATAAAATGGTTATAGGGGATGCCGAAAAGGCTAATCTGCTAAAACCCTTTTTTCCCTCTGAGTCACTATATAGAATACTAATCCTTTATAGCATGGACTGTAATGTGTTCAGCTTACTCTGTGCACTACTTTCAAAGATTTCCAGCTCTTGATGCCTGTACGCTATACAGGCATCCGATCCTCTCTGTGTACCTGCCTGCTTGCTTATCTCCGACGCACGTGCATTCTTTCCTACATGCGAGTTATTAACTTCCGTAGTGGGACTGCC
Source organism: Hymenochirus boettgeri (assembly GCA_019447015.1). NCBI lineage: Eukaryota > Metazoa > Chordata > Amphibia > Anura > Pipidae > Hymenochirus > Hymenochirus boettgeri. The sequence goes on from CM033472.1 coordinate 71,641,329, forward strand.
TGACCTGCTCTGTCAGCCGACAGCCAATGGGAACGTAGGAGTTACGTTCCCATAAATACAATAACAATCCCTGCAAGAAGTGACATGTGCAGCCCTCCGTGGCAGCTCCCCCTCCTTGGCAGCTCCCCCTCCGCATCAGCTCCCCCTCCGTGGCAGCTCCCCCCTCCATATCTGCTCCCCCTTCTGGCAGTCCCCCTCCGCGGCATCCCCCCCTCCACATCAGCTCCCCCTCCGTGGCAGCTCCGCTTGTACCCTGTGTAAACCCCCCTAACCCTGTAGAGGGTCTGTGTCTCTACTCGCAGTGTAAGAGCTTTCCGGTTCACAGTCTGAGACACTCCTCGGTATGTAAATCCATGTGTGGCTTTTCGTTAATTCAATACGCGTGGAGGAGTGTCTCAGACTCTGAACCGGAAAGCTCTATGACACTGCGAGTAGAGAACAGCAGACCCTCTACAAGGTAGGGGTGGGGGGTTTAACAGAGGGTACAGACTGAGCTACCACGGAGGGGGGAGCTGCCAAGAAAGGGGGAGCTGCCATTAAGGGGGGGGGGGAACTGGCCACGGAGGGGGGAGCTGCCACGGAGGGGGGACTGCAAGAAGGGGAGCTGCTACGTAGGGGGGGGAAGTTGCCAAGAAGGGGGGAGCTGCCACGGAGGGGGACTGCCAAGAAGGGGGAATTGCCACAGAGGGGGGGGGGGGGGGGAGCTGCCACGGAGGGGGGGACTGGCTGTGGGACAGAGGGGGACGCTGGCTGTGGGGCAGAGGGGGGAGAGGGAGACTGACTGCGGGATGGGGGGGACTCGCTGTGGGACAGAGGGACGAACACGGGTGTGGGACAAGAGGGGGGAATGACTGTGGGACAGAAGGGGGATGCTGGCTGTTGGCCAGAAGGGGAAGAGGGAGACACTCCCAACACATCCCCTCTTAATACACCATCTGTTCCATTCCCAACACCGACCCCCCCCTTCCCCACACACACACACACACACACACACAATTTGGTTCCTTAAATTTCTATTTTCCTATAAATTCTAAAAACTTCCCCCCCTTCTCTCTCTCTGCACTATCAGCTGTGAATAGATGGTGCAGACAGGAGGAAAGGCATTGTTACATCAGGCATCACTGGGGTCAAGTGGGTGTGGCAGAAATATGAATATGTATGTGATGATGCACATTGACTGACAGCCTTCCCAGCACAGTAGCAGACACACCCCCAGGAACGAGCAGAACTTCCCATGGCTGCTGCAAAGGAACAGAGGTGATTTAAAAAAAAAAAAAAAAAAAAAAAAAAAGGTTTTTCCATCAGTGGAGATAACCTTAAAAGAGCTTAGTCCAGTTCTATCTAGACCAATGTTCCTTATCTTTCAAATTACCTTTGGTCTGGGGATGGGCGCTGGATTGGAAAAAGCCAAGTAATACCAATATTCAAAAAAAGGTAGTCGTTCACAGCCTGGTAACTATAGACCTGTAAGCCTAACATCATGGTAGGGAAGGTGCTGGAAAACTTTGTTACGGGATCATATCCCGAGTCCGGAAGGAATTTTCCCCCCTTTTTAGCTGGGGTTTTTGCCTTCTCTGCGATCAACTGTTAGGTAGGGTTAAAAAAAAAAAAAAAAAAAAAAGGAAAGGTTGGACTTGATGGACGTATGTCTTTATTCAACCTTAATTACTATGTTACTATATCCTTGACTTTATATAAAAAATAAGAGTATCCTGTACCAACCAGAACTACAGTATATATATTAATACCAGTTAATTCCTCATATTATATAGTATCCCTGTACCAACCAGAACTACACAATATAGTATTAATACCAGTAATCTCAATATTATATAGTATCCCGTACCAATCAGAACTACAGTATATGTATTAATACCAGTAATTCTCAATATATAAGTATCCCCGTACCAAACCAGAACTACAGTATATGATTAACACCAGTAATTCTCAATATTAATAGGATCCCTGTACCTCAGAACTACAGTATATGTATAATACCAGTTAATTCTCTCTCAATATTATATAGTATCCCTGTACCAACCAGATCTACAGTATATGTATTAATACCAGTAATTCTCAATATTATATAGTATCCCCGTACCAATCAGAACTACAGTATATGTATTAATACCAGTAATTCTCAATATTATATAGTATCCCTGTACCAACCAGAACTACAGTACATGTATTAATACCAGTAATTCTCAATATTATATAGTATCCCTGTACCTTAAACATAATAGTCAGTCATATATATAGTTAGCAGTGTAGATTTTTTTTGTATCTTCATCATACAGTAAGCACCGGGGCACTAACCACGGCTTTAAGTGAGTGCTTCCTTTTGCCTATACTATACATATATATAATCCAAAGATACAGAGCACTCCAAGGTCTGGAACAATACTATTTATTAGGTAAAGTAGGTCTGAAGGCCTACGCGTTTCAGCCCGAATGCAGGGCCGTCTTCAGGGTTACAGACATAAAGACCAATCACATTAAATAGCTAATAACACACCCATAGCCACACACCCCTAATCCACCCCCCACGTGATCCTCTAAGAGCCCAGCGTGCCTAATGAATGACAGAACATTACCAGCCCGCCTCTGTGCAAGGTTCCACCCCCTCAAAGTATCTGATAGTGACAACACCAGAATACCCAACATAATGTGTCAGTGCCACAGGAATATATAATATAATATATAATAATTAACAGAGCCGCCCGTCAACATGTAAACGTCATCGCCAGACCTCCCCGCACCAGGTACCACCCACCCACCGGATGAGAAAAGTGACAGTGCTGTAGCATATGATACCTAAAGAGCAGCAAAGTGATAATGTGCATATGTATACAAAATAAATGTAAAACAGCCCCCATATACAAACACTGTAAAATCTCTAATTAAAAACATATGCCGTAATTAGATCTGTATTAAATAGCATAACATTATCTCCTATCCATAGAACTATTTATGTTAGCTTAATGTATTCATATTGTAACAGTCGCCCATAACATGTCACGATCATAAACCTCAAAAGGGGGGCTGTCGGAACACTCCTGTGGCAAAATTACTTTATGACAAATAGTGAAAGTGCTACTGATCTGACCAAAACTTTAGAACAAACAAGAAAAGAGATGATCAATGCACATGTTTTTACTGTTTGCACTAGCATAGATATTATGATATATGGGGCCCAGGAATGTGCATTGATCATCTCTTTTCTTGTTTGTTCTAATGTTTTGGTCAGATCAGTAGCACTTCCACTATTTGTTATAAAGTAATTTTCCCACAGGAGTGCTCCCACAGCCCCCCTTTAGTGTATATATTGTGGCAGAGTTTCTCTGCAGGAAGATTGACCAAGCTTTCATGTGGTAGTAGCACCCCCAACACGTCCCTTTAATTGGAGGTCTTATGCCTTGAATACTAAACATTGGATGACAGGCCTCTTCCCTTCTTGTTAAAAGCCAGTAGGCGGGGGGAAGTGATAGCCTGTAATACTAATCCAACGCAAGGTCAGGGAGACAACCTTCCCAAGAAAATGCAACCAAGCAGGGAGTGTCAGCATAGATAAAATGACCCAAGGTAAACTGTTAGGACCTTCCATACTGGGGTTACCTTGACGTGGTTGGAAGACTTTTCACTTTTATGCATAAAATTGTAACTAAAAACCCCCATGTTTTTACTGTTTGCACTAGCATAGATATTATGATATATGGGGCCCAGGAATGTTCATTGATCATCTCTTTTCTTGTACGATCATAAACCTCAACATAGTTGCAGAAACAGTTCAAAGCGGAAGTATCAGAATTCAAAGTTCTTGCGGACTCAACTGTTGTGAGGGCTTCTCACCATATTACCATGCAAGTAAGTGCTGTAAATCCTTAATACTGGAAGAACCCCATTGGGTCAGCATGTCGCTGCAAATCCGAAGCAGGTTATATCCAGCATCTCCAACTGGTTCATAAATCTTTTAAGTCTCAATCTCGATCCCAATGAACAATCCACCTCCATCCACAAGACCAATGCTGGAGGGAACACCGTTCACACGGCTCGTCGGAACATGTGCCTTTGGCTTTACTGCTATTCAAGGCCGCCCGAATGGATGCCCTATGGTTGCCCATTCTTTTTTGTAGGGTTGTGGTAGTCTTCCCCACATACCCTAATCCACATGGGCATGTGATGAGATAGATGTAGATGTCATACATTTTCTGCAAGAGAACATTGGATATGTTAGGCACTTTGTCAGCATTAGATAAACAGACATGGAGCAAGCATGTTGCATGCCTATAACAGCACCCAACATTACAGTACTGGTTTCTCCCCATATTACCTGATGTTTGGATAAGAACCATGATTGCCAATTGACATAAAGCTAGGGCAGTGGCGTTGCTATGTTAAAATAATCGGGTCACGTGCCCCAGACCTTTGGAAAAGTGCCCCGAATGTTTTAATATAACTTACCCGATACAAGTGCCCTGAATCTCCTTTTCCCAGTAGTCCTTTGCAGGCGCACGTTGAAGTTATCGTGTACACCGGCGCAATGACGTCATCGTGCAGTCGCGAAGGACTATTGGAAACTGCCGTCCCTGCGCTGCCTCTGCATGTCTTCAATGAATGTTGGCCTCTAGCTGCCCCACTGCACATTGGGTAAGTAATAGCCTACCCCAGTATATAGTGAAATAGCCAGTTTGCTGCCATTATATGATGAAATGCCCATACTGGTATGTGATAAAATTCCCATAGCTACCAGGTATGTAATGAAATGCACATGGCTATCATTATGTAATGAAATGCCCATGGCTACCATTATGTGATTAAATGTCCCTGGGCTACCAGTTCTGATAAAATTCCCATGGCTACCAGTATGTAATAAAATGCCCATGGCTACCAGTATGTAATGAAATGCCCATGGCTACCAGTATGTGATGAAATTTCCATGGCTACCAGTATGTTATAAAAATCCCATGGCTACCGGTATGTAATAAAATGCTCATGCTATTAGTAGGTGAAAAAATTCCCATGGCTACCAGTATGTAATGAAATTCCCATGGCTACCAGTATGTGATGTAATTTCCAGGGCTATCGATATGTGATAAAATTCCCATGGCTACAATTATGTAATAAAATGCCCATGGCTACCAGAATGTAATGAAATGCCCATGGCTAACAGTATGTGATGAAATGCCCATGGCTACCAGTTTTGATAAAATTTCCATGGCTACCAGTATGTGATAAAAATCCCATGGCTATCAGTATGTGATAAAATTCCCATGGCTACCAGTATGTAATGAAATACCCATGGCTACCAGTATGTGATGAAATGCCCATGGTTACCAGTTTTGATAAAATTTCCATGGCTACCAGTATGTGATAAAAATCCCATGGCTACCAGTATGTGATAAAATTCCCATGGTTACCAGTATGTAATAAAATGCCCATGGCTACCAGTATGTGATGTAATTCCCATGGCTATGTGATAAAATTCCCATGGCTACAAGTATGTAATGAAATGCCCATGACTACCAGTATGTAATGAAATGCCCATCGCTACTTGTATGTGATGAAATGCCCATGGCTACCATAGTGTGATAAAATCCCCATGGCTACCACTATGTAATGAAATGCCAGTATGTGATGAAATTCCTATGGCTACCAGTAGGTGATGAAATTCCCATGGCTACCAGTATGTGAAAACAAGCCCATGGCTACCAGTATATAATGACATTTCCAGTATGCTACCAGTATGTAGTGCAAATGCCAGTTTGCTACCAGTATATACTGAAATTTCCAGTTTGCTACCAGTATATACTGAAATTGCCAGTTTGCTACCAGTATAATGGAATACCTAGTGGGTGTGGCTTAATTGGGTGGGAAAGGGGCATGACCTAAAATGTTTTCATTGCACTCAGCACAGGGTGACCGAGAGTGCCCCATATCTTCTCAGATCCTAGAGATGCCTCTGAACTAGAGATTTCCACAGATGAACTGAGTCACAGAGATCACTCACAATATGTTTCCCATATGAGAGAAAGTTTGAAGGCAGCATATCACTTAGCTAAGTAGAATGTTATCAAGATGAATTCCAGTAATAAGCCATAATAAAGTCAAATGCAGTGAATTGCTAATAGGGGACAAAGTACTACTAAGGAATGTAGGGATACCTGGTAAATATAAGCTTGCTAACCGTTGGAGGCCTGAGCTATTTGAGAGTGTGAGCAAGTTGCCAGGGATCCCTTTGTATAAGATAAAGAGGGCTTGAAGGATGGGTAATGTTTGGCACAGGAATCATCTTTTTCCAGTACCTGAAATAAATTAACCTTCTTCTTCCACTGCTAACTCAGAAGATGTTCTTTCAGAGGGAATGGATGAAAGTTGTGATGCTGCTAAGACACTATGCTATAATCAGTGTGATACTATGGATTTTGAATGGACTAAATCCCCTTCAGAGGAACATAATGTTAATGCGTCTTAAAATTACTCTGGTCCTTCTGGAGATTGGGATATGCCAGCCAATTGACAACCCTGCATCTCCCGAGTTTGTGCCAAGGTCAGAAGCAAGCCAGAATGATGGATCTAATATAGACTTATCTAGAGAACTTCCCCAGTGAGAAGTAAGAAGGGTACAAGGGTCAGGCAACCCCCACCTGGGACCATTTGGGAAATCCATCTTATATAACACAAGCAGGAGTGTATCGTGCTTGGGTGGAGGCTGTGTCCACTTTGGTAAATATGCTTCTGCTAGTTGCACCCCCTGGCCTGGACTATACTGTTATTAACTTTCTTTCTGTTATATAACTTTATAAGCATAGAATTGATTATATGTGTGATTCTTACAGTTAGTATTGTTAGATACCCTTAACCGTTCAGATGGACCTAGAAGCAAATATTTTATTGAACATTTCTTTATATTTTTCTTTTATTGTAAGTCAGCCAGGAGGTGACAATTTTTAAGCAGGGGGAGAATGTAGAGAAGCTGGGGATGCTTTCCTGCTACTCATCTTGTATCATAAAGATTTTAAGGTGCCTAGACTAGGAAGTGAGGGGAGAGGAATTTAGGGGCGAGAAGTAAAGAGAGAACTGGTATGATAAAAAGTGTCTATGATTAAGGTGTAAACAGAAATAAGTAAACCCTTTTCTCTCAAGTATCATGTATCATGTACTGTATCATTTTCTGGTTCTGCAACACTCACTCCTGGCTATCAGATTGTAAGTACTGTTACAAAGTTGATATCTGCCTTAAAGAAACTTTTCCTTACTAATTTTTTATATCATAAACATGTCCTTTATTAATGATTTGGTGCTATACCGAGAACCTTTACCAGAATAATCCATTTACACACACATACACACTCACACTCACAGGGGGTACATAGTGACAAAAATCTTATGTTTACTATAAATCTTATGTGTATATAGGAATTATGTGTATATAGGAATTAAAAAGGTAGTATGTCACAAAGTCTTGAAGCCCAAGAGGAAAAGATGCTATAAATATAAGAATAACTAGGTAAGGTAGAAACCTTTCTGACCTTCATGGAACATCCCTCTTATCAATAGCCACGTTGCAAGTTTCATACTGTCTGGATTCGAATGGATGACTGATCCCTGCACTAAGAGGTTCTTCATGACTGAAAGATGAAACAGCTCTTGTACTGCTAACCTGTTCAGTATGCGATACCAAGGCCATCTCAGGCCAATCCGTAATGATGGAGATTATCCTCACTTTGGAAACCAGAATCTTTTTAAGTACTTTGAATACCATGAGAATTGGGGGGAAAAATATAAGCATCAATGCATAGGGTTGCACACTCGAAGGGAAGGGAAGCACACTCGAAGATACTTTCAAATAATTTATTCAGTGCTGAGAACCATATACGGGTTTCAGCACTGAATAAATTATTGTTTGAAAGCATCTTCAAGTGTGCCTACCTTCAACCCTATGCACTGATACTTACCTGACGTGCCACAGACGTAAGGGGTGCACCTCATATCCTACCTGCTAGGACTCCATAAGCTTGTTTCCTTGAAAAACTTAAGCACCCAGACTGTCCCAACTCTGGGCTAGGGCATTTAAGCTAGAGCTTGGTGGCATCGAAATTGGGAAACATACCTTTTGACTTTGCAATTCTTGCCTTTTATCATTAGATCTAAATCCAAGAGACCCCCCACCTGGAGACTATTAGATTAAATACATGAAAATGTACACTCCTTTGACAAGCTTCCCCCTAGACAGTTGATTATCCTGAATTTTATCTTTCCCTGGGATATAAAGGGCTGTTGTGTCCAATTAATTTTCTCATGCAAATTGTATAATTGCAATTACTTCCTTTAAAATTAGCAAACTCCTGGTTCCCCCTGGTTTCTTCCAATAACTCTCTGCCGCTTGGTTGTCGGTCCTGACACACACTGATGTAGTACAGTAGTGGTTGAAATGCTAGAAGAGCACAGACTATAGCTCCTAGCTCGAGAACTTCTAAAGGCAGAACTAAGAGATCTGTTCCCCAAGAACCTTGAGCTAGAGAAACCATCACATGGGCTTCCCAGCCTAGACTAGAGGCATCTGTAAATAATTTCACATGTTCTGGTTTTAGAAGAGGGGTCCCAGAGATTGCTTGGTATTGTTCATCATCTTAAATGATGGTTAAGGTCTGATGTTAGATGAATTAATTGTGACCAATCTTGAACCCCTTTGTCCCAGTTGCCCAGAAATAATATTTGGATCAGTGCCACCTAGCCAATCTTATTAAGCCTATAGTGGCCATAAGTGAACCAAAAGATTTTATCAGCGATCTTGCCAAAAATTTGGAGAAGAAGCATTAAATTCCTCATCTGATAGGTGATCTTGGTGGTTTGGTCCTGAAGAAGAGTCACTAACCCCAGGACTCCATTGATTCTGGCGCCTAAATACACCAGGCTTTGTGTTGGGAAATGTATTAGCCAACCGAAATTTTTAAGGGCATGTCCACCCTTCTGATAAACTTTTGAGATAATGTACTGCTCCCTCCCCCAGCACGAACCGCATTACTATTATTCACAGAAAGTGCCCCGATCTTTACTTACCATGCCTCTCTCCTTCGCCGCACTGCCCCCGACCTCTGCTTGCATGGAAATGCAAACAGGTTGTGGGACCGGTAGCCGCATGTGTGATTGGCTGAGAGGCAGCCAATCACAGACGCGGCTGCCGGGAGTTCAGAACGGCGAAGGAGAGAGGCATGGTAAGTAAAGATCAGGGCACTTTCTGTGAATAATAGTAATGCGGTTGGGGCTGGGGGAGGGTCCCCCTGTCCCCCCAGCCCCAACCGCTCTATTTATTTTATTAGAAAGTGTCCCAAACTTAACTTACCTCCCCTCTTTCCTCCGCCGCAATGAACTCCCGGCAGCCGCGTCCGTGATTGGCTGCCGCTCAGCCAATCACAGACACGACAGCCGGTCCCGCCCCTCTGCTTGCATTGTCTCGCAAGCAGAGGGCCTGGCAGCGCGGCAGAGGAAAGTGGGGAGGTAAGTAAAGTTTGGGGCATTTTCTAATAAAATAAATAGAGCGGTTGGGGCTGGGGGGACAGGGGGAATGACATATAAAAAATAATTTCAAGGGTAGACATACCCTTTAAAATATGTTGATATATTCTACTTTGTCCTCTGAATTCATTACTGTATGCCTGCAATGCTTCTGGATGCCTCATGGAAACTGAGCAATTTAGAAACCTGTACTGAGCCTGTACTGAGCCTGGGCATGCTCAGAAGAGGCAGCTAGGGAATTAGCATTCAGTCATTGGCTGTGATGTCAACTGTCAAATCCATAACTGACACTTACTAACTGGAAGAACCAGGAAGTAGAAACGGGCAACAAGACATTGTGCAGGATTTCAGGTTAGACTTATATATTTCAGATTTCAAACTGTTACAGTTTTACGGTTTTGGGGGGTAATTTACCTGTATGTAAGTTTTCATTTGAGGGCTGGACTTGCCCTTCTGATAAACTTTTGAGATAATGTACTGCTCCCTCCCCCAGCCCTAACCACATTTCTATTATTCACAGAAAGTGCCCCGATCTTTACTTACCATGCTTCTCTCCTTCGTCGCACTGCCCCAGCCCTCTGCTTGCACTTGCAAGCAGCAGGGGGCGGGACTGTCAGCTCAGTCAATCACAGACGCGGCTGCCGAGAGTTCAGACCAGCGAAGGAGAGAATAATAGTGTGAATAATAGTAATGCGGTTTGGGCTGGGGGAGGGAGCAGTACATTATCATAAAAGGGTTTGGAGCTAGGGGGAGGGAGACAAAATTGGGAGGGAGGGGGAGAAAGGCTGCAGTGCGCATGTCAAACTTCTCCCGGAGAAGAGACAGGAGGCAGAGTCCTATATGGACTCTGCTATCCTCCAGCTGGCCAGTTTCTGGGACTTTGGGGGGGGGGGGGGGACTACAGGAGAACCATTTGGAGCTGGGATGTGAGGTAAGGATTTTTACACACTACATAGTGGGGCCAGTGGTGGGTTAAATTTTAGTTTGGGGGGTGGACATGCCCTTTAAGAAAATATTGTCTTTCTTTTAAACATATTATATTTGGATCATTTTGTAAAATTTATAGTAAGAAGTGCAAGACAGCAAGTTGTAGATTTGGTTAACCACATGGAAGGTTTTTACTGGTCGCAACTGTTTTAACACCTGCAATGTGTGAAGTATGATCATCAGTGGTATTCACATTCTGTGCCTGCATGTTTTTCATTGACATGTGTTACAATAATGGTTCAAATTTTTGTATCAACATAGTCTCTATCGCCACCATAAAGGTTAATGTAGATTGTATGCTCCTTATGTTGCATAGTTGAAGCACATGTATACTAATACTAAATAAATAAATATTTTTTATCCTTCTCTTGTATTAATATATTGCATGGCATTGCGCTCTATAAACATTTATAGACATACTATAAATAACTATATCGTGGTTATAGTCTTATTTCTAGTATTGTGGTTGTACAGTCTTCAGCCTCCAGATCTGGGTGATAGATAAGAATATCAGATCACCTCATAAATTCAAGAGACTAGGCACCTTTCATCCAAAAGTGGCTGTTAGATCGAGGCATAATTTCATTGATAGATGATACATTGATACAGTGGTGGTTGGGAAGAATTATAGTTTCCAGTTATGGTCAATTTAAAATAATATATTTTTCAGTATAGATGCCCTTTAAAAAATAGGTGCACTGTAAAATCAAGTTATGTTCATTTGAAAGCTGCAGCTTTAAAAATACTGTTGCCATATTTTTTTTACCTATGCCCCTTTGTGCCTTGAAAGTTGCTGACATCTTGTTACTGGTTTGCTGAATGTTAAGCTCCACCCCTCTGAGATTTCCTCTGCTTTCTCCTGCTTAAACCTCAAACAGTACTGCTTGTGAGTTCAGTGCACACGCACATGCATGGAACTCTCAGGCTTTACTGTTTGAGGCTCAAGCAGGAGAGTGCACGGAACTCACAGGCATTACTGTTTGAGGCTGGGGGGGGGACTACAGGAGAACCATTTGGAGCTGGGATGTGAGGTAAGGATTTTTACACACTACATAGTGGGGCCAGTGGTGGGTTAAATTATAGTTTGGGGGGTGGACATGCCCTTTAAAGGGTTTTGATGACAATATCCCTGTTGCTGGCAAGGTCCTCCTTCTTTATGGCTACTAGAAGCAGATTGTCCAAATAATGAAATAGCTCTACTTCCCTTCCTCCTCAGGAAAGTTATTACTACAACTAGGATTTTTGAGAACATTCTGGGTAAAGACGAAAGTCTGAACGGGAAGGAACAAATTTTGGTGATGCCATCCAATCCAAGGATTAAGCTTTTAGACATGGAAAATTGCAAGATTCCTGCTTTACAGTCAGCCCCAGAATTATAGTATAGTATTTGAGAATGAATAAAGACATCTAGTCCAACCAACTCAACAATATCCACATAACAGTTGATACAGAAGAAGGCAAAAAAATTAAAAATAAAACCAAAGTATCATTCTCAAAGTCCTCTGACAAGGAGGATGAAAAATTAAACTTAAAACAGGTTTCCTCTTTGGTCAAATACAAACTCTGATTATTAAAAAAAATGCAGCTGATCTTTGGTCTTCGATTGTAAGAAAAAACATTAAAAAGAGAGACAACAGGCAGGCAGGCAAAGAGAAGGAAAATAAATATCAGTGGTTTTCCTGCCTGAGGGAGTGCAAAGCACATTACAAAGGTCAGGACTTCAGCCAAAGAGAATTGTGGCTAAAAATGAAAGGTGAATACATTTTCAGAATCCTAGCTGGACAAAAAAAACAGACTAATGGGGGAAGGATATTTATAATCTAGTGGTGTATCTGTTCCTTCTGTCGCAGCAGACAGGGAAGCTACCCAATTTTTTCCTGCCCAGGGAACATTGCCGAACTTACCTTACCGGCGCTTCACTTGGCTCCTTCTCAGCTGTCAGGAGCACTGTCCTGTCCGAGCGCCTATCTTCTGCACATGCGCACCAATACAAAAGATAGGGACACAATCGGGCAGTGCGGTTGACAGCTAAGGAGTAGCTGTGAGTGGAATTCAGTTAAGGTAAGTTTGTCAGTGTCCCCCGGGCGTTCTGTTATTTACAGGGAGGTGGGAATAAGCGTTCTCATCTCCCTGTGAATAATAGAAACGGATTTTAGGTACTTATAATTACCCGCTTAGTGTCCCTTTAAAGATTAAAACATTGATATTACGCTACTCTCTCCAAAGCTAGGAACAAATGTAATGTTTATTAAAATGATGTGTCAGTTTGTTTGTACATTTAAGGGACAAATTTGTACTTTACATAGGCAGTTTACATTGTGTTTGATAGGTTTTTACGATCCTGGGATTAAGCTGGGTACACAATCAATCTTTAAAAGAGATAGGCCTAATGTGTAAGCATCTGTCTCTCATTTTTTTTTTAAAATGAGGCTATACACAGTAACCAAAGATTAACATTTGTAAATGACACATTGCCTCCTACCATAGGGGATCACACTATTGCCTCTCCCATGAATACACCATCCAATTTTTCTGAGAAATGACTGATACACAGTCATATCGGTTGGACAGTGGAAATTATTGAATACTGTGTACCCTGTCTAAAGCTGGATATACACCAGCAGATTATTTGTGCCCAACAGTGATTCACCCCTGTCAACCGCTTGCTAGTGCGCTTGTTAATTGACAGAGTTGTTTGGAGTAGAGTAAGATCATTGTAAATATTTTGCATATGTTAACAAAGGGGCCACTTCTAGGATTTTTGCTGCCTAAAGCAAACTTTTGAATGCTGCCCTTAATTGTTTCACGTTAAAGTGGGTGTGCATAGCTAAAATTTTACGATTTTGAACTTCCTACCCCATAGGTATTTGAACAGTTCCTCAGTCAGTCAGTTCCGCAATGGAATGCTGCTTTTGGCAGCGGCTTGGGGTAGCTGCGTGGTTAACTTCTGCATTAGCCATGCAGCAGCAATGAAGGAGTTTAAGTCACACTAACCGATATAACATTGACTTAAACTCCAGAACAGAAGTGGTGCGCCTCTTGGTGTATCGCCCTGTTTGACATGTTAAATCTCACTCTCACAGCAATTTGAACTATTCTGAGATGAAAAGGGCAGGCACCCAGCAAGAGCCAGAAGTGGACTTCAAAGCAACTTGAAGGTTGTAGACTTGGAGTTATGCGTGGCTGCAGGTGCAAATGCGCGCATCTTGCGATTCACAAGAGCCGGACCAGTTAAGTAAAAAAAAAAAGGCTGCCGCCCTTTACTGCAGGGGTGACATTTGAGGCAATTGCCTCACTTTGCGTCATGGTAGATGGGGCCATGTATTAACATTTACAAAGGTTAAAGGATGATTGACAGTTTTAATTAGGGTGTGCATGTGTGTACAGGCATTATGGGCAGGGTTGTTCGTAAGCAATCAGAGACCATGCCTAGGCACATTTGTTTTAATATAAAACATCCATTTAGGAGGAGAATCGCAAGTTTCAACAACCTTTAGTAAATAAACCACAAACAACATTTCAAGTACACTTAGTAAATAATGCAATAATGCAAGATTGCTCTTTTTTAAGACTAAGGTTTGTGTGGTATAAAATATTTTTTACAAAACATGTGCTAATTAGATTTGTAATCTTATTAAATAGATTGCCCTACCTACTGTCAAAATTTTTAAGACCATTATGCACTGTGTGCAAATATTGTGTACAATGTGGGCTAATATGTCACAAAGTATACACAAACCTTTTACGCAATAATAACTCAACAATTGCTAATGTTTTTGTAATAGCTACTCTCGGTAAATGAGGCCCAAAATGTGTTTGGATGAGAAAATGTCTTTTGTGTCCAAAATTTTTTTTCAGTCTACTAAATACTGTGATATAGTATGCTGCAATGTTCACTGTAGATTCGTCCTCTCCCAGAAGGCCCTAGGCATGATACACGGCACAATTGTCGACCGAAATGGCTGTGCATACACACTGTGCTTCGTGGGTCAGCCCCCTATCGCACATGTGTATAAGCCTTAAAGAGCATGTCCACCCTGAAATTGAACTTTTGATATGTGGTAGGGCATGCTCCCCCAGCCCCAACCGCATTAATATAATTGTTAGAAAGTCCCCCGATTCTTACTTACCTGCCCTCTCTCCTCCGCTGCAGTGTTCAGGCCCTCTGCTTGCATGGAATTGAAAGCAGGGGGCGGGACCGGCAGCCGCGTCCGTGATTGGCTGAGAGGCAGGGAGGGCTGCACTGAGCATGCCTCAACCTTGATGAGGTTGAGGAAGTCTCAGGCACAGCATGAGTCACACACTGCTCCTACACAGCAGTTTCCTGGACTTTGGAGGGGCACAGCAGGGGAACTATTTTGAGCAGGAATGTAAGGTAAGGATTGTTTTAAACTACTTGATGTGGCCAGTAAGGGGTTAAATTTTAGTTTTGGGGGTGGACATACCCTTTAAGTCCCACAACAATTTGATTTTCAGTTTTTAGAAAATGCTATTACTCTTTCTTCACCCTAATCAAATAGACTTGTGAGACTAATAGATGTAGTACAATAAGCTTAGTTAACACAAGAATAGTTCTTGTGAGAATCAATAGACTGCCCAGAGCAAGACATATTCTTGGCAAATATATCTACAAGTCTTTATTATCTACAAGTCTTTATCCTCTTTGTATTGATTGAGCATTTAAATGAAAACACATTTTATCCTGCAGACATTAATTCCCATTACTCTACAATTCACAATTTTATTAATTAAATCATTGTGAAAAAATACATTTGGTGGAATGTACAGAGAACCACCATGTACTTACAATTGCTAATTCCATTCTAAAAAGTGACACACATTTCCATCATTGACCAAGACTTAAGTTGGCCATACATTCCTGCAACATTCATTCACTTCTGCCTTTCCGGTTCTTCTTCATGACCGACATAAGATTGTGAGGTGCCTGGCCTATTCATTTCTTTTTCTGAAAAATTACTGTTACTGTATAATCACATGATGGCAAGCATTGAAAAATCAACCAATCAGAATTGGATTAGGTCCTTCAGCAAACCTATATAAAGAGGTGCAAACCCTGTGGAGCTCAGAAGTCATCGCAGTTGATGGCAGAGAAAAGAAGAGGTCAGCAACATTGGCTCAGTTGAAGCCGCCAGTGTCAGCGGGGTCACTGGCGGCCACAGTGACCTCGCCTGGCATTGGCAACTTCAGTGGAGTTGGTGTCGCTGGCTGTGAAGAAAAAAGGCTTTGGATCAAGTCGTCGGTGCGGTGACATGTTGAAGTATCCAGTGCTGAAGGAGCCCCTGGCTGCTGCAGGGGCACTTCCAGGTGTTGGCCACATCAGTGGAGCTCTTGTAAGAGCCGATGGGGGGGGTGGGTACTGTTTTGAGCGGCAGGACCCCCAATAAAGGCACTTGTCAGTGCCACAAGGGCACTTGTAAGTGCCAGGGAGGGGGGTCCCGGTATGAGCTGCAGGACCCCTTATGCCCCAAAGGGCATTTGTCAGTTTACCATTAACGACACTGACACCCAATGTAATATCTTTACCGTTAGTTTTTGCGCCTTTTAAAAGGAGGTATTACTTTCAAGCGCCGTAACACAGAAAACCAGTAAATACTGCATCGTGGGAACCAGGAAGGAAAGAGATGCAGCATCCAAAATATTACATCTTCCATAAGTGATTAGTACTGACTTCAGTTAGATCAGGGATTTCAAACCTGCAGCCCTCCAGATGTTTTCAAACTACAACTCCCAACATTCCCTGGCTGCAGCAAACATCTGGAGTGACACAGGTTTGATACCCCTGATTTTTCTGGTGTAGTGTACACTTATGAGTTGCCACCAGGCTAACTTTTTTTTTGTAATGTACTTAAACTGATCTAGAAAAGTTCTTGTTTCATCATCTTTATTGCAGAGCAATTTTTTTAAAGCCCGATTGTAACTGTTTAAAACCACATGCCAATACTTAGATTATACAAAATGATTAGAACACTTTACCATGCACGTTACCATGCTCCAGCAATGCAGTAATCAATTTGCAACAGATACTGCATCCTGTAAGTGGGATAAGGCAGTTTAGGCAAGGAATGTTAAATCAGTTACCAGGGGCGTAACTACCAGGGGATCAGGTAGCAACCACAGGGAGGGCCTGGGAGCCAAGAGGGCACCATCTTCTTATTTTTCCAATACCAGATATAGTCTCCCCCTAGAAAACAACTGTGGATGCAGCATGGAGAGGAGCCCCATCACAGTTTTCCAGGGGGGCCCAGTGATTACTAGTTGCGTCGCTGGTTCCCTATAATAGTATAGTATAGTATTTGAGGTTGACATATGTCCATCCAGTCCAACCCATCTAGCAATATCCTCATTTCCTGCCTAACTGTTGATCCAGGGGAAGGCAAAAAAAAAAAAAAATTATGAAGGTGGAAAAAATTCCTTCCTGAATCCAAGTTGCAATCAGAAATTTCCCTGGATCAACTTTTAATACCAGTAACTTGCAATATTCCTTGTTTGCAGAAACTCATCCAGCTTTTTTTTAAAACTGACATAACATCATCCACTGGAAGACAGTTCCATAGCTTTACTGTTCTCACAGTGAAAAACCCTTTCCGAACTTGAAGCCTAAACTGACATATTCTATTGGTGAGCCCCAGGTAGTTTATTGCATGCCCCGTTAATATATTTATACACAGTAAGCATATCCCCACGCAAGCGCCTTTTCTCCAGTGTACATAATTGTAACTTTTCCAGGTTCTCTTCATATTCGAACTCCCCCAATCCCCTAATTTAGTTTCCCTTCTCTGAACCCTTTCCATTTCAAAGATGTCCTTTTTGTACACAGGATTCCAAAATTGCACTGCATATTACAAATGAGGCCTTACCAATGCTTTGTGAAGAGGGAGAAAAACATTTTCCTCCCTTGAATCCATACCTCTCTTTATACAAGACAATACCATGCTGGCTCTGGCTGTTGCCACCTGGCACTGCTTGCTACCTACCTTGATGTTTGTTATCCACCAAAACTCCAATTTCCCTTTCCAACAGGGATTCACTTAACACAGAGCCATTTATAGTATAAGCAGCACAAGGATTTTTAAGTCCAAAATGCATCACCTTACATTTATCAACATTGAATCTCAGCTGCCACTTAGCAGCCCAATGTGACAATCTATACAGGTCCCCCTGCAACAATTGAACATCCTCTGAAGTTTTTAATGGTCGACAAAGTTTTGAACCCTGTGGCATCCCACTTAGCACTTTAGTCCAAAATGATGAAGCCCCATTTACAACTACTCTCTGCATCCTATTTGTTAACCAATTTTCTATCAATGTACAAATGTGACTCCCCAGACTAGCAGACCTCAGCCCTGTGAGAGAAAATAAACCAGCAGAAAATTCAGGAACTCGTCGCTTTTTCTGTGATGGCAGTTCCACTACACCAATCACTGTCAGGGAAATTAAAGTCCCCCATAAGAAATGGGGGATACCAACAATGACATTACCCCCTTTCCTATTGCCTTATTCCACCCATATTGCCTCCGCTTTAACATCCAGTTATCTCTTCTTTTAAAAATGGCTTCAATTCTTTTTTAACATAAATACACACTCCTCCCCCTTTACTTTTTTCTCTTTCCTGCCTAAACAAGGCATATCCTTCTAAATTTACAGCCCAGTCATGAGAACTGTTCAACCATGTTTCTGCTATACCTATTACATCATACTTTTCATTTAATGCCATAATCTCCAATTCACCCATTTTGTCAGCCAGGCTTCTCGCATTTGCAAAAATACATTTTAGATTATGATCCTGTAATGTATTCATACACTTCAATACACATGCCTCCCTACCCCCTATGCTAGCCCCACCCCCTATCCACTCACCACTGGCCTATCTACACCCTTATTTCCTCCTGGACTATCTATCCCAGTAAGATTGCTAATACCCTCCCCCCCAAACCTAGTTTAAAATCTCCTCCAACTCTCTAGCCATCTTCTCCCCTAATACAGCTGCACCGCCATCAGTGAGGTACAACCCCTCCCTACTAAAGAGCCTGTAGCCATCAGCAAAGTCTGTCCAGTTCTATATAAACCCAAACCCTTCTTCCTTACACCACCCTCTTAGCCACGCATTAATGCTCCTAAGCTCCCGTTGTCCCTCTGGCTTAGCACGTGGCTGCGGTAGTATTTCTGAAAACACTACCCTGGACATCCTTGCTTTTAACTTGGCCCCTAACTCTTGGAAATCATGTTTAAGGACCTCACCTCCTCCTCTAACTTTCTTATTGGCACCAATGTGAACTAAGAACGCCGGGTCACACCGGCCCCACCCATAAGTGTTTCTATACAGGTCCCTATACATGTGGCAGGATCCACATTGCATGGTACTCACAAAACTGTCCCTTCTAATACACAACACCAGCACAGTGACACACCAACCTTGTTTAATTGCCCTTCTTGTTTCAATGTCCTTCTAAACTATGCAGAGCTTTATAACTTCAAATGATGTGCAAGTGCTGCAAGCAGACCTAGATAGATTATCAAAATGGGCAGCAGAATGGCAGATGAGATTCAATGTTGATAAATGTAAGGTGATGCATTTGGGATTTTATAATTCCTGTGCCACCTACACCATAAATAACTCTGTGTTAAGTGCATCTGTAATTGAAAAAGATTTGGGGGTTCTGGTAGATAACAGACTTAGCTATAGCAAACAATGCCAGGTAGCAACAGCTACAGCTAGCAAGATATTGTCTTGTATAAAGAGGGCAATAGATTCAAGAGAGAAAGATATTATTCTCCCTCTTTACAAGGCACTGGTAAGGCCTCATTTGGAATATGCGGTGCAGTTTATACAAAAGGGACATCTTGGAAATTGAAGCAGTTCCTAGAAGGGCAACTAAATTAATAAGGGGAATGGAGGGGCTTGAATATGCAGGCAGATTAGACAAGTTAGGGCTGTTTACATTGGAGAAGCGATGTTTGCGTGGGGACATGATAACCGTATACAAATATATTAATGGGCCATACAATGAACTCTCTGGTGCATTGTTTACTAATAGGTCATATCAGAGGACTCGTGGACATCCTTTAAGGTTGGAAGAAAAGAAGTTTCATCTTCAAGTTAGGAGAGGTTTCTTTACAGTGAGAACGGTGAAAATGTGTACCGGTCTTCCGGCAGAAGTGGTAATGGCAAGTTCATAGAATAGCTTTAAAAAAGGCCTGGATAAGTTTCTAAAACTAAAAATATTGAGATTTACTTTTTACTATATTTAATACATATAGATTTGGTTAATTCAGGGATACTTTCCGATGCCGTTTGGAGTCAGGAAGGAATTTCCCCCCCCCTTTTTGGCTGGGTTTTTTTGCCTTCCTCGGGATCATCTGTTAGGTAGGGTTAAAAAAAAAAAAAAAAAGGGTGAACAGGTTGGAATATGTCTTTATTCAACCTTTTAAAAAAAAATTAATTTTTAAAAAATAATAAATTTTCTATGTACTTGAGAGCAAGGTCCTTTAGAACAAGGGACTTTATATGCGTTCACTCTAGATCGTTTCACTCACAGGAAACTTCCTCTTGCTACAGTAGGTTCATTTTCTATGTTTTTTTCTACCTTGCACCAACAATATTCATTTTATTACAATTATTGCAGCTCTGTAAATTCCTGCACCCACCCATTCTGCACTTGGCATTGTGACCCTTTTTCTGCTATCTTACTAGAAATATTTTTATGTAGTACAACAAGATAACATAATGTATAGAAAGCTGAAATTCCTTTTGACGTGTCCTTAAAGGACAACTATAGCCCAAAGCCAGAAATTATTTAAGTGGTGTATTTATTTATTTACAGCATAATGACAGTGCCGATTTATGGCTTTGACATTGTTCCCTGGAGGTTTCCATCTAATATACTTTCTCCCTGAGTTCAAAACACTGCATGCTCTCTAATTTAAAAAGTCACATTTATTGAATTTATGTGATTGGATACTAGGTGGAAGTTTAATCTCTACACAGATTAAACTTCCACCTACTACGATCCATTCACTATTCTGTTTACCTGTGTTTAATAAAAGTGAAGGAGAAACTGCGCATGCAGGGCTGCGACTAAACGCAGCTAAAGGTTCGTACACACGCTCTATTTCCCAGCGAGCAACGACCCCTGACGGCCGAGTGCTACACGCGATGAATGGCCAATAGGCGAATCAACGAATGACCGCCGACTGAACACATACACACAGATGATTCTTGGTGCAAAGACCATTCGTCACATGTAGCACTCAGCCATCATTGCTCGCTCGGAAATTGATAGTGTGTATGAATCTTAAGGGACAGGGAACACAAAGGATTTAAAGCTGGTATCCATTTTGAAGAGAAGAGAGGCGTTAATTAACTAACAATATGCCCCGGCCCTGGGATCTAAGGTTGCCAAAGGGAGGGGAGCCAAGGGGCGGGGAAAAGGAGGGAGTGGTTGGATAGGTTTAAAGGACAACTAATGCCTTAGAACAACATTGAATTAGAAGGCAGATATCCTTGATATAAAAACAGTAATCAGTGTCCCACCTCTCATTTTAATATAGTTGTTGAAAAATGTAACTTTCTAACATAAGGTTTGTGTCTTATTTCCCAGTGTTCCGCTATCACACAGTGTGGTCAATGACCATTACGTTCTTTACACATGCTCAGTTGGCCACTAGTAACCTCTAGCCAATCCTTCTACAGGACAGATTAGGCAAGGGAGCATGTGACTGAGATTAGGGGTGTGGCCAGTCACTGTACATACAAAGTTATTTCATCTAGTTCTTCAGGTGGTAACATTTACTTTGAAGGGCATCTATAGTGAAAAAACACTTTGTCCCATTGCAAAGTTAAATTCATGTACTCTGTGCTGCCTTTCTCCTACCTCTGTCAGTGACTCTGTTTTTCCATGGTGTCAGATCTCTCTGCAGCACTCCCCCCTTCCCCCTCCCCTCTGTTACCTCCTCCATGTTTAAACACCGGCTTGCCGACAAGCTTTTCATGTGAAGTAGGAGTTAAAAGTTCAACTTACTGAAAAACACACCCACGCACAGTGGCCAATAAAAAGCAAGCTGTCCTGGAGACACGGATCTCTCCGTGTACTGTTGCAATATGATCTCTCTCTTTGTGACCCATCATCAATTAGTGAAAGCTATCAAGAAAGAGTGGTCAAAAAAAGCCTTATCTCAGCAGTCCAACCCATCCCCCCCCCCCCCCGCTAATGCTCTTATCTCTATGTTTATTACAGAGCATGGAGGAGGGAGGATCTTGAGCAGGGAAGAGGGTCACGTCACAGGGATTTGATTGACAGTACAAGTAGAAGTAGAGTAATGCAATCATGTATTTTTCTAACTGTGTACCTCAGGACAGAGAGGGAAACTTAAGAAAATACAGACACTCTAGGGGGCATATTTATAAAGGTCGTTAACTTTTTGCGGCCGTTTTGCGGACAATAACGCATAAATCGCGTTTACCGTGATTTATAAAGGTCCGAAAACGGCCGCGAAAAGTTAAAGAAGCGTTAACCTTTCGCGCCGATACTTACCTGTTACGCCGCTTCTATTTATAAAGCGGCGGTACTGGTTTCGCTCGGCTAGTATCGGCTGTTTTACTTCGCCACCTTGAAGGAGGCGAAGTCAGCCGAACTAACCTCCCGCGGCGGGGATGGGCAGGCAACCCGCGGCGGGGGTCGCACCCGCCCCGGGAGACAGCCCACCCCACCCACACACCCCGCGCGGCAGCGGCGACCACCCGCCGCGCCGCCGCCACTTCCCAGAAGCCCCTCCCAACCCGTTCCCCGTTCGCGGCAATCTCGGAACGGAGGCTAGGAGGGGTGCCGGGAAGGGGCCGCAGCAGGTGGTCGCGACCACCCGCCGCGCACCCCCTCCCTGGCAACCCCTCCAAGTCCCCCGCCCCGGCCGCTCCCGGGGAGGGACGGGAGGGAGCCGCTGGGGGGGTGGAGGCTCCCTCAGCGGGGGCCTGAGAAGGGCCTTTTGGGGCTTAGGGGGTCCCGCAGCTCGAACCGGGACCCCCCCTCCCCGGCCCTTATAAGGGCCCTTGCGGCACTTACAAGTGCCTTGCGGCTCTGACAAGAGCCTTTTGGGGCTTAAGGGGTCCCGCAGCTCGAACCGGGACCCCCCTCCCCGGCCCTTATAAGGGCCCTTGCGGCACGACAGTGCCCTGGGCTCTTATAAGAGCCTTTGGGGCTTAGGGGTCCCGCAGCTCGAAACAGGACCCCCTCCCCGGCCCTTGTAAGGGCCCTTGCGGCACTTACAAGTGCCCTTGGCACTAATAAGTGCCTTTGGCGGGGGTCCCGCAGCTCGAACCCGGACCCCAGTGCGGCTCTTAAAAGAGCCCTTGGGCGACGTTTCGGGCGGTGGCACACCAACCCCACTCAGGTCGCCGATGCCAGGCAGACTCACTGCGGCGACAGTGAGCCCGCTGGCACCGCCGGCCTCAGCGGAGCGATGTTGCCAGCCGCTCTTCTTTTTCTTCAGCCATCTACTGCGATGGCATCTGAGTCCTCGGCGGAAAGCTCCTCTTTTATAGGTTTGCAGAAATCCATAATCCGTTTCTGATTGGTCAATTTTTAATACTTGCTTTACATTAACCATCAGATTTCAGAACTTTCCAGAAATCTGATGGTTAATGTAAAGCAAGTATTAAAAAATTGACCAATCAGAAAAGGATTATGGATTTCTGCAAACCTATATAAAGAGGAGCTTTCCGGCGGAACAGATGCCATGCAGTAGATGGTGAAGAAAGAAGCGGTGGCAACATCGGCTCCGCTGAGGGAGGCCGGTGTGCCAGCAGGCTCACAGTGGCGCAGTGAGTCTTGCTGGCATCGGCGACCTGAGTGGGGTTGGTGTCGCCAGCCCGAAGACGTGGTCGGATCAAGACGCGGCAACATGGCCTGTTGAGGTCGCCGCCGGGGGTACCCCTGGCGGCCGCAGGGGTACCTCTCGGGGGTCGGCGGCCTCGGCGGAGTGGTGTCGCCGGGACTGGAAGAAAGAGACGTCCCCAAGGGCTCTTTTAAGAGCCGCACTGGGGGTCCGGTTTTAGCTGCGGGACCCCCGCCAAAGGCACTTGTCAGTGCCGCAAGGGCCCTTGTAAGGGCCGGGGAGGGGGGTCCCGGTTCGAGCTGCGGGACCCCCTAAGCCCCAAAAGGCCCTTCTCAGGGCCCCGCTGGGGGGAGCCTCCACCTCCCAGCGGCTCCCTCCCGTCCCTCCCGGGAGCGGCCGGGGCGGGGGGCTTGGAGGGTTGCCGGGGAGGGGGTGCACGGCGGGTGGTGCGACCATCGCTGCGGCCCCTTCCGGCAGCCCCCTCTAGCCTCCGTTCCGAGATTGCCGCGAACGGGGAAGGGTTGGGAGGGGCTGCTGGGAAGTGGCGGGGCGGCGGCGGTGGTCGCCGCTGCCGCCGCGGGGGTGTGGGCGGGGGTAGGGAGCGGCGTCGGGAAGGGATTTTAAGTCCCTTCGCGGCGATACTATACAGTATCGCCGCGAAGGGGCTTAAAATACCGCAGCACATCGCGGCCGCGATAGGTATCACGGGAATAGCGCTCGCCGTTATAAATACGGCGATAGCGCTATTTTTGCGGCGGTAATTTTTTTGCGATATTATCGATTCTTTATAAATATGCCCCTAGGGGTTGGGGGGAATTATAGAACACATGGAAAGAAAGAAAAAAAAGTTAATTTTCCCACTATAGATGCCCTTTAATGCTATTTACTGTACTGCTATTTTACTGTTTTATGGAGTTTTTAGAGGGTATATGTTCAGATTCTGGAGTGTAAAAATTTAAGAAGAGGGCAAAGAGAACTGTTTGTTCCTTTCTTCTTGTCTTTGCAGGGGTTGAGGAATACAGACTTCAGGTATGGAAAATGCAGCGTCCAGGGTTTTGAAGTGAGAGCATCAGCTTAAGCAGAGAAGGAGAACCGAAAGAAGGACTATGGTTCCCAGGAGATACTGGATCCAACCCTGGTGGAAGGTAGAGCGGCCTGGCATAAGGCCACTTACTAAAAGAGCACCCTTTCCTCAGTTTTCAACCCCTCTTCACTGTCCCCCTCCTGGGTCCCAGCTCAACCTGGCTCCCCCTCTTGTTTGAAATCCCCATAGACAATGGCCTCACGTCGGCCATTAAAAAGGATGTGCAATCATTGCAGGGGGATCTATATAGATTGTCACATTGGGCTGCTAAGTGGCAGATGAAATTCAATGTTGATAAATGTAAGGTGATGCATTTTGGACTTAAAAATCTTGTGCTACTTTATATATTTAAATGGATCTTTGTGTTAACGTTGAATTCCTGTGGAAAGGGATCTTGGAGTTTTGGTGGATAACAAACTTAAAGATAGCAAGCAGTGCCAGATGGCAACAGCCAGAGCCAGCATGGTATTGTCTTGTATAAAGAGAAGTATGGATTCAAGGGAGGACAATGTTAATCTCCCTCTTTACAAAGCATTGGTAAGGCCTCATTTGGAATATGCAGTGCAATTTTGGAATCCTGTGTACAAAAAGGACATCTTTGAAATTGAAAGGGTTTAGAGAAGGGCAACTAAATTAATAAGGGGATTGTGGGAGCTTGAATAAGAAGAGAGACTGGAAAAGTTACAATTATGTACGCTGGAGAAAATGAGCTTGCGTGGGGATATGATTACTGTGTATAAATACATTAACGGGCCATACAATAAACTATCTGGGGCATTGTTCACCGATAGAGCATGTAAGAGGACACGTGGACATCCCTTAAGACTTGAAGAATAAAGGTTTAGGCTTCAAGTTCGGAAAGGGTTTTTCACTGTGAGAACGGTAAGGCTATGGAACTGTCTTCCAGTGGACGTTGTAATGGCAGGTTCATTGGTCAGTTTCAAAAAAAAGCTGGATGAGTTTCTGCAAACAAGGAATGTTGCAAGTTACTGGTATTGATACATAAAGTAGAGTTGATCCAGGGAAATTTCCGATTGCCACTTGCAGTCAGGAAGGAATTTTTTTCCCCTTCATAAATTTGGTGGGTTTTTTTTGCCTTCCTCTGGATCAACAGTTAGGTAGGAAATGAGGATATTGCTAGATGGGTTGGACTGGATGGACGTATGTCTTTATTCAACCTCAAATACTATACTATACTTCTGTGCAGCCTTCCCAAACTCCCATATCAGCAGGACAGAAAATAGAGGACGCAGCGGCGTCCTTGTCATTTCCATGTTACATTCTCCTGAGTCCTGCTGTGTTTAAGATATTTTCATACACACTGGCCATACACATACAGCTTCCATTGCAAATGGCAGGTCCGCAAATACACACAGTACTAATGTTTAAAAGATGACAGACAGAATCTATAAGATTCCGTCTGTCATCTTTTAAAGATGAGGCTATACACAGTCCGGAATGTTCACCCTATAGATTTATGGTTTTGAGATTGTTTAAAACTGCTATATTCCCTACGACTGTGGTTAGCTGCCAATTCAGGGGCCAGACCGCGACCGAGGGAAATTTACCTCAAGGGACTATTAACACTCCCAAGGTAACAGGGAGGACTTGTGGTTCCTGATCTTTATAGCTATTAATTAGCAGTGCAATTGGTTCCTATTTTACAAGTAACGTCTACCATTAAAATCCCATGTTGGGTCTAGTTTAAGAAGCAATTAATAGCCCCACTCAAAATATAAGCCTTGACATGGATTCACAATCCATTTGTGCATAAACTGCTTTTGTAGCTCCCTTCATCTTTCCACTTCTTTACATTCATCTTTCCACTTAACTTTGGTAATGACCGAAGTTCAATAAGAATTTACAAATGGCATTTACCAACACAACTTTAATGCCAGCAATTAGCTGGCGTTTAATAATCACGCTATAAGTAGCACAAATCCTATCTTGATTTTGTTGTCCTAGAGGCTTGAGTGTCTTTTGTAATAACTGCAAGAGAATGTTGCTCTAACTGATACTGAACAGCATAAAATAGCTCTTAGGCTCTGGGTAAATCCATCTCATATTGCATTACATAACTAAAATTCAGTACACATACATACAAGTGTCGGATTGGGGTGTTGGGTCCAGTAGGAAATATTGTTTACTAGCTTTGCGATTTGGACGAGATGAGTAGCTGTAGAGTCTTGTTACATATTTAATACAACGTTGCACTGATGTAGTTTGCATGAAAAAGGATTGGACATAGTACATAGCTACATAGTAATTGGATGGATAAAGACATACGTCCATCAAGTCCAACCTTTTTACCCTACCTAACAGTTGATCCAGAGGAAGGCAAAAAAAAAAAAAACCAAGCTTTAAAAGGGGAATTCCTTCCTGGCAATCAGAAAGTATCCCTGGATCAACCAGAGAACTACAGTATATGTATTAGTACCAGTAGCAGTAAAGTTCCTGTTTGACTGGATGTAAGATCTGTAACACTAACATGATCTAAAACATGTCGCAATAAAGTGTGTTTGCAGTTAACACTGTGAAAGTCTCTTCCTATTCCATATCTTAATATTGCCTATTAATCAAGTGGAAGCAGAGGAGTTGTGCGATCGGCTGTGCGATTGATATAAGGTGATAAAGCTTTACAAATCAACAACGTGTTGACTATCACCAAGAAGTTTGATGATTTGTCAGTGGCAGGGCACTTTAAAAAATGATCTCACTTATTATCTAGTCTATGTTGCATGATCACTAATGAATTGTCTGAAACTTAGCTGAAGTTGCCCATTTAAAAAATTTTGCGAAATAAAGAGGCTAGGTGGATTCACCATTTACAGACCCAATCCCATAAGGGTTTTGACAAACGGTTTTCACTGCATTGTTTTCTATAAAAAGATGGTATATATTACATACCATATATAGGGCAGTGACGCTATCAATTATTAGGATGCATATAATTACCAGAAGGAGATGCAGTCCATTCAAAATTCATAGTATCATGCTGATTATGGGATAGCATTGCAGAGTTCATCCATTTCCTCTGAAAGAGCATCTCCTGAGTCAGCAGTGGAAGAACAAGGGTCATTTATTTGGGGTACTGGAAGAAGATGATTTCTGTGTCAGACATTTACTCGTCCTTTAGGCCCTTTTATCTTATACACAGGGATGCCTGGAAACTTGCTTACAATCTCAAATAGCTCAGGCCTCCAACAAACAGCAATGGGCAAATTCAAGAATCCTTGAACGTTCGACTTCAGCGGAATTGGTGTCGCCTACTGAGAATTAAGAAGACACACCACAAGGGCTGTTCTAAGCCAGTGGTGGTCCTGGTTTCAAGTTGCAGAACCCCCAACAAAGGCACTTGTTAGTGCCGCTAGGGCACTTCTAAGTGCTGCAAGGGCACTTCTAAGTCCTGGGGAAGGGGGTCCTGGTTCGAGCAGCATGACTCCTTAAGCCCAAAAAAACAAAGCACTTGTCAGTCCTACGAGGGCCCTTACAAGGGCCACAAGGGCACTTATACGTGCTGGGGAGGGAGGGCCAGATAAATTACCTTGTTTTTTTTATAAAGAAGAATTTAGATTCAAGCACAGCAGTGGATGTGGTATACTTGGAGTTTGCTAAAGCTTTTGATACTGTGCCACATAGGCAACTAATGTAGAAACTGAGGTCTGTTGGTTTAGAACAAAACATTTGTTAATGGATAGAGAATTGGTTATTGGATCGCAAAGAGTGGTGGTAAATGGAGCTACATCTATTTGGGCTAAAATTCTAAGTGGAGTGCCTCAGGGTTCCATACTGGGGCCACTTCTTTTTAATCTGTTTATAAATGACTTAGAAGGGGGCATTAAGAGCAAGGTCTGATGACACTAAACTATGCAGAGCTTTGGTCAAATGATGTGCAATTGCTGCAAGCAGACCTAGATTATCAAAATGGGCAGCAGAATGGCAGATGAGATTCAATGTTGATAAATGTAAGGTGGTGCATTTGGGGTTTAACAATCCTGGTGCCACCTACACTATAAATAACTCTGTATTAAGTGAATCTCCTATGTAATTGTTTGCACACTCGTTCAGGTACTTAAGGGTCCACACCTTCTGGCCGCTCCACACCTTTACGGTTCAATCGACAACAGAAACCGATAATGATAGAAGGGGACAACACACTGCAATTATAAGCAAGTGCTATTTATTTGTGCAACATGTTTTGAACTCCAAGAGTTCTTTCTCAAGCTTATAATTGCAGTGTCTTGTGGTGTCCCCTTCTATCATTAATGGTTTCTATTAAGTAAATCTCGACTGGAAAAAGACTTGGGGGTTCTGGTAGAAAACAGACTTGGCTGTAGCAAGCAATGCCAGACAGCAACGGCTAGAGCTAGTAAGATATTGTCTTGTATATAGAGGGGAATAGATTCAAGAGAAAAAAAATTATTCCCCCTCTTTACAAGGCACTGGTGAGGCCTCATTTGGAATATGTGGTGTAGTTTTGGAATACCATATACAAAAGGGAGATCTTGGAAATAGAAGCAGTTCAGATAAGGGCAACTAAAATAATAAAGGGAATGGAGGGGCTTGACTATGCAGGTGGATTAGACAAGTTAGGGCTATTTACATTAGAGAAGTAATGTTTGCGTGGGGATATGATAACTTTATACAAACAAATATATTAATGGGACATACAGTAAACTCTCTGATGCATTGTTTACTAATCGGTCATATCAGAGGACACGTGGACATCCTTTAAGATTGAAAGAAAAGAAGTACCTTCAGGTTAGGAAAGGTTTCTTTACAGTGACAACGGTGAAACTGTGGAAATGCTTTCCAGCAGATGTAGTAATGGCAAGTTCACTGAATAGCTTTAAAAAGGGGCTAGATAAGATTCTAAAACTAAAAAATATTGAGAATTGCTGGTATTAATAAAATACTGCAGTTCTGGTTGATCCAGGTATACTTTCCGATTGCCATTTGGAGTCAGGACGGAATTCCCCCAACCCACCCTTTTTTTTAAGCTGGGTTTTTTGCCTTCCTCTGGATCAACTGTTAGGTAGGGTTAAAAAGGAGGGTGAAAATGTTGGACTTAATGAGCGTATGTCTTTATTCAACCTCAATTACCATGTTACTAAGATACAATGTCACCCGGTATAACAGTCCATGTTTTATATAAAAACATTTCTCAGTCACGCTGGAAAAATTCTTATCGCCCTAAAGTCCTTTATAAAGTCCCTCCATAATGGCCCTATAAGATGATCTACATTCTGACTTTGAACCATCTTTTCTTGTTGATGAATTTGGACCTGCTAACTCCATGACCCACAGCATAGCAGTTAAAGGGCAACTATAGTGAAAACTCAGGTTTGCCTATATTGAATCTATTATTTATGTACATTATGCTGCCTTAAGCTTTTCCTTCATTGTGGCTCTTTTACAGTTATCAGGGCTACTCCACTTGCACAAAGTCTATTCAGCCTCCTCTCGAGAGTGCAGTAGGGCTAGACTTAAACAGTCTTTCTGCTCCTCAGCCTATAGATAGCAAGCAACTGCATTGTCATGGAGATACTTGCACTATGGAAACGGGAGGGGAAGTGGGAAAAATGCCCTGTAAATATCTCTCTGTGCAGTCTGAATCAGCATAGATTTACAAAAGCTTGTTGGATGCTGTAAAGTTACTCCATTCATTTTTTTCTATCCCTAGCAGGCTGGACTGATCTTTAAATCAAGTAGCACAGAACAAGTAAAAAGGAATCTCACACACTGTGCTACTTGATTTATAGATCAGCTGCTAACCACCCATCTTACCTGTCTCATCAAGTTTGGCTGTTGTCAAAATATATGTGAGAGGATTGTTGTCTAATCTAAAACTTTTTCCATACGTCTTGTGACATTTTAGTAAACTGATAAAATCCCAAGGGCTAGATAAAGCAGTCTTTTCTTTATCTCCAGATGCCATGGGGCCCTGACCTGATCTTTAGGTGCCATGAGAACTTGATAATAACCAGAGCATAAATCCATTACAGTAAACCATTTACTACCATTGAGTGCTTCTAATATCTCTTCAATTTGAGGTAAGGGTACTGTACATCTGTTTAAAGTATGGTAATCTACACACAGGCAAATTGGCCCATCTTTCTTTCTTACTATAACTATTGGAGATGCATAGGGACTTGGACTTTCCCCAATAATTTCCCTCCCTTTCATTTCTATTAGCATATGCCTGAGATCTTCTCTGTCTCGGGTAGTATGAAAGGAGTAGTATTGAATAATCAAATAGTGTGTTGTGAGTTTTTAGCACATGCCACATCCATCTCATTAATAGAAAAAACTTGCTTTCGTGCTTGCAGACCCTTAAAGTGTAACTCCACCCCTGAATTAAAGTTTCTTCCAAGCTTAAAGGATGTCCACGAGTCCTCTGATATGACCTATTAGTAAACAATGCATCAGAGAGTTCATTGTATGGGCCATTAATATATTTGTATAAGGTTATCATGTCCCCACGCAAACGTCGCTTCTCCAATGTAAACAGCCCTAACTTGTCTAAACTGCCTGCATATTCAAGCCCCTCCATTCGCCCTTCTCTGAACTGCCTCAATTTCCAAGATGTCCCTTTTGTATATGGGATTCCAAAACTGCACCGCATATTTCAAATGAGGCCTTACCAGTGCCTTGTAAAGAGGGAGAATAATATTTTTCTCTCTTGATTCTATTCCCCTTTTTATACAAGACAATATCTTGCTAGCTCTAGCCATTGCTACCTGGCATTGTTTGCTATAGCTAAGTCTGTTATCTACCAGAACCCCCAAATCTTTTTTCATTACAGATGCACTTAACACAGAGTTATTTATGGTGTAGGTGGCACAGGGATTATTAAATCGCAAATGCATCACCTTACATTTATCAACATTGAGTCGCATCTGCCATTCTGCTGCCCATTTTGATAATCTATCTAGGTCTGCTTGCAGCACTTGCACATCATTTGAAGTTTCCAAAGCTCTGCATAGTTTAGTGTCATCAGCAAACACGGAGGCCTTGCTCTCAATACCCCCTTCTAAGTCATTTATAAACAGATTAAACAGAAGCGGCCCCAGTACAGAACCCTGAGGCACTCCGCTTAGAACTTTAGCCCACATAGATGTAGCTCCATTAACCACCACTCTCTGTTTGCGATCAAATAACAAGTTCTCTATCCATGAACAAATGTTTTCTTCAAGGCCAACAGTCCTCAGTTTATACATTAGTCACCTATGTAGCACAGTATCAAAAGCTTCGCAATCCAAATACCACATCCACTGCTGTGCTGAATCTAACTTCTTACTCACTTCTTCATAAAAACCAATTAAATTGTCTGCAGGATCTATTTCTCATAATCCAGGCTGACTACTACTAATAAGATGATCTCTGGAGACGAAGTCAAGGATATGATCCCTAACAAAGTTTCCATCCACCTTCCCTACCGCTGAGTTAGGCTACAGGTCTATAGTTTCCAGGCTGTGAACGACTACCTTTTTTGAATATTGGTATTACATTGGCTTTTTTCAATCCAGCGGCAACCCAGAACCAAAGCAAATCTGAAAAGATGAGAAACAGTGATCTAGATAGAACCGAACTAAGCTCTTTTAAAATCCGAGGATGCAATCCATCTGGTCCTGGGGCTTTATTGATATTAACTTTGTCTAATTGTTTCCATACCATATCCTCTGTAGGCAATGTGAATACTCTTATTCTTCCCTGCATTTATTCCAATCCCTGCTGTAAGGACAAGGATTCTCAACAGTAAAAAACGATGTAAAAAAATGGTTTAGCAGATTAGCCTTTTCGGCATCCTTACAACCACCTCAGCTCCATTATTTAATGGTCCCACATTCTCAGTCCTCATCTTTTACCATTTATATACTTTA
Source organism: Hymenochirus boettgeri (assembly GCA_019447015.1). Classification (NCBI taxonomy): domain Eukaryota; kingdom Metazoa; phylum Chordata; class Amphibia; order Anura; family Pipidae; genus Hymenochirus; species Hymenochirus boettgeri. Next base: position 71,673,648 of record CM033472.1, read on the forward strand.
AAACATTTTGGGGTTGGACTGCTTTGTCGGCAATCCGTATTTCATTTTCTATTTTAGTATTAATTGCTTTCTGCATCTTTATTACAGCTTTTGTATTCCTGTAAGTGTTCTGTGCCCTCTGTTTTTTAAAAGCCTTTTTCTTTTTTTCATTTCCCTTTTACTTGAGCATTAAGCCATGCAGAGTGGACCTCATTTTTTTACACTTGTTACCTAAAGGTACAGATTTAGAAAGTAATAGTTTAATATCCCTTAAAAGTGGTCCACATCTGCTCAGTATCTTTACTAGAAACAGCTCCCCCCAGTCTATGAGCAGGAGCGATTCCTTTAACAGCATAAAATTAGCTTTCCTAAAGTTAAAGTTTTTGTTAACTCAGTGCACTTTAGTTTTTTGCAACCAATATTAAATGACACTATATCATGGTCACTATTCCCTAAGCTTCCCATTACCTTCATCTCCAAAATGAGCTCAGGTATTAGATATCACCAGATCCAACAACGCATTTGTCTAGTAGGAACTTCTCCATCGTGAAGAAAAGTGTCATATAGGAAATAAGAACTTTATACCCTTTGAGGTGCTGGCAGTTCCCTTACACCAATCTATGTCAGGGTAGTTAAAATCCCCCATAACCAGAACATGCCCCATACCAGCAGCCTTCACCAACTGCACATGGAGATTCATTTCCACCTCCTCCCCGGCATTTGGCGGCTTATAACATAGTATCATTTAAGCGAACAAACATAGAAACAGATGCTACACCCCTTTTACAAATTCAGTATACGATCCTGACTGGTTGAGTGTAAAGTGTGTGTTACACTTACTTATCAAAAGGAGTGGTTCGGGTGCATGTCCGCCCCGAACCCTTCGCTACAGCGATAAAAAGTATACCTTACGTATCTCCCAGGGCCCTATCCAACTTGCATGTAAGAGCCCAAATCAAAATTAGTCTGCATGTGACTCACCAAGTCTTCTGGGTGGCCCAGGTGCAAGGCAGCCCCGGACCCGTCGCTAGTCCGTGTCATATAGCTGAGAAGAAACAAAGAGGATGGTACCGCCGCACGAACTGGAACTCACCACACACTCGGAGCACCGTAGTGATAAAATTATTTATTAAGGTGAAACAGCTTAACGCGTTTCGGACCTAGCTGGTCCTTAATCAGCTTATGATTAAGGACCAGCTAGGTCCGAAACGCGTTAAGCTGTTTCACCTTAATAAATAATTTATCACTACGGTGTCCGAGTGTGTGGTGAGTTCCAGTTCGTGCGGCGGTACCATCCTCTTGTTTTTCTCGCTGATAACATACTCCAACAATTAATTTACCTACCTTCTTGCTTCCTGTACACAGTTCCACCCATATTGTTTCTGCCGTATCGTTTACTCCCCCATCTATTCCATCTTTTAAATTTGGCTTCACTTCCTGTTTAACATACATACATACTCCTCCTCCTTTCTTATTAACTCTGTCATGTCTAAATAAGGAGTATCCTTCAATATTTACTGTCCAGTCGTGTGAATCATTAAGCCATGTGACTGCTATACCAATTACATCATACCTTTCCTTTAAAGCTATTGCTTGTGAAGGTTCTCATTCATCCAGGTCATGGTATATCTGTTGTATTCAATTAGATCAACTGGACTTGAAATGTAGTTCTTGAAGACGTTTCGCTAGTCATCCGACTGGCTTTCTCAATTCAGAATGGAACTACATTTCAAGTCCAGTTGATCTAATTGAATACAACAGATACTTTAAAGCTATTATTTCAAGTTCACTGGTTTTTCCGGACAGACTTCTTGCGTTTGTAAACATACATTTTAGATTATCAATTGATTTACTTCCATACATGGTCGTACATGCCTCCTTATCCTCTATTCTCCTCCCTCCTCCTTCTCCATCCTCCGTTCTGTTAATAGCCCCCTGATCCCTAACTTCTCTATCTACCCCTGTGTAGTTCAACGTACCCTCCCCCCCATACCTAGTTTAAAAATCTCCTCCAACCCCCTAGCCATCTTCTCCCCCAAAACAGCTGCACCATTGAGGTGCAATCCGTCTCTACTAAAGAGCCTGTAGCCAACAGAAAAGTCAGCCCAGTTCTCTAAAAACCCAAACCCCATCTCCCTACATCACTCTCTTAGCCACGCATTTATACTCCTGAGCTCCCGTTGCCTCCCTAGCGTAGCACGTGGCTGCGGTAGTATTTCTGAAATCACTACCCTTGAGGTCCTTGCTTTTAACTTGGCCCCTAATTCTCGGAAATCATTTTTAAGGACCTCACCTCCACCTCTAACTTTGTCATTGGCACCAATGTAAACCAAGACCACTGGGTCACTCCCAGCCCCACCCAATAATCTTTCTACACGATCCAGAAGTTCAGAAATGAGAAACCCAGTCGGATGACTAGCAAAACGTCTTTAAGAACTAAACTTTAGTCCAGTTGATCTAACTCAATACAACAGACATACCATGACCTGGATGAATAAAAAACCTTCACAAGCATAATGCCACAGGGGCACAGTATTCCATTATACTGGTAGCAAACTAGCAATTTCAGTATATACTGCTAGCAAACTGGAAATTTCAGTGTTTTCTGCTAGTAAACTGTCATTTTTATTATATACTGGCAGAAAACTGGAAATTTCAGTATATACTGGTAGCAAACTGGCAATTTCATTACATACTAGTAGTCATGAGCTTCTCATTACATACTGGCAGCAAACTGTAAATTTCATCATATACTGGTAGCCATGGAAATTAATCACATACTGGTAGCCATGGAAATGTTATCACATACTGTTAGCCATGGGAATTTCATTACATATCCGTAGCCATGGAAATTTAATCACATACATGTAGCTATGGGCATTTCATTAAATACTGGCAGCCACGGGCATTTCATTATATACTGGTAGCTATGGGCATTTCATTACATACTGGTAGCCTTGGGAATTTCATTACATACTGGTAGCCATTTTATTACATATTGGTAGCCATGGGCATTTCATTACATACTGGTAGAAATTTCATTACATACTGGTAGCCATTGGAATTACCTTACATACTGGTAGCCATTTCATTACATACTAGTAGCCATGGGAATTTAGTCAAATATTAGTAGCCATCTTATTATATAGTATAGTATAGCATAGTATTTGAGGTTGAATAAAGACATACGTCCATCCAGTCCAACCCATCTAGCAATATCCTCATTTTCTGCCTAACTGTTGATCCAGAAGAAGGAAAAAAAAAAAACCCACCAAATTTATGAAGTGGAAAAAAACCCTTCCTGACTCCAAGTGGCAATCGAAATTTCCCTTGATCAACTCTACTTTATGTATCAATACCAGTATCTTGCAACATTACTTGTTTGCAGAAACTCTTTTTTTGAAACTGACAAATGAACCTGCTATAACAACGTCTGCTGGAAGACAGTTCCATAGCTTTACCGTTCTCACAGTGAAAAACCCTTTCTGAACTTGAAGCCTAAACCTTTTTTCTTCAAGTCTTAAGGGATGTCCATGTGTCCTCTGACATGCTCTATCGGTGAACAATTCTCTAGATAGTTTATTGTATGGCCCGTTAATGTATTTATTCACCGTAATCATATCCCCACACAAGAGCCTTTTCTCCAGTGTACATAATTGTAACTTTTCCAGTCTCTCTTCATATTCAAGCTCCCCCAATCGCCTTATTAATTTAGTTGCCCTTCTTTGAACCCTTTCCATTTCAAAGATGTACCTTTTTGTACACAGGATTCCAAAATTGCACAGCATATTCCAAATGAGGCCTTACCAATGCTAAAGTGGGAGAATAACATTTTCCTCCCTTTAATCCATACCTCTCTTTATACAAGACAATACAATGCTAGCTCTGGCTGTTGCCGCCTGGCACTGCTTTTAAGTCCAAAATGCATACATTTCTCAACATTGAATCTCATTTGCCACTTAGCAGCCCAATGTGACAATCTATCTAGATCCCCCTGCAATGATTGCACATCCTCTGAAGGTTTTAATGGTCGACAAGGTTTGTTGTCATCAGCAAACCCAGAAACCTTGCTGACAATACCCACTTCCAACACAGAACCCTGTGGCACCCCACTTAGCACTTTAGTTCATAATGATGAAGCCCCATTAACATTGGGAATTTAGTCAAATACTGGTAGCTATGGGCATTCCTTTACATACTGTTAGCCATGGGCACTTCATCACATAACTTACGATTTCATCATATACTGGCAGTTGTATTCATCATATACAATGAGTGGATTGCCCTGCACATGGGGTAGGTAATAGCCTAATAGGGCTATGTGGCTATCACCTACCCATGATGTGCAGTGGAACAGAGCAGCTTGAGTCTGAAATTCAAAGCAGAGACATTTTAGAGCAGTGCAGGGGCGGCAATTCCAACTTCCTTCTAGTACTCCTGGCACAATGACGTCATCACGCCAGCACGCACGCAATGACGTATTCGGGCAGCCACAAAGTACTACTGGGAAGTTGGAGATTCGGAGCACATCTGTAAGGTAAATTTTTTTAAGACATTGGGGCACTTTGCCAAAGATCCGGCACGTGTCCTGAATGTTTTAACATAGCAAAGCCACTGGTTACAATCCATACTGATAAGTAATAGAAAAGGTACTGCAAGTAGCATTTGACTTCTTATTAAACAAGAGAGTGGCCCCTGCCCTTGCCAGAATTCTTTGCATGTCACACTGTACTTCAAAAACATTTGTACCCAGTATCATAGGAACAGCATTAGGATCTCCTGTATCAGAAAAATTATAACTTCTACTTTTGTAGGTTGAGTACAGTCACTTTCATCCATCCATGCACAGGATAAGCTTTCTGGGTCAGGACCCATAACAGGCTGCAGGGGTTTGTGCGCTAACATTCTCTAATAGAAACTATGATAAATACCAGTAACTTGTGATCCAGTGTCAAATAGGGCTTGCTCTGGTTGTCTATCTAAAAGAATGTATATAAAGTACTTGGGACCTACCAGATTTCCATGCTTTATGCAGGACATATTTTGCACAAAATCTGTGTCTGTTTTTTCTCTCAGAGTAATTTGCAAGGTTGAATACATTGGAAACAATTGTTACATCCTTTTTATTACCTTTTGAAGGCATAATCTAATTCATTAGCTAAAATCGCTTAGCCTTAGACAAACGTTTCCGCAGAATATTTTTCAGACAAAGCACAAATGCAGAGACATCCTCTGTAGGCTTTTGCTTCATTAGCTTAAATTCAGCCAAACTCTGATGTAGATCATCGTGTTTTCCTTAAGTTGTATTGAGAATGTCAAGTATCTCTATAGCCATTAGCTGCAGGTGGACACAGGTGCTCCTTAAATCACCATTTTTTGATCTGTTCAGAACAAGCCCATTCGTCCAGAGCTTGTAATTCAGATTCCTTCAAGATATCAAATCCCTCTTCTCCAGTGGGAACAGGCTCTATTCCAATGTCTTTATCTTTTTGTAATGGCTTAACAGCAGTCCTTGAGCCAATGTCTCAGCCATTTAAGCTAATGTCTGATTCAGGAGATTCTGTGAAATATTGGTATTATTGGTTCCACTATTTTCAATTATAGTATATTCTTGCTTGTTTGTGGGTGCAGAGGGGTTGGTGGTAGCACTCTTCTCCTCACAGCAACAGGAGCTATAGTTTGGGAGGGTGTATTTTGTTTTTGAGGTGTAACAGGAGGCCTTGGGTAAAACAAAGGGCTTCCCATTGATGGCCCTCAATCCTCATTTAGTGCATTATCAACTTTAAAAAGGAGGATGGTATAACCTTCCACTGTAAACCCATCATCTGCTAGCTAGCATGCATATTTCAAGTATCTATAACTGGCCATGGTACTTTCTGTTGTTTCAAGCATAACCTGGTGGTATGCAATCAACTGCAAATGTGTGTTTAGGGTTAGCATTTTCCTTTAGTGCCCAAACATAAACCCCTGCCAGGGGAAGGAGTGGCTTATTTGCTATTTACTCCTTATCTCAGCAGTGCTTCCAAATGTAGCCCTCTGGCTACACATAATAGGAGTTTGGTATTTATAGCCTGGATTGGCGCTACAGGAGTCCTGTGTCTCCGCTATATGAGAGAGCAGAAATAACAGATTGACGTGCCTCCACCCAGGATTGAGACAGGCTCCCTGGGAACTTCAAGTGATTGCTCTGTATTAACTTTATTTCACTGAACAGTTTGGAAAAGTTTATTTATGGCAGCTATCAACTTTGTAATAGCACTTCTGACAGCCAGGAGTGAGTGTTGCAGAACCAGAAAATGATACATTGTATTAATTGAGAGAAAACAGTTCCTGATAATGGGTTCCTTCTTTCTATTTACATATTAAAGAGCATGTCCAGCCCAAAACTAAGATTTAACACCATACTGGCCCTACAATATAGTGTTCAAAAATACTTACCTTACATCTTTGCTCCAAATGGTTCTCTTGCAGTGCTTGTCAAAGTAAAGGAAAGTGAAGAGTAGGAGCTGTCAGTGAGTCATTCAGTCCCCCCCTTTCTATCTGCTGCATCCCCCTAGCATAAAACCATTTTACTATGTGCAGTCTATCCCATACCAGCCCCAACCACGAGTTAGTTTTGCAAGAAAATCCCCAAATAGTTACTTACAGACCTTCATTCCCCCGGTGCTTTGAATAGCCGACAGCCACGTCTGTGATTGTCTGCCGACTAAACAATCGCAAGCGTGGCTGCCGGTCCCAGGGGATCAAAAGTCTATATGTAACTTTCTGTGGATTTTTTTTAGCAAAACTAACACAGTGTTTGGGGTGGGATGGGGTGGACTGCAAATGTTAAAGTTTAATTTAGGGGTGGAGATACCCTTTAATCATAGACCCTTTAATCATACCACTTCTCTCATTACTTCCCCCTCACTTCCTAACTTCCTGGTTACCTGGCTTCTCCCCCTCACTTCCTAGTCCAGGCATCTTAAAATTTCTATGATACAGCATAAGTAGCAGGAAAGTATCCCAGCTTCCCTACACTTGAACAGGACTTTTTCTATTATGGGGATGGGTTGGTAACATAGTAACATAGTAACATAGTAATTAAGGTTGAATAAAGACATTCGTCCATCAAGTCCAACCTATTCCCTTTTTTTTTTTTTTTTTTTTTGAACCCTACCTAACGTTGATCCAAGGAAGGCAAAAACCCCAGCTAAAAAAAGGGAAAAAAATTCCTTCCTGACTCCAAACGGCAATCGAAAGTATCCCTGGATCAACCAGATCTATATGCATTAATACCAGTAATTCTCAATATTTTTTGTTTTAGAAACTTATCCAGGCCTTTTTAAAGTTATTCAATGAACTTGCCTTACCACCTCTGCTGGAAGACAGTTCCACAGTTTCACCGTTCTCACTGTAAGAAACCTCTCCTAACTTGAAGATGAAACTTCTTTCTTCCAACCTTAAAGGATGTCCACGTGTCCTCTGATATGACCTATTAGTGAACAATGCACCAGAGAGTTCACTGTATGGGCCACTAATATATTTGTATAAGGTTATCATGTCCCCACGCAACCGCCGCTTCTCCACTGTAAACAGCCCTAACTTGTCTAATCTGCCTGCATATTCAAGCCCCTCCATTCCCCTTATTAATTTAGTTGCCCTTCTCTGAACTGCCTCAATTTCCAAGATGTCCCTTTTGTATATGGGATTCCAAAACTGCACCGCATATTCCAAATGAGGCCTTACCAGTGCCTTGTAAAGAGGGAGAATAATATTTTTCTCTCTTGAATCTATTCCCCTTTTTATACAAGACAATATCTTGCTAGCTCTAGCTGTTGCTACCTGGCATTGTTTGCTACAGCTAAGTCTGTTATCTACCAGAACCCCCAAATCTTTTTCCATTACAGATGCACTTAACACAGAGTTATTTATGGTGTAGGTGGCACAGGGATTATTAAATCCCAAATGCATCACCTTACATTTATCAACATTGAATCTCATCTGCCATTCTGCTGCCCATTTTGATAATCTATCTAGGTCTGCTTGCAGCACTTGCACATCATTGGAAGTTTCCAAAGCTCTGCCTAATTTAGTGTCATCAGCAAACACAGAGACCTTGCTCTCAATGCCCCCTTCTAAGTCATTTATAAACAGATTAAACAGAAGCGGCCCCAGTACAGAACCCTGAGGAACTCCGCTTAGAACTTTAGCCCACATAGATGTAGCTCCATTAACCACCACTCTCTGTTTGCGGTCCAATAACCAGTTCTCTATCCATGAACAAATGTTTTCTTCAAGGCCAACAGTCCTCAGTTTATACATTAGTTGCCTATGTGGCACAGTATCAAAGGCTTTTGCAAAATCCAAATATACCACATCCACAGCTGTGCCTGAATCTAACTTCTTACTCACTTCTTCATAAAAACCAATTAAATTTGTCTGGCATGATCTATTTCTCATAAATCCATGCTGACTACTACTAATAAGATGATCTCTGGAGACAAAGTCAAGGATATGATCCCTTAACAAAGTTTCCATCACCTTCCCTACCACTGATGTTAGGCTTACAGGTCTATAGTTACCAGGCTGTGAACGACTACCTTTTTTGAATATTGGTATTACATTGGCTTTTTTCCAATCCAGCGGCACATCCCCAGACAAAAGCGAATCTGAAAAGATGTGGTCTTGCTAGAACTGAACTAAGCTCTTTTAAAATCCTAGGATGCAATCCATCTGGTCCTGGCGCTTTATTGATATTAACTTTGTCTAATTGATTCCGTACCATATCCTCCGTTATCCAATGTGAATACTCTTCATTTCCTCCCTGGTGTTAGAGGGGTGGCTGTTAAATATGTGTAAGAGTTAGCAGTGACATAACATCTTAATGACAGCCCGTTGAGGGTTGAAACACCTAGATGTGCGCAATATAACAGGGCCCTTATATCGCTTCAACATTCCCCACATAGCAAAAAAGTGCAGGAAGTAATACAACAAAATGTGAACATTGTGTCCAAAGATGCCTCATTGCCATTTGGTAATACTATACCTCTGTTTGCATTATAACAAGGAAAGAACCCAAATTATATAGGGGATAATATGCCCCTTACAGTGTAATATAAGGATATAAAGTCACTGAGGAGCTCCTTGACTATATAGAAGCATGAGGCCGCTGGCCTTTATACAGGGCAGGGAACTACGAGTTGACCTTATAAACCTTATATTACACCGTAAGGGGCATATTATTTCTTATATAAGTTTAAAAAAATTTAATTCGCTGGCTAGTCTCTTTATTAAATCCCTAAACAGCCATTATCCCATTCACTAAATAATTAAACTAAACACAAGGTAACTCCCGTCAGCCCTGCAATAAAATAGATAAATAAATGAATACATACCAGACTTTAACTTTAACAGCCTTTATTCTGGATTTTTCCTGCTCCCTTTACATTCCGTCCTCTTCCCCTTTAAGCAGCACTTTCCCTGTCAAACCCTGCAATAAAAAAGATTGATGAAAAACACAGACAGACTGTCACTTTTCAGAAAATCCTTCTGTCGGTCCTTCATGTAAAATCTTTCTCTAACAGAAACCCGGTAACCTTTTAAATCGTGGCAGCCAGGACGAGACAAACTTCAGTCTTGTTCATCCCGTGCGGGTGAAGTTATGCAGAGTTGTCAGCACACTGACATGGCCACTTGGCCACATGGCTTTACTTCACTCGCATGGCTGAACGAGACTGAAGTTGGTCTCGTCACGGCTGACAGGATTTAAAAGGTTACCGGGTTAGAGATGCATTTTACATGAAGGACTGAGAGAAGGATTTTCTGAACAGTAAAGGTCCTTGTGTTTTATCATTCTTTTTTTATTGCTGGGCTAGACAATGAATGTGCTTGTTAACGTAAAAGAAGGAGAGCAAAAGAATTGGGAGCAGCAGTGGTACATATTCTCATAAAAATCACTGACATGGATATCTGGATATCCAGACTGGGCCTGGGTCAAAAGAAGAAGAAGGAAAGAAAAGAACAAGTATACCATCAGTGAAGGGGAAAAGCAAGACAGGAGAAAGAAGATGGTCATCCCATATGTAGCAGGGGTCTCCGAGAAATTAAGAAGAATTTTCAAAAAACATTGTATCTCTGTCTGCTTTAAACCGAACAACACACTGAGGCAGCAATTGGTACATGCGAAAGACCCAATACCGAAAAACACAAGAAAAGCGACATCATATATGCAGTGCAGTGAAGAATGCTCTGATTTGTATGTGGGGGAGGCCAAACAGCAACTGCATCAACGTATGGCCCAGCACAGAAGAGCCGTGTACCTGCATCTTAAGGATAAAGGACATACCTTTGAAGATTGTAATGTTAACATTTTGGCAAAGGAACGTGACTGGTTCAAGAGAGGTGTTAAGGAGGCCATTTATGTGAAAATAAAGAAACCAAGCCTAAACAGAGGTGGGGGGGTTCGACACCAACTGTCTGCCATGTACAATGCTGTTTTGACACCTCACTCTGGGTGTTCCTATAACATCTCTTAGCCACTATGCAATCACGCCCTTAACACCTGGCTGTGATATGCTAATTGAGATTTTCCAGGGTACATAATTGCCACAGATTCTTGTATGAGAAAGCCAGTTGGATGAATAGCGAAACGTCTTCAAGAACTAAACTTCAAGTCCAGTTGATTTAATTGAATACAACAGATATACCATAACCTGGATGAATGAAAACCTTCACAAGCAAGCATGTATTGCATTTTAATGCATTCATTAGCCACTATACACATAAAATACAATACACTGTATTGCATTTTAATGCATTCATTAGCCAATGGACATAAAGAAGAATCTTTATATCCATTGGCTAATGAATGCATTCAAATGCAATACAGTATAATAATATAGAGCATGGGTGTTGAACTTTTCACATGTTTAAAAACTACAACAAAATTTAATTTTCATACATCCTGGAATAAAGCCATTTTATTGACTTACAGACATTAAAGAGCAATGTGAACAAAACACATTGCCCCATTGCAAAGTTAAATTCATGCACTCTGCACTGCCTTTATCCTATCTCTGTCAGTGACTTTGTTTTTCCATGGTGTCAGATCTCTGTGCAGCACTCCCCCTTTCCCCCTCCCCTCTCTTACCTTCTCCATGTCTCAACTCCAGTTAACCGACAAGCTTATCATGTGCAGTAGGTGTTAAAAAACACACCCACGCACAGTGGCCAATAGAAAGCAAGCTGTACTAGAGACACAGATCTCTCCGTGTCCTGATCTCTCTCTTTGTGACCCATCATCAATCAGTGAAAGCTATCAAGAAGGGGGTTCAAGTGCAGCCTTATCTCTGCCATCAAAGCTACCTCTCTCCCCCTTTTAATGCTGTCATCTCTGTGTTTATTACAGAACAGGGAGGAGGGAGGGACTTGAGCAGGGAAGAGGATCACGTCACAGATTTGATTGACAGTACAAGTAGGTGTAGTGGAATGCACGTATTCTTATAACTTGTGTATCTCAGGACAGAGAGGAAATCTGAACAAAGTGAAAACACTCTGGGGGTTGGGGAGAATTATAGAACACATCCATTACTTACATCCATAATTATTACTGTACACTGTTGAATTAGGGAAGGATTAATTTTGTCACTTAAGGCAGTAGGAGCCACACATCCTACCTGACAGCTATAATCCATGACATATAAGTGAAATAAACCAAGTCTGAAAAAGACCCAGGCAATTCTGTCACAATGTGCAGTACAAACCAAACAGCACCATTGGATAACCTGAGCCCCTATACAGGATCCAGATTATCATGCTAGGTTAATATTACCACTGCAAGTTCCAGAATCACAATCATTATGGGGTTAGGATAGCACAGAACACTGATTGGCTATAAAGATTAGGGATTTTTAAGGGAGATAAAAGCTACCCACAGAGTATAAAATGAAATACGGCCTACTTATAACAGGTGGTACCTCACAGCCTCATGTTATCACAGACATCACTTCCTGTCTAGCAAACAGAAACTGGATTGTCTCGTTACTTTCTATGGAGAGGGGAGGGGATAAATGTGAAAGTCTGAAGAATTGGCTAAGATTGTCACATGTTTTAAAAACAGCACATAATTGGGTGTAATACAAGAACTTCCTTACACTTCCTGTCTTGTCATGTACAATGTCTAAGAAGAGAATTTTTTGATTTGCTAACAGTGTAAGATCAGAACCTCATTGGATGTTAGTAAAATTCCACTTCCTTTTAGTGTCTACATGGAGACCCATATAGAAATCCTAGAGGTGTGGCTAAACCTACCATTTTGAGTTTTTCATTTAAACTTAGGGGTGTCAATTAAAGTAAGTATACTTTATTAATTGTATATCAGTTGTTTTGTAATTCATTAGTAAGGAGTAGTAGTAGTATAGTTTGTATAGTGTTATTTGTTATGGTGATTTTGATTAGTGATAATTACACACATACATATAGACCTTTCCTATGTGTATAAGTGTTGGATCCCTTATCGCATTTCATTGCCCCGCAATCCAATATTCCAATATGACAAAGCAATTGCACCTTTGTACCTCTAATTATTGCATGACATTAAAGGTACTTTTCAGTATTGCATGAGATTTAAGGAGAACTGTAGTGCATATGAAGTTTTTATTTAAAAATTGATAAAATGGAAAGTACCCAAGGCAGGGAGGTAGGAATAATATTTTCTACCTTCCAATTTTGTTTCCTTTTAACGGGTTTTCTTGCAACTCTCTGTACATCACCACTACTATTGTTAATGTATCACCATGTTTTTGGAATAGCAGAGAGGCATTAATGTTTCTATACAGTTTAATGTGTGCATACATTTTTATGCATTGTGGACATCAATAGAAGTCAATGTGACTGTGAATAAAATTCCATAATGCTTATTACACCGATTGTGATTGATACTAGCTTGTGATTTCTGCATAGAAAATGTGCAATAAATGCACACAACATGCATTTTCATGCGTTTTATAGCTCTTATAGACAGTGTGAAGAAGCCTAAAGGTGTAAGATCACAATCACATATTTACTACTATAGCGATGGTAGTTCTGCTAAGATAGTGAAGTACCAGCCGGATTGCACCCCTATTTATGATCTAAACAGCTTAAAACCACCATTTGCTCCCATTTATTTCCCTCCCCTCAACTTTTATGCCAAAACAAATCCCATCCTTATTGTGCTGAGCCAGCACAATTGTCCAGTGCGAATTTATAGGTGAAAGTCAAGAGAACTCTGCCCATATACAAAAACTGAACATATAGAAGCACGAGGCCGTAGGCCGAGTGCTTTTATACAGGACAGGGAACTCAGAGGTGGCGTAATGTCCTTATATTACACTGTAAGGGGCGCATTATTTCTTATAATACATAAGTATTGGATTCCTTCACCCCATTCACATTTTAAATTCTAGCCTTGTCCCTATTTCCACCTTAAATCCCCCAAACTACCTCTATAACTTAAACCAGTAGAAAGGAACATCCCAGCCCGTATCTATTAAACAAATCTTTGTGGAGGAGAGAGACATTGGTTGAAGTGACAGGAAGCAGCTCCAGCAGGTTCTGTTAGTGAAGTTAAAAACAGCAAAAAATGCTGAGTCATTGTCCAGGCATGAACACTGGAATGGCGGAGTAGTGGGATATAAGAAATATATAAATGAGTCACTTAGTGACATAGCTGAGTGATTTTTATAAGGAAATATACCACTGCAGCTCCCATTATAAAATATCACACTTATGTATTATATTGTTATAATTACAATTGCACTTTGCACTTTATTCATTATTACAAGCCACTTTTTTTTTACTTAATACATAACACCTTTCAGAACATTTTTATAACATTTATTCATATATACTAGTGCACCTTGCACTTAACGTAATTTAACGCATAGCACTTTTTATTATACTAGTCTTAATGTATATTGATTCTTGTATGTCACTTATGCCACATCAGAAATGGGTGGGATTTAGGGTATATAAGGTGGAAGGGGTGTGTGCACAGTTATATCTGAGGAAGGGGAAGTCATATCCCCCGAAACATTGTATGCTGCTTTTTGCTTAATAAAACACTGAGAATGAAGTAATGTGCTCCTGCAACTTATTTGCATTGCTGTATTGCTGTGGCCCTTAAGGTGGAGGGCTGGGAGGATTGCACCTTATGATTGAGGGCCGTGCCACAAGTGGTGTGCTTGAGTGTACCCTATTGGAATTATGTAGTAAAAAGAAGCTCTCAGACATTCAACACAGTAGCTGTAGCTGAATTCAATCTTACCTCAGCAAACTTAAAAATGAATATTAAAACTAAAGACAAGGAAGTGCTAGAAATATCTTTCTCTGCAGATGAAAACAAATTAATTGATGAAAAACAAGCAGGGAGGAAATTGCAGAGGAGGGACACAGTAGGTGTTTTGAGAATAACCAATATCCAGTATTTTATTTAAAGCTTTATTTGTAGGTTAAAATAGCAGAATATGGAGGTAAAAATCATCCCAGCTTCAATGTTACATAGTTCATTTTGGGTTAAATAAAGGCAACAGTCCGTCAAGCTCAACCCCTGCAAAAAGAAACGAAAAAAACCCAAAACTACACAAGGTTTCAACCAAACACACACCCACACAAGATGCAGTCACCTGCAGTAGACACCCACATCTACTTTTAATGTGTTCAGAGATTCAGCCATCACAACATTTTTAGGCAGAGCATTCCAATACCCTCACAGTTAAGAACTATTTATGTTGCTTAAGCTGACTTTTTTCCCCCCTCAAGTCTAAAGAGGTCAAATTTATTAACCCATGGTACTGGAAAGTTCTGTTACCCCGGGTTACTATAAAAGTACAGCCGTACTTTAACGACTGTGGGCCATACAATACTATGCTGTACTAGCCGATCATACAATTAAGATCGCAGTTGTAAATGTACAATCACGATCTAGACAGAGGCAGAATTATGCCCTGCTTTGATTCTATGCCCCTTCTTATACATGAAGGAATTTTATTTGGTTTAGCAGATTCTGCATTGAAATGAAAAGAGCTACTAAGTCTAATGTCCACAATAACTCACAATAACTATTGAGTCAACTCTTAACTTTATTCCATTTTTGCTCAAATGCATAACTTTTAATTTCTCAACATTTAACTTAATTTGCCACTTTGTAGCCCAGCCACCAAGTTTATTTATATGAGTTTGTAAGGTGGACATCTTGCACTGAGCCTTAAGTCCTGCACTATTTAGTATCATCAGCAGACACAGCGATTGTACTATCAATGCCCAACACTAGATTTATAAATAGGTTAATGAGTACTGGAGCCAGGACAGACCGCTGAGGAATACCACTTACAACACTGGTTCAACTCGAAAATGTTTCATTAACAATTACTCTTTGCAATCTATCCTTTAGCTCAGGGGCTCTCAAATTGTGTGTCTCCAGATGTTTGAGAACTACAACTCCTAGCATTCCTCAACTTCAGAAGGAGACCTGGGAATGCTGGTAGTTTTAGTTTTCAAATATCTTGGAAATCACTGCTTTAGCCAGTTCTCAATCCAAGTAAAAATAATTAGGTAAAAATAATCTGCTAGTCTACTTTTTTCGATAAGCTAGAAGTGAATCCATTACAAAGGCTACACTCATTTACTTGTGCCTCATTAGTGTAAACAGTAGCAAAGAAAAAGTTTAAGATTTCTGCCTTCTCCTTGTTACTATCCACTTGCTTGCCAGTCTCACATTACACTGTAAGGGGCGAGCTATCCCTTATATCTTACACTGTAAGGGGCGAGCTATCCCTTATATGTTACACTGTAAGGATCAGGCAATGAGCCATGACTGAATGGCCGTTTTGTCCGTCAGTGTGCCAGTACACAGCACAATTATCAGCCGTGCATACATATAGTGTGTCGCAGGTGGGCATCGCGATCGCACGTGTGTATGAACCTTTATTTGGTCTGAGGAAGGAGCCACACTGAGGAAGGAGCCACACTGGTTCCGAAACGTTACCATTAAAAGGTTTCTTTTTTCCACGATTAAGACTGGTGTGCCTAGCATGCACTCTTAGATAGCACACAGCAAAGATGAGTGCTAACAGCCCGCCTCCTAGACGGCCCAGGGCCATCGTTAACATATCACTTGTCATTGGCTGGTGGGAATGTCTGTAAAAACCTCTCCTCCTCCTCTGCCAGTCAAACAAACTTGAACTGCCCTGTTGCTAAAATACAGCCTACATAATCAAGGGTGGGTACAGGAGTGTTCTCTTGCATGCTAGCTCTGAGTGACAGTTACAGGCAGACAGAATCATTATGCCCCCTTCACAACCTGGCTAATTGAAGGCAGAGAGAAGCTCGAAATCAGAAAAAAAAATGTATGGGGAGGGCTGCATACCTTTACACTTTTTAAAGCAGTTTTAAAAAAAAAATGCATTGAGGCAATTGTTATCCTTTAACATTAACACATACTCCTCCCCCCTTCCTTTTTTCTCTGTCCTGCCTAAACAGAGTATCCTTCTAAATTTACAGCCCAGTCGTGAGAACTGTTCAACCATGTTTCTTTCTGCTATACCTATTACATCATACTTTTCATTCTACGCCATTATCTCCAATTCACCATTTTGTCAGCCAGGCTTCTCGCGTTTTTAAACATACATTTTAGATTATAATCCTGTAATTTTTTTTAATACACTATTACACATCCCCACCCCTGGCCAATCTACACCCTGCTTTCCTCCTGGGCTATCTATCTCAGTGATACTAATACCCCCCCAAACCTAGTTTAAAATCTCCTCCAACCCTCTAGCCATCTTCTCCCCCAAAGCAGCAGTTTGGAAAATACCTTTTAAGACTAGGCATGTGCAAAGAACATAAGGGTAAGTGACCACACTGTGTGGTGCTGGATTGCTGAGGAAATAAAACACGAACCCCTTGTTAGAAAGGTTAATTTCCCAGCACCCACATGTGAATGGGGAGACAAAGACATGCCCTTTAAAGCAGAAACACTTTCCTAATATTTAGCTTTTGTTTATTTCAAACAATCTATGGATTATGATCTAATTTTGTGTAAATTTCCTTTAAGCTCAAGTGTATCCAGTGCATCAACAATCCCTGCGCAGTCACCACGAATTAAAGTCATTGACCTAGGAGTGTTTCCAGCCTCACCTTCATCAAATTTTCCATCAGCTCCCAGTTCTAGGGCTTCTTCTAGGCATAGCTCTCAGAAAAGTAAAAAATAATGAAAATAAAATGAATGTGCTCCCAGTTTTAAAGAATTGTGTGTTGTTGATTAGGGGCATGCAAGTAGATAGACAAAGTGGGTTGCATTGTGTTTTCATAATAATGACATTTAGGGCTGATGCAATTAAATTTACAAGAATTTGTCAAAACTATTAATTTTACACCAACCAGCAAGATGTTATCTTTTTATTAGATAACATCTCATTGGTTTCTGAAGATTAATAGCATGTCAAATTTGCACCATGTATTGCATCAGCTCCTTAAAACCCCCTTAAAATTAAGTTGCTTAATTTATGTAAAACAAGTCATTAAATATTTAATGAATAAAAAAAAGTTATATTTCATATTTTCTATGACATCTGTGTATTTTTAGAAATTTAGGTAAATGCTTTAAAACCAATATTTAGGACACATACATTTTGGTAATTAAACTTCATAGCAAGTGCAGTAAGCAGGGGGAAAAAATAAATCAGAAATTACTTTTTATTAACCCTACACCCGCATGCTATTTCTCAAACTTCACCAAGTGTCTTTGAGCAGTGCCATAACTTCACAAGTAACATCAGACAAGCTTGTTGATGTTCATATCAGGGCTCTGTGTGGGCCTTTCCATTTGTTCAGTAACATCTCAAGAGCTGCTTTCCTCCACATAAAACGGATTGTCTACTGCAGCATAATGTTTTTATTTCTATGTACAATGCCCTTAAGTTATATACACGTTTGATGATTTGTCGGGCAAAGTGGCTCCTCAATATTTTTGTTATTCTCCAGCTTACTCCGCTCTTTATTGACCAGAACAAGCTTCTCAGCAGCTGTCTGTAGGAGAATACCAATTAAAAGGCATGTACACCCCCCAAATGACATTTTATATTCTGATAGAGCCCCAGTTATAGTCATATATTTAGCCCAATCCCCTCAGAAAATACAGTGAACGTCTTTCACTTGCTGGTGGACCCGCAATCACTCTGAGCTTTCCATGCTTTCAGGGAAGCAGGTAGATTCCAGCAGGGATCAGGATAAATTTGTGTGCAGTTCTGGGCAATGTAAATATAACATCGACGCTGCAGAGAAAGCCATACCGGCGAAACGCGTCCCACTGTTTGTGATCCCTCTCCTTGCCAGCCCGACCTTATTATGCCCTTCTGAACTCTCTCATGTATATGCAGATATACTGACTTGCGGATAGATAAGTATACTTATAGTTTGTACCTGATTATTTGACTATAACTATGGGTTACTCTATGGCAGGACTTAGGGATTTATTGATGTATATTGCTTTTAATTGTTTTTAAACATGTACAATTGACTACTATGCAGTTATCCCCTATGATTGCACAATAAAGGGATTTTTATCTTTTTTCACTACACCTTGAGTGCTTTTCTTCTCCTTTCTATCAAATATTTATATTTTTTAGCACTTTATAGCATATATATTTGCCTTCTTACAATGTAAGTATAACAATCTTAGGGTTATGGAGGCTTCTCTATCAGAATATAAAATGTAATTTTGGGGGGTGCATATGCCTTTTAAGTTTGCTGGTCTTATGTTCTAACAATTGGTCCTTACAATCTTTATCCAATGTGTGTATGCATTGTTACATTTTCTGCAGTGGTTTAGAACCAAGAAGATTTCGAAAACAAACTGGGTGAAACTCCAGTATGAGGTCATGCATTTAATCAAGTACTCCTCTCCCAACTCAGGGACAAGGCACAAAACAGTGCTAATTATTTTTGGTACAGATGTAGCAGTAAATTCATTATGGATTGTTACCTTTCTATTTTGCTTTGGGGAGGTAACGTTTCCCATAATGTAACATGCAGCTAACATACAACAGGATAATGAACAGTTTGCCAAGGTTACACCTTTATTAAAAACAAAGGCGGTATCCCAATAGATTATAACATTTTAATGATGTTTAGGTACAAACTATATACAGCTCTTACAGAAACATCATTCTAATTACATAAATGTTAGTGTATTCTAATGAAAGAAATGCCATTTGGTCCAAAAAAAACAAAACAAAAAAAAGTTATAAAACTTTTAATAACAGTTTTAGGTTTAGCTGGCTGTGTAAAAGAAATACACGAATCTTATTCCAAAGAGATTTAGAAAATATTTCTATACTCTTTTTAAAAGGTCAGTTCACAGGCCCAAGAAAACAGTGTGATCACCCCTCAAAAAGAACAGTCCTGAAATCCTGCAATGCACAGAAAAACTTTTATATAGCCCCTTGCATGTAAATCATTGGCAACTTGCATTTGACAACAGAAAATATTGTTTATATTTGGGAAGAAGGAACAACTAAGATTTGTCTGCAAAACAAAAATGTTTTCTATTTGTTTTTTTGCTTTGTTCCTTTTTCCTTTTCAAACTCTGAAATTTGGTTTAGAATGTTCATTAAATTTCCAGACATAGACTTGCTGGCAGCGGAATTGCCATTCTGTCTATTGTCAGATTCTAATGTCCTTTGGTCCTTTTGGCTACTTTTCCCGGATTTGCTTTGAACATTTGGTTTAAGTGGTTCACTTGTACTTTCACTGGACCTTCTTTCTTTGGCGTTTGAAGAAACATACTTACTTAGGTAAGAGTCTGATTTTCTATGCTGCAATCCCTTTGCATCTTCAGGTAGTCCCGAGTAGCTAGCCCTGCGTCGGTCTTCATTTTTTTTATAATAGGACTCCGTGGAATCCCTTCTGCTGGATTTATATTTGCCCAATGAAGATGAAGCTTCACTGCATGTCCTGCTACTGCTGCTGCTTCCAGGTGCCTTTGTACTATGATATGAATCTATGGAATCTTCAGACCTACCTCTGATGCATTCCCGAAATTCTAAGGAAGAAGAGGACAGAGAACGATTCCTTACTTTCTGATTTGTGGATGTTCGGGAAAAGGCAAGCTTTTCATGCTCTTCCATCATTTTAGGAATTTCTGAGCAGTGATTTAAAAAAGTGGCAGAGGTGTCAATGGGAGGGGAACAACATTCCTCTTTGTGATATGAAAGATTTAAAGAACGCTTCTTTGATTGACTTGAGCACTCTGAATGCCTTTGTCGTCTTTTTTTCTTTTTATGTTTATGTCCAGAGGAAGAGGATGAATACGAAGTATCAGAAGAAGAACTACTTGAGGAAGATGAAGTTCTTCTTTTGCGTTTCTTCTTCCTAAAAAGAACAATTCCTATTGTGTTTATACATTCATTACATTTTATACATTCATTACATTTTACAGTATAACTGAAAGTACAATTTACTTGTCCAGAATAATCAACATAAAATAATTATATAATCTGTATCTATGCAATAAAAAAAGCACATTTGAAACATTCCGCACTCAAGAACAGTGACACTGCATATGAAAAATAAAATTTAAATGTAATTACCATAAATCAAGCTTAAGATCTGAACTTTTTAGTATAAGCATGATTTAACAAATATGTGAGAGCTATCAAGGAGAATAAATTCCCAACCTGTGATATTGACAACTTGCAAAAAGGCTTTTGTTGGCCATACATTAGGAAGTGTACACCAATAATTTATGAAAATATAAATGCACTCATCTTTCAACAGGCAATTAAGTTGCCACCAGGTAACAACTCCAATTCCAACTTCATTTGCTTTGGATGAAAAATAACTACAGATGATCCCGCAAGATTTGGATGACTGGCTTTACCAATCATTTTGCAACTGACAAACAAATGCAAAAATCAATAGGCCAGTATAGGAAGCATTTGTAGGTGAAGGAACAGCGTTTTCAGATTTTAGATAGATTTGAATGTTGACTCTACCTAATATCTTTGCATCTGTAAGCATTAGGCTATGTACCTACGCAAGATAAAGATATTAAACAATTGGTCCCACAATCTTTATCTTCTATCCCCCTAAAGACAGGCTGCTTATCTGTTCTGATCAATGTGGCAGGGGAGTCACCAGGAGACCCCATGTGGTTCCCATGGAGCATTTAGCAATCTTGCAGTATGACTCACTAAAATTCCAGGGCAGACTCCACAAGTTAGATTGTCATCTGGTTGTCTGTCTTCCAACATACCCTTGATTTACAAATGTATACCTGTGGCACTGGAAAAAGTTCTCAAAAGACAGACCAATTGCATTTTAAAATACAGTAAAAAAATAAGGATTAACCTAGTCTTCCAAATACAATTCATACTAGAGAAAATAAACTACACCACTTCCAATAAAGGAAAAGTGCAAGCAAAACAAATTTCAGGCTTCTTGCCCAGAATCAATGTTTTCATGTTAGTCCTAAAGTAAATGATATACAATACTGTATATAAAGCGGGCTAACATAGAAACATGAACATTTAAGTCTTTAAAATAAAAACAATCATTGCTTCCATTGGTTACAGGTCTGCACATATTAATTTACCTAGGAAGAGAGAGCAGAGCTCTCCCTTCACTGCTAAGGGTCTGTACATTTCCATTTCAGCCTGCAGTCCTTCAAATCTGTGAGCGTTTTCCAACATGTGCCCTTAGAAGTGTCCAATCGAAAAGGGTTGGAGAATTGCACCTACCCATTGTCTGGCAAACAGCAAACATCAGTGTGTTGGAACGGTTGTGAACTACACTGTCCGTACAAGGTTCACAATACCTTCTAGAAGTTCCTCCCCAAAACTTAACATACCTCTTTGCAGGATCTTTAACACATACTAAAATATATTCACCTTTTTTCTTCTTTAAGAAGTTTACGCAATTTTTCTGCACTGGTTTCTATTTTCTTTTCTTTGGCCTTTTCTTCTTTCTCATCTGGTTCCTCTCTTTTTTCCATTGATTTCTTTTTTAAACCCAGTCATCAAAAAACAATTATTATTACAAGTACAAAATATTAAAAAGTTACAATTAGACATTTTACCAAAACAAGTATAAATAATAGGTATGGTTTGTGCATGTAAACAAGACAAATTTAGAGTGAATGTAAATAATGAATGTTTTCATATATATTTGTGGTCCATTTAATGGAATTTATGCCCACAAAACCAATTTATAAATGAAAAAAAACAAAAATTTTATTTTAATTAGAGCACAAAACATAAATCCATTATAGAAAGCGATTAGAGAAGTTGATAATGCATTTTATACAAACCAGTTATATAGACCCAGGTCCATTACAGGTGACAGTTAAAGAGTCCATGGTTCATTTTCAATGCAAAAAGGCAAGAGATGATCATACGCCAAGGCACCAACGGTTCAAAGCAGGAAGAGATACAGATGAAAAACACATCAGTATTACACAGGAATGAACACCATACAAATATAAAACACGCCAACTCCCTAAATTTGTTCTTGGAAAAAATTTAATTATAACTGCAATTCCTGTCCAAACTACATTGAGAACTTTATCATGTATGTGGGAATTTTAGAGAAAGAATCACCTGCATTATTCCACGCACTTTGTTCAAAGCCTCTTTAGCCTCCATAAAGGTTGTATCTATTGTTAGGGCTTTGTTGTAATAACTTTCAGCATTCCCCAGTTTATCTTCTTCTTCAAGTCTACGTGACACAAAACATACATTTTTTTTAATGGGTTGTATTAAAAGTGAAAACAAAAAAGGCTAAAATACATTAGTTATACAAAAATACAGATTTAATGAGATTTAATAGGATTATGCAACTGTTAGTGTCACCATTTTGCTTGAATTAAAGCACACCATAAAGCTTTCAAATAACCTTGTGTGCAGACTACTTTGTAAATTTAAAGAGCATGTTAACCCCTAACAAACTTTTTACAGCACAACCAGAAATCCACAAAAGCCTACTTTTGCAATACTAACCTTGCACCTAAAGTAAAATATTTGCCTCAAAGTCCAATTGTCCCTTAGCTGCACTATGACCACCTCCATTACAAGCTTAAGGTGGCCATACATATATTCGATTTTACTTACCAGACTAAGCGCTCTCGCGACCTTCAACCGATCCTGCTGGAACCGCCTCTCCCATTCTTCTATGCGACATACATGTGATCTCAAAACGAATGGAATTTTGCGATTGCATAGAAGAACGGTAAAGGTGGTTGCGGCAGGATCGAAGGCCGCGGGAGCGCTCGGTGGGGTAAGTAAAATTGTATATATGTATGGCCACCTTTAGAGACTAGACAATTACTTGAACACAATACTGCAGGGCAATTCTGACGAATTAACATTTTTAATTTTTCTGGTAATACCAAGCACAAAAATGGAGACATTTGCCTAAGTTCTGTTTTAGATTATATATATTTTTTAAAATAAAAGCTTTAAATACTTACTGGCCTCCTCTTTCCACAAGGGTCTGGCAAAGGTACTTTTTTGCATTACGATGACTAGGACAAAATTCCAAAGCAACCTCAAAATCATGTATTGCTTTGTTCAGACTTCCTTTTGTGGCATAGCTGCAGAAAATGAAAAAATAAACATCCTTTAAAATCTGCTTGTTAGAAACCAATCATCACTATACATTTGTCAAGGCCAAGCTCCAATGATACAGACAATTCATGGCACTCAGAAGTTGAGGGAATATTCGGGATATGGAGGATTTTTTTTTTTATAAAAACCAGCAAAACAGCATAGCCATTTGTATAACACAGACTATGCAGGCAAATAGAGGAAGGAGTGGCCATGTACCATTTGCTAAATTATGATTTATTTCGTAAATGCCATCACTATAACAAGTAACAATTGAACTACAGAGAGCACATTTATGCAAAACAGAGTAAGTCTAAGGCTTTGTTCACACTAAAGCGCGATTAGGTGTGTTAACATCTCACCAAAAAAGTTGTGCATATATTAATGAATGGCGCCGTTCACACTATTAAGCTTGAAATATAGTGCACTGTAATGCACTGCATGCAGCAGTTTGGTGCAAACTCGATGGTCCACTGCGTTAAATAACGCTTACAGTGAAAGAAGCCTAAAACATATTTCCATTTGCCAAATATAGCTGTATTAAGACATACCCATGAGCTTATCAAAATGCATATATAGAGCGCATTCTGTACAAGTAGCAGAATATGAGCAATTGTTCAAAAAGATAGAAATAATCGATCTACCTTTAAATATTAAAATTTAGATTTCTATTAACATTGAAGTTGAGATTGTAAATGTAGGTTTTCCTACATTTAATACAAAATTCCCTATAAACTAATCCTAAAAAAATAAACAGATAAACAGACACTTTACAAATTACACTCACAGAGCACCTCGAGCTACCAAAGCTTCCACATTTTGGGCATCTATTTCCAAGGCTTTGTTGTACTCATTCATCGCATCCACATGACGGCCCACTTTAAAATAGTCCACTCCTAGTTTCACACTATAAAAATCAAATTGGTTTCAATATCAAGGTAAGGCTGCAAAAAAAGGTCACACCAAGTAAAACTGCTTACCACTTCAAGGCCCAAGAAGAAGATTGTTTTTTTCTTAAAAAAGGGGCATAATCTTGATCGGCAAACTTTTCTCTGTTCAAATAAAATGTTTAGCATACATATCAATGGTAAAAACCACATGTATATTTTTGCATGTTTATATGTTTTTCATAAGATACATTTAATCAGCTTCATAAACACAGAGGGTGACTAACAAACCTCATATTGGGCACTCACTTCCCCTTTCTGAATATCTACAACAGGGCAATCTTGTGCTCAATAATAGTTGAAGGTTCACACATCTCTCAGCAGCCTCACCACCCATGTTATTAAACCTTATAGCATTTTAAGACCAAAAAAAAAAGTGTCATGTTCATCCCCCACAAAACTATTTTGAAAATACTTCCCTTTTTCCCGGCACTACTGAAACAACCTTCAAGTCCACTGGTTCTTCAACATTTTTCTAGATGCAAGTTGTCAGTCATTATTAATGACTTAAAACAGCTGAATGAGCAGCCAGCTTTAAAGGCTGTGTGAGCTTATATAAAGCCATAAAGGAGGTGGACACAGTGCAAATGAACTGCTGAATTAATTCTGAATTTCCCATTTTAGAAGTGGCGGGGAGAAAGATAAGTATTGTGAAAATACCTTTACGAGGTACTCTGGTTGTGGGGTTATAAGTTTGAACATGCCTTTAGATATCACATAATAACCACAGGGTAAACCAACATTTAACTCCCTACTCTTACTTTAAATAAACATCTATGTATAGGAGTTGGACTAATGCAGGTCATTCACTACCTGGACCAATCATTTTGGGAATGATATTTAATAACAGAAAGAAAAGTCCAGGCTGGAGAATGAGGCAGGAAATTCATTTAGACAGCTTTATATTGCATTCATTTGACAATAAAAGTGTTGAAAGAACACAGTTTTAGTACATTGTAAGGCCAGCATTAAGACTCAACCATTGTTGACAAATTATATATAATTACCTCTGAAGGCCTCTTATTAAAGATGGTGGATTGGATTCATCAATTCCAAGTTTTCCCAAAAGAAAATCAACTGTTGAAGGATTAGAAAATGCCAGGGATTGGCGCAAGACTTTTTCATAAGATACTGCACTAGCACTTGTGAGAGTATTACTTTGCCTTGTTGAAAGATTAAAAAAAAAAGTAAAGTAAGTATAACCAAAATTAAGTTTTCATTTAAATAGGCTGTAAAATTCACATTCATTAATTGTATTACGTTAATGTCAAATTTAACCTAAAAATAGTTCAGCCCTCAAATGGTACCTAGACGGAATCATCATGAACACAAACAAATCCTTAACCTAAATCAAATGTAGTATAAAATAAACATTCCTTCAAATGACAAGTGATACAATATCTATTTAGTGATACAATATCTATTTAGTAATAGCTTCTGGGCTATAAGCAAGGAAAGTGTATGTTAGTCCAGTCCGCTTTCTGGTCCACATTTTAATATGTAAGTGTAATGTGCACAAGTGTAATGTGCAGTTAGCAGAGCAGTCCTGACTGACCGAATTAGACTCACATCCAGCAAGTCTCGCAGGAGCAGTGGATTGAACAGGAATAAAGTGGAGAAGGGAGGGGCAGCAAGTAAAGAGGGAAAATTAAGCTTTGCCAATGGCTTAGAAGAATAAGAGTAACTACAATTTACCCTGTACATTCACTTTACCATGAGTGGTAAGAAAAGAAAAGAATATGCACAAGACCCATGTCTACTGCAGTGCTTCAATATGCCTTGGTAAGCAGAATAGTTTGGCTTGAATCTAGGGTGTTAAACTTAACATTTTTTAAGTTTTGTTTTAAAATATTTTCATTTCAAGATATTTTTCTTCTCATTCACATACTTTCATTTTAGATAATTTGTTCGTTTTATGAGAAATGTAATGATGCAATGGAATGTTATAAACTAGGTTATAGATCATTTGTACCATTGGCCCTAGATAGGCAAATAAATCTTTGAGATTCAGATATCTGAATAAATCAGATTAAAAATCATTAGGTCATAGGTTGTTCTACTCTATGCAGTACAAAGTAAGTGGCCACCAATCTAACCACCAATCCCCCAGTGGACCAAAACAGCCATTTTATAAGCGTGGTATCCATGTTTGGCCATGTTCAATCTTAGTAATTGAATCTGTCAAACAAAAATCTAACAGTGTATGGCTAGCTTTATACAAGAATGAGGTGGGGTTCTAGATCACTTGTTTATCTTAGCCAAGGCAGATTATATATCAAGTACTCTTAAAAGTGTGTTGCTGTTATTGTGCTAACCATATACCCCACTACACAGCAACTGAGCATTAAAGACTTGTGAATAAGATCACATGCAGTAAACAAAGCAAATATAAGAATGAAGAGAGATCCTGCCAACATTTTACAGTTACACTCCTCATTATTTTCCTTACGTGTAATATTCAGGCAAGTCTTCAGAGTTTATTACTCCCAACTTAACAAAAGACTGATGGGTTGGAAGTGCTGACTTTTGCAAAGACAAGGTAAGTTTTTCATGGTAGCGATCAATGTCCTTAACAGCGGCTGAAAAATATATTATTAATTAGTGAAAAACATTTCCTATAAAATTTACCTTTTCTTAACAAGTTTAGTTAGTATTGTTTGGATTGTTAAGTTACATTAGCCGAGGTGCACTTATTTTAGTTTGGCACAAAACCTTCCTTTTGCCTTTTTTTGGGCATCTAATATACAGTATAAAAGGAATTGCATATAAAGACACACTAAATATATCTTTTAAAAAAAGCATGTACATCCATCCCTATAATCATTAAAGGGACTGTCCACCCCTCTTTTGAAAAATGAATATGTGGTAGATAAGCCCCCAAAACCTAGACATCGTTTAATTCTCAACCTTTAATTCGGCTCTCACACTGAGATATTATACTTACATCCTCCTCGCTCCACCGCCGCTTCCGGGTTCTTCTCCCAGTCTCCACTTTGGCCGCTACAGTGGAGACTGGTCCGGGAATGGCAGTCAGTGATTGGCCGTGACGTCACAGTCACGGCCGACACTGACTGCCTTACCCGGAAGTGCAGAGCCGCGGCAGTGGAGCGAGGAGGAGGATGTAAGTATACTATCTCTGTGTGGGAGACGAATTAAAGGTTGAGACTTAAACGATGTCTAGGTTTTGGGGGCTTATCTACCACATATTCATTTTTCAAAAGAGGGGTGGACAGTCCCTTTAATATTGTGATATTATAAAGGAATAATTGGTAAATTAGTAACAAAATTCTGATACAAACACAACCCGTTTTATACAGATAGGTGAAGCTTTGATTGTGAGATCACAAAAGAAATCTGAGCCAAGCCGAGCTAGCTTGGCTCATTTGGCTCACAATGTCATACCTAATTAGCTAAAGGATAAACTTTTTTCCCTGTCATGTACTTGCAGCAGTCATCCACCAGGAGGCATAAGAAACCCCATTCTTTCCCTGTATCAGGAAAAGTTCCCCAATGACAAATATAGGGAGATGCAATTTAGTTTACAGACACGTTTAGTAAGGGCTGGGCTACACTAGCGCCTTTTTCGCACGTTTGTGCACGCATTTAAGCCCGCGGTTTTCGCTAAAACGGAAATTGCGGGAATGCAAAAATTCCCACGATTTCCATTGCACGTCCATTCACAGTTTGCATTCAAAAAATTTTGGCGCAATTGCATGCGTTCTCTTTGTAAATAGCAAAAAGGCATGCGCAAATGCAAATCAATGGCACAGAAATCGTGCGTTGCAGTGTGGCCTCAGCCTAACTCCTTCAAAAACCCTCAGTGCCCAGTTCACTTTTTTTTGCACCTTAATGTCCAAATTAGTGGAGATTTTGTGACGAGGGACACAGCCTAGGGCGGCACAGCCATCGAGGGAGAGAGAGTTAGGCAGCATTGCACCCCCACATTAAATTTGCACAATGCACATCAGTCAGCAAACAGCAGAGCCTTACCTGTTTCCGTGACTAGCGGCAGGTGTCTGTGAGAGAGACCTGCCGCTAGGGGCGGCAGCTCTTTCTCTCACAGACACCATCTCTGCATGCACGTCTTGGCTTAAAAAATAAAAAAAAAAGTGCCCATACAGTTTAAGTTTTTTTTTTAAAAGGCAAGAAGGCGGCAAGGAAGTCTGCAAGTGGTGCCTGCGTTGGTCTTCCGGGCCGGCCTCTACTCTGGGACCGCTCGGTAGCACACTGGTGAGGCAAAAGTTACCAGTGTGAGGGGTTGCATGTTCAAGTGCAGTTAGCATCTTGATGTTTTTATGGTTGTATTTTTTCGTCTGACTGACTGACTGTGTTGTGCTGGCACAGAGCTCGGTCACCCTTATCAGAGGAACAGATGATCTGCCCTGTTGGTAAATTGTGCGATTTCCTATGGAACTGCACGATCCTGCACAGTCCAAAACTATTGTAAATCCAATTGTAAGAACTAATCGAATATCCTCACCTTGCACCGACCATCTTCCATAGATTTCAGCTTGAAAAGTATGGAAGGTCTGGTTCTGGTAGATAAGGGGGGGGGGGGGGTTTTGATGGAAAATTTCCCATCTTGCCTGCTCAGGTTTTTTTCGATAGACAGATTGATATTGCCGATCGGTCTATCAAAAACCAGGAAAAAAGTGGTCTTGGTGAATTGATTGGTCAATTGGTGGCGGATTGATAGTAGATTGGTTGGTAGATTGATGGTGGATTCGTTGGTGGATTGTTGGTGGTCGATTGGTTGGTAAATTGATGGTGGATTGGTTGTTGGATTGATGGTGGATTGGTTAGTGGATTGATGGTAGATTGTTGGTGGTCGATTAGTTGGTATATTGATGGTGGATTGGTTTGTAAATTGAAGGTGGCTTGGTTGGTGGATTAATGGTAGATTAGTTGGTGAATAGATGGTAGATTGGTTGGTGGATTGATGGGACACGACGACCCCTTCCCTATACCATTTTGCTACATGATAAACCCCAGGCAGCCAGGCAATGAATTACTTTAGCTGGGTACACACAACAAAGATGTTTGACAGGATCTGCAGGATCTCCCTATAGAGGAGTCTAGCGCGGCCGATGGAAACACACAGTCCTGAGCGCTCTCCTTATGAAGTTCATAGGGAGAACGCTCGGGACTGTGTTTATGCAGATCTTTGAAAGATGGCAGACAGGATCTTGCATATCTTGTCTGTCATCTTTCAGAAATCTGTACTGTGTGTACCTAGCTTTAGTGACAGTCAAACTGGTCTAAATGTCTAATCCTATTTAAAAGCTTTCACACTTCCATACAACAAGTCTCATACTACAGGAAAGGTCCATGAACAAAAAAAGTGTGAAAACTTTGTGCATTGCAAACAAAAGTGTATGGCTACCTTTAAGGTTCGTACACACGTGCGATCGCAGGTCCTGAC
This sequence comes from Hymenochirus boettgeri, assembly GCA_019447015.1. Taxonomy (NCBI): domain Eukaryota; kingdom Metazoa; phylum Chordata; class Amphibia; order Anura; family Pipidae; genus Hymenochirus; species Hymenochirus boettgeri. The sequence goes on from CM033472.1 coordinate 71,703,617, forward strand.
CCGCAACGCACGATGTGTAAGAACGGCTGAAATGGCCGTTCGGTCGGGGATCGCCGAACGAGCGACTTGACGGATCCCCTAACTACCGTCAGTTTCAGCCGATAAAGGCCCTACACACGAGCCGATTATCGTCCGAAACAAATGTTCATACACATTGTGCGTCGCGGGTCGGGAACAGCGTTCGCACGTGTGTACAAACCTTTAGTTTCCTAAAGTTTAGTTTCCAAAGCCCGATTGTTTTTTTTTTTACCAACAGATCTATCGAACTACATACCACTGGGGGCCGAGCTATATAAATCACTGGGTACAGAGCTATATAAATCACTGGGTACAGAGCTATATCTTTAATTCGGCTCCCACACTGAGATATTATACTTACATCCTCCTCGCTCCACCGCCGCTTCCGGGTTCTTCTCCCATTCTCCACTGAGGCCGCTCTGTTCTTTTTCTGTTCCCGAGCAGCTGCAGTGGAGACTGGTCCGGGAATGGCAGTCAGTGATTGGCCGTGACGTCACAGTCACGGCCGACACTGACTGCCTTACCCGGAAGTGCAGAGCCGCGGCAGTGGAGCGAGGAGGAGGATGTAAGTATACTCTCTCTGTGTGGGAGCCGAATTAAAGGTTGAGACTTAAACGATGTCTAGGTTTTGGGGGCTTATCTACCACATATTCATTTTTCAAAAGAGGGGTGGACAGTCCCTTTAATATTTTTAAAGAATATTTGGGATGTGCCTTACTCAAAGCAGCATACTTTTTATATTCTGATGTTGCTTGCTTGATAGCTTATTTACGCAATATGTTTGCATCCTCATACCTCATAAAGAGATGTAAAACTAACTTCCCAATGGTTTTTACCCCTTTTTCTCCTTCCCAGTTAGTAGCTGTCTATCATGGATATTACAGTTGACATCAAAGCCAATGACTGAATGTCATCTAGCTACCTCCTCTGGGCATGTGCAATCTTGTTATCAAGAGCTTGGAGAGGAGGCGAAAACCTTATGACAGGCAGAGAAAGGGGGCAGAATATTTTGCTGCATAACAGGTTATTTCTACATCTGTCAGATTTCATTTTAGGTTTGGGGGTGATTTAACTATATATAAAATGGCCTTTAAAGTTCTTTTGCAAAATTGGATATATAATTGCTATAAATAAGTGTTTTAATGGCTGTTACTAGTTATGGTATGACGTAGCCACAAACTACTGATATTGATCGGTATATGGCTACATCATAAAATGCAAACACATTGTTACGAACCTGCAGTGATGACCAATTTTTATATTACTAACATTTATTAACACAAAGCATTTATTTTTATTGGCTGCTTTGACATAGTTGTATCAATCCTCTTTTTTGTCTAAGGAAATGGTATCCCCTTCTTCATTGCAAATATTGTTTGCAGTAGTTTGAAGTGATTCACTGTTATCCTCCTTCTCTTCTTCTACAATGTAGAGATAATACCTCTGGTGTTCCAGGTAGGTTGTAAACAACTTGGCATATTCTGGATGTTTCAGGGAAAAATTCTTAAATTCCTCTAAAATAAAAAAAAGTTAAAATCTAAACAGTGGGAACACCCCAGCACAAACATACAAATAAATAATTAGACTTAAAACTCAGGTAAGCAACAAAATGGAGCATCACCAGATAACGTTATCCTAATAGACAGAGCACATTCTCAAAGAAACAATAAGTGGTGTTTAACCTCTCTCCTTGCTTTGGCTTGTGGATGATTTATGGAATTAGACTGTGGGTGCTAGGGGTTAGCGCCCAAAATCCACCTCTTTGTTTTGGTGGAAGTCTAAGGGGCATATTTATAAAGCTTTGTTAAGTTTCACGGCCGTTTTCCCTGACATTTCCGCATAAATCGCGTTTAACGCGATTTATGAATGTCTGAAAACGGCCGCGAAAAGTTAACGAGGCGTTAACCCTTCCTGTCCCCAGATGTACTTACCATCCTCCATTCTCTTGCTGCCTTCTGCTTGTCTTCTGTGACTTTTCCATGCATGGAAGCAAGCAGAAGAGGCTTGACTGGCATCCCCTCCTGTGATTTGCTATAGTGCGATGTGTTAGCCAATCACAGTTGCAGATGCTGGTCGAGCCCCTTCTGCTTGCTTCCATGCATGGAAGCAAGCACGGAAGACAAGCAGAAGGCAGCGAGGGAACGAAGGCTGGTAACTTAATTTGTGGACAGCTTTGAGTTATATAAACCTTGCAAGGTCAAGGTTTTCTGTCATTTCCAGCAACATATAAAGTTTTTGTTTGGGGGGTGGACATACCCTTTAATTTTTGTTAACATTGTTAATTCAAACACTTTTTTTCCCTGTATATTTCATTATATAATATTACCGGTATATCATTTAATTGGTAGTAATGAAAAAGAGTTTTGACACAACATGTTTTAAATGCATAACAACTGAATTTCACATTTTGGGTTTTGAAAAGAATAATCCAAGGATAATAGAAAAGCTCTAATTTATCTATCTACATTTATCTCTGCAGCTTTAAAGTTAGATAATTATATAAGATTAAGGAATATGCAGCATTTATGGAGCTACAACCTCCAGCATCTCCAAGTAATTTAGTTAATGGCATAATGCTCGAGTTTGTTGTACCAGAACTTGCTTAACCCTTCCTGGGCAAATCTTACTCTATCTTTAAATCCATATATGTGTATGTTTAGTCAGTATAGATTGTCTCTCTAATAATTTCATGCTTTGACAATATAAACTATTCAGAGTGATGAGTTGATGAGAAGATACAAATACTTGCCGTCCATAGACTGTGTATGTTGTTTTCTTATGAAGCCTCAGCAGATTTTGTGGGAATAAACAGTCCCAATCAGTAGCACTGTACCTTATATATTATATCATAAAATTAAAAAGGAAACCTCCTAATATAAAAAAAAGCTCTCTGTTACAAACTGATTTAAAGTTGTATACCTAATCTTTTGGCCTAGCAAAATACTTTTCCCCGGGGAGGTAGGAAAGCATGCTCTAACCTCCCTAGGGGTCTCTATGAGGAATGGTGAGTTGAAAAGCTCCACTCCTGCCACAGCAGTCTCGATCTGCTCACTGCTTCTTCCTCTCTAACTATCTCTGTCTAATGTTTGAGATACGGGACATAGTCAGGCTAGACATACAGAAGAGGGAACAGTGAGCTGTGAGCTAGAGCACAAATGGGTCTTTGACAGTTCACTGCTCCTCATAGAACTAGTTGCATTTTAAATTTTTTTTTTTTAAGGTTTTCCCTATTCTTGACTTTAAGATAAAACACATTAACTGTTAGTATGGTTAGGAATGTTTCTCACTGGTATGGGGGACAGTACCCCACTGTGAATCTTACTGCGAAGTGCTGTAGAAAATGTGGTTTCATGCTGCAAGCACAATATATATATATTTTTTCAAACAATAGAAAGAATTTAAAACATATTTTAAGACTGTTATCATTAGAACTGAATTGTAAAGATGTTTATTGAAAATGATATATTGCCAGTTATAAACTTGGCATAGATATTTTACTTTTTTTAGTTCTTGTGGATGGGAAAAGGGTCTTTTAAAGCCACATTATTTGCATTTTTTTGGATAAAGGGGAATAAATGTATATTTAAGCATAAGATCTTTATACACTAGGGGGCATATTTATAAAGCTTCGTTAAGTTTTCACGGCCGTTTTCCCTGACATTTCCGCATAAATCGCGTTTAACGCGATTTATGAATGTCTGAAAACGGCCGCGAAAAGTTAACGAGGCGTTAACCCTTCTCAGCGATACTTACCTGTTACTGCCGCTTCTATTTATAAAGCTGTGGTAACTGTTTCGCACTGCTAGTATCGGCTGTTTTGCTTCACCACCTTCAAGGTGGCGAAAGCAGTCGATACTAGCCTCCCTGCGGCGGTGATGGGCAGGCAACCCGTGGCGGGTGGTCACATCCGCCCCGGGAGGCACGCCCACCCCGCCCTCGACCACCCGCCGCCGCCGCTTCCCAGCAGCCCCTCCCAAACCCTTCCCCGCTCGCGGCAATCTCGGAACAGGAGGCTAGGAGGGGCTGCTGGGAAGGGGTCACAGCGGGTGGTCGCAACCACTTGCTTAAAGCCAGAAAGCATTAAACACAGTTTTTACTTCCCAAAAAAGTTTAGTGATATCCACTGAGATGCTTATTCTCTCTTTTGGGCAAATTAGCTGCAGCTCCTGGATCTAGGAACGTTTATATTAGTGAAGAATGTGTTAATTAATCCTGAGGATATGCAATATCCTTTGTGACAGCTTTACGTGTGTTGGGAAACACTGAGTTTAAATATTTTACTGGTATCTACTCTGTCATGCTGGCAGCAAACAATAGTGCCTGCCTGAAGTCAACATAGGGATGCTGCTTACTGTGACATCTGGAGGCTTGTTTTAGCTATAAGCACGGTTGTAGACAAATGAGAGCAGGCAGATGTAAGGCAGAGGTGACATCTTTGCCTCAAGCATTCTCAGGCTGTACATTTTCCAGTGTGTCAGAAGCATTTCAGATCGAGTAAAAGCATTCTGTCACATCTGTGTACAAGTTGCTTTGCCCCCTCTCTGCTCTGAGGCGAAAGATAGCACAGGCTTGTTCATGTTTAACACAGAGCCCATGTCAAAGGCCCAGCACAGCATGATCAGAAGACTCTGGAGTGAAAAAAAACCCAACACTTTTCTTTCCCTTTAGAAGGACAGTTCACAGCAATTACTATGGATTTGGTAGCTTCAGCTTAGCTGATTCAGTGGCAGAGAGGACAGAGCTCTGAGGGTTTCAATGGAAGCACTCTGAAAGTGCGCAAACATTTTATTAACAAGGTTCAAGGCTAAGAATCAGATCACTCCATTTTTACCGTACCTGTCACTTACATACAGCTGGCTGTATAATAAAAATGTCTGCCAGTACTTGGATATCAATTCTGAGAGACGATGTTCCAATTGTAAGGACACTTAAATGATTTTTAAGAGCCACCAAGCCAGGATAACAATTATCTGTCAAGTTCTTCTAGGTAAAAATCTATAAGTATGAAATCAAACTACTAGCTTTGGGGAGAGATAGAAAGAGAGGAGGGGGCAAAAACATAAGCAGCAAGTGTTTTATAGCGATTATCCTTCCCTTGCCATGTGTACTTCTGTAACAATTAGCATTGGCTATGCATAGTGATCTCTTCAGTTGTTTACCAGTTGTAAACCAATATATCTAATGATTAAGGTGGTTTAACATTGTTTTAATATAATTTTTGGCATTAGTTATCAACCAGCAATGAAATTCAATAATAGGGAAAATAGGGAAGATATTTTTGTATTTACACTGATAGAATAAAATCACATTATAACTTCCCTATTTTATAGGTGCTCTTTTTCCTTGCTATTAAAGACCTTATCTATCTAGGTATCTATCTATGTATCTATGTATCTATCTATGTATCTATGTATCTATCTATCTATGTATCTATCTATCTATCTATCTATCTATCTATAATCTATCTATCTCTCTATCTATCTAATCTAATCTATCTATCTATCTACCTATCTATTATCTATCTATCTATCTAATAGCTAGCTAGCTATTTATATCTATCTATCTATCTATTTATCTATCATCTATCTATATCTATCTATCTATCTATCTATCTATCTATCTATCTATCTATCTATCTATGGAAAGTTCTGAAATCTGATTGGTTAATGTAAAGCATGTAAACCAAGCATTAAAAAAGTGACCAATCAGAAATGGATTAGGGTTTTCTGCAAACCTATATAAAGAGGTGCACTCCGCTGCGGAACTCAAATGCCATCGCAGTAGATGGCTGAAGATAGAAGAAAGAAGCGGCTGGCAACAACAGCTCCGCTGAGGCCGGCGGTGCAAGCGGGCTCACTGGTGGCCGAAATGAGTCTGCCTGCCATCGGCGACCTGAGTGGGGTTGGTGTCGCCAGCCCGAAGACGTCGCGTCGGATCAAGACGCCGGCGCCCGCCGGGGTACCTCTCGGGGGTCGGCGGCCTCAGAGGAGTTGGTGTCCGCAAGGGCCCTTATAAGGGCCGGGAAGGGGGGTCCCGGTTCGAGCTGTGGGACCCCTTAAGCCCCAAAAGGCCCTTCTCAGGGCCCCGCTGGAGGGTGTCTCCACCCCTCCCAGCGGGCCCTTCCCCTCACTGCCAGCGGCGGGGCAGGGGGCTTGGAGGGGCTGCTGTGGAGGGGGTGCACGGCGGGTGGTCGTGCTGCGGCCCCTTCCCGGCATCCCCTCCTAGCCTCCTGTTCTGAGATTGCCGCGAGCGGGGAAGGGGTTGGGAGGGCTGCTGGGAAGCGGCGGCGGGTGGTCACCGCCGCTGTGGTGGGGGTCGAGGGCGGGGTGGGTGTATGCCACTTATGCTGGCTTAAAAATAAATTGGTGTGGAGACATCTGTATAAAAAATGCTCTGCACATAGAAACAGTTAATACTGGGGTCAGGTGTATGGCCAGTAGGTGGTCACAAGACTGTTTGAAGGCTACATGGATGGAAACATGAACTAACTAGCAACAACATACAAGCCTAGTAAAAAAAGTTAAGTTTATATCTGCTTTAAATCATTTTGGCAATAAATACTCTGGAATATAACTCTAGATATAACTGCATGGAGTCAGGGACATCATGTATGTGAGGTGCTAATTACATTGTTAGAACTAGGTGTCATTAAACTGCCTAGTGTGAGGCAGAAAAAGAGCATTTAATGAAACGTAACTTTTGAGGGAAAATAAGGAAGAAATTCAGCACCTGGGATTATTTATTTACAGGAGGATGTATGGAGAGCCACCATCAATCTGCATTGTCCGTGTATGTACATCCAAGGCATTTTTAACTCTCCGTATATCGCAACTTAATGTAAACTCTTTAAGGGACTTTAACATCAGCTATTTGCTTGAACAAAAGAACTGGTTGTGGTGGTTGTGCGACAGGCAAGCCATATGTATTTTGGTTAGAGAGCATGCCCCCCACCCCCAACTAAAAGTTGCCCCACTCTTGAGTCCATGTTCAGTGTTAAAAAGATCCATACCTTTCTCTTCTGCTCCATATGGTACTCCTAGAGGGCATGATGAAAGTCCAGGAAACTGAAGCGTAGGAAGCCTCTCTGTGTGTAATCAGTACCTGCTTCTTCCTGCTCCTTTGAGAGGTTTGTGGTATTCTCACTGGAACTCTCCCCCCTCCCTCCGGCTCCCTTTTAAAAAAGCATGCACCTCAGCCAAAACCTAAAGGTACTTACCATACATCGTTCCCTCTGCAGCTCTTCCGCACAAAAGCATCAGAAGGGGCCAGAATGGCCTCTTCTGCTGTTCCATGTGGAAGATCAGCAGAGGGTCCAGAGAGAAACAAGGAAACAAAGGCTGGTAAGTACCTTTAGGTGCCGATTTGGGAATTTTAAATGGTAAGTACCTTTAGGTGCCGATTTGGGAATTTTAAACCTAGCGAGGTGTAGGTTAGGGGGTATTTCCTTCACCTTCCGTTTATTTCTTTATGAGAATGGAGATGCCCTTTGATGCAAAATTCCAGTGTATTTGATTTCATGGACAGAGTATCTGCATTACCTACACCAGTGTTTTTCAACCTTTTAATCCTTGCAGAACAATCAAGAAATTTCCATGCCTCTTGGAACCACTAGATAAAAATGAGTGTATATATTTGTTATCTTTTTGTATTTTAAAGAGTATCTCAGCTCCCTAAATTAATACTTACCTTTTTTCAGTTTAATTGAATAACAGGAGGTAAAGGAGCTATGTCTTACCCCAGGTTCTTCAATTAAAGAGCTAGGAGACAGGAACGAGCACAGAGAACTTACATAAGATTGTGCTACTCCGCTGTTCTTCTTTCAGGTCCCGACACTCTCTTGTATTGTATGCGCATTGGAAGGGCACATCAAGAGATCTTTTTTTCGTATTTAAGTATTTTCTTGTGAAGGTTCTCATTCATCCAGGTCATGGTATATCTGTTGTATTCAATTAGATCAACTGGACTTGAAATGTAGTTCTTGAAGACGTTTCGCTAGTCATCCGACTGGCTTTCTCAATTTGGGAAGTTCTAAGCATCACATCCAGAACTCTCAGGATTTCACCAACAAGATTGAAGATATAGTACTCGGTGTAGAAGAAACTATGGTGTCCTATGATGTGACATCTCTCTTCACTTGTATACCCACCAAGGAGGCTGTTGACATGGTGAGAAAACGGCTGGGCCAAGACAGCACTCTTACCAGCAGAACTGATCTCAACCCAGAACAGGTGTGTTCCTTGTTGGACTTGTGCCTGAATACCACCTATTTCAAATACAGGGATAAGTTCTATAAGCAAAAACATGGATGTGCTATGGGATCTCCAGTTTCACCTATTGTGGCCAACCTTTACATGGAGGAGGTAGAAACACAGGCGCTTAATACCTTTAAGGGCATAGCACCCAGCCACTGGTTCAGATATGTTGATGACACCTGGGTTAAAATCCACCAGAAGGAAGTACAAGCTTTCACAGAACACATTAATGCGGTGGACCAAAACATTAAATTCACAAGGGAAGAGGTACAAAACAACAAACTGGCTTTCTTGGACTGCTTGGTAGAAGTTAAGGAAAATGGTAAACTGGAAGTAGAGGTTTACAGAAAACCAACACACACAGATCAGTATTTGATGTTTGACTCCCACCACCCTTTAGATCACAAGCTGGGTGTCATCAGAACCCTGCAACACAGAGCCGAGAACATCCCCACTAGCACAGAGGCGAAGGCTAAAGAAATGAAACATCTCAGAGGAGCCCTTAAAACTTGTGGATATCCAGACTGGGCCTTTGTCAAAAGAAGTAGAAGGAAAGAAAAGAACACGAATACCAACAGTGAAGGGGAAAAGCAAGACAGGAGGAAGAACATGGTCATCCCATATGTAGCAGGGGTCTCCGAGAAATTAAGAAGAATTTTCAAAAAACATCGTATCCCTGTCTGCTTTAAACCGAACAACACACTGAGGCAGCAATTGGTACATCCGAAAGACCCAATACCTAAACACAAGAAAAGCGACATCATATATGCAGTGCAGTGCAGTGAAGAATGCTCTGATTTGTATGTGGGGGAGACCAAACAGCAACTGCATCAACGTATGGCCCAGCACAGAAGAGCCAATTCCTCGGGTCAGGACTCAGCCGTGTATCTGCATCTTAAGGATAAAGGACATACCTTTGAAGATTGTAATGTTAACATACTGGCGAAGGAACGTGACTGGTTCAAGAGAGGTGTTAAGGAGGCCATTTATGTGAAAATAAAGAAACCAAGCCTAAATAGAGGTGGGGGGGTTCGACACCAACTGTCTGCCATGTACAATGCTGTTTTAACACCTTACTCTGGGCGTTCCTATAACACCTCTTAGCCACTATCTAATCACACCCTTAACACCTGGCTGTGATATGCTAATTGGGATTTTCCAGGGTACATAATTGCCGCAGATTCTTGTACAAGTCATTCTGAATTGAGAAAGCCAGTCGGATGACTAGCGAAACGTCTTCAAGAACTACATTTCAAGTCCAGTTGATCTAATTGAATACAACAGATATTAAGTATTTTCAGTGTTCTCCCCAGAATTTTGGGGGGTAAATTAAATGTGCTCTATTTTTACTAGTTATAATTAGTATTAATTATTTTCCAATACTTTTAAGGTTTGACATGCATTTTCAACACATGCAGTATAACTACATTAAAACAATACAGCCTTCTTCATAGTCTAATGGGAATACTAATCAGCCTTGCATCATGCTCATTATATAGGTCCGGGATGTCCCACTAGATGTTTGAAGACTAAAACTCCCAGCATTCCTTGGTTGCAGAAAGCAGGGAGTTGTAGTTTTAAAACATCTAAGGGTAACACAGATGTAACATGGCAGCACAAGAACAAAGATTTGCTGTGTGTAGGGAGAACACTAATTTTCCAACATTCCATAGGATAGGTAAACAGATCAATTGATGTAAAGAGGTCACTTTGAATACATGTAAAAAGGTAGGTTTGTCAAGTTCAGTAACAATGTATTACACACAAAGTTAAAATCAGTGTAAATCTGCCAATAAAATGTATTACGAGTATTCTTTAATCAGTAGATCTATTAACCCTATGTATATTTCACTATGCAAAGATGATCTTTTTACTTTTAATCCTGGTCCTCGTAGATTAGGTTGGGTTATCTAGACTGAATGTTTTTTTTTTAATTACATTTATGGTAATACACCCGACTCTGTATTGTATTGAACTATGGGATACCGTGCACCTCCCTGGCCAAGAGCCTGCTTATTCCCAATCCCTGACAAACATGTAACCGCTCCTGTAGAAAGAAGAGGAAGCAGAAACTGAGAGTTGATGTGCTGTTTCTTGCCACTTTAAATCTTACACTGCTTACACTGAGAAGGATGCCTAGGTCAAGTCTATTAGGACCCTTAGGAGCAATGTTATATTTTGGACAACCTAACCTACCTGACCGAGATCCCAAAAAGCTAAAAACCTCTTTGCTAGACTTTTGGGGGGCTTATGCCTCGATTCAATGGGCGTTAAGTTTTGCACTACAGGGTAGCACAAAAGTGAACTTTGCCTGTATTGAATAGCCATTTCCAAAACAAGCTCTAATTTAGTGAAAAATCCATACTAACCTCATAGTACATCGGACAGCGTGGATTTTGTAAAAGGAAGGTTGATGACATCCTTCTAATTCACATAAATATTTGACTACAGGATCTTACAGGAATCATCTTTTAAAAAATAAAGGGGCATCAAAGTGGATTAAAGGGCACTTAGGTACCCTTCAATATGCTCTACTCATAATATAAAGAAAAGTAAAAATAAAAAAGCAATTTAAAAAAAAATAGAATCACTTACCATATGAGATCTTTTCTGATTTATCAGTATCTATATCCCTGAAAAGTTTGGACACATTGAGATTAGGGACACCTAGTGAGGATTGTAATAAGGAACTGAACTCATCCTCTGTAATACTTCCATCTTCATCCACATCAAATAACTGATATCAAACAAAACTCAGTTAAATAACTGTTAAAGGTGAAAAACTGATTGTTAAAAAGTACTAAAGGCTTCATTACAAAACATTGAGACAAGATAATTCAGCTGTCCAGCACCATGGGTTGCTTCCATACACTTTAGAAAATTATAGATGCCGAAATGGCAGTAGGGATTGGGTGGCTGATGTCTTCTTGCCCAGTGATCAATTACTCCCTTCCCAGCCACTAGCTGCAAGGGTAGAGCTAGCACAAACATACCTCCCAGCTTGTTCTGGGAGGGAGGTGGGACAAGGGCCGGACCTACACAATTACGTCTATGTCCCACCCCAAGCAACCACCCATGCCCCAGTCCCAGCTTTCTATGTTTTTGTGAGATGTTGTGTATTTTGGCATTCCTATAGAGAAAATGATTCAGAATATACCGAGAGGTACAACCACAAATTTAGCTGAAAGGGTCACAGAGACCACACTGGAATTTTTTGTCTAGCTCATAGGAATTAAGTCATTTCAATTCTGAGTATAAACACATAAAATCATCATCAGAATCATTTTTAGCTACTTAAATGCCCCCGTGGTTTGATATATGCAGAGAAAATGGAAGTAAAGATTAAAACAAGAGTAGGTGAGCATTAATGGTATATCACTAAGTATGATGGGAAAGGCTCAAGGTATGAGACTATAAGTCGCCGCTTAAATATTGTGTCTCCCAAAAAAATTGCAGGTTTTGGAATTGATAAAAGAAAAAAATAGAAGCCATAATTCCTAAAAGGTTATATTAAACAAAAAAATCCATGTGGTTAGATCGTCTGAATACCTTCAACCTGTGAGGTTGGAATGAAGAAAATGGCCTTAACTGAACTTTTTTTTACTAGTTGCCCTGTATTGTACCTTAATCCTGTATCTAAAGAAGATATTATTTAAAATTTTATAGCAACTATGATGTTACAAACTATTTATGAAGTAATGACAATGTACAGTACTGTATTTCTTTTTATTTTTTGTTACTTTAATTCCTTAAGAAATGTATCAAATGCTACCACCTTGTACACTATTTATCCATCGACTTTCAAGGAGATGCAATATCCCGCACAAGTGTTTTTTTGTTTTTTTTTAGGGTGTGGAGGGGATTAGGTTTCACCTGAGCAAGGGGACAAATTATTTTGCTGAAAGGTTAAGTGAAGCGTTAATGCTAGTACATATATTAGGAACTTTTTCACTGTGAGAACAGTGAAGCTATGGGGATGTTGTTATGGCAGGTTCATTGGTCAGTTTAAAAAAAAAAGTTGGATGAGTTTCTGCAAACAAGGAATGTTGCAAGTTACTGGTATTGATACATAAAGTAGAGTTGATCCAGGGAAATTTCCGATTGCCACTTGCCACTTCAGGAAGGAATTTTTTTCCCTGTCATAAATTTGGTGGGGGTTTTTTTTGTCTTCTTCTGCATCAACAGTTAGGCAGGAAATGAGGATATTGCTAGATGGGTTGGACTGGATGGACATATGTCTTTATTCAACCTCAAATACTATACTATTATACTATACTATAGCACATTTTCCAGCTGGATTATTATTTTCAATCTACATTAAAAGCATAATGTGTTTACAAAATGATTGGTCAAGGCAATAATTTGGATGTCTGTATGTATACTGTATTCAATACTATCTAGCATTAGTAAAGAGCCTTTCTTACATCTGGGATGGACAACTAGGCAAAGAGATAATTGCAAATGGAAGCTGGCATGTCACCAAAATAGACCTCCATGATCAACAAATGACAGTATTCTTTTCATTTAATGATGTGTTAAGTAATAGCATGTTAGCTATGGGACTGTGTTGAAATCTTCCATTTATGTAGGACAGCTGTGACACAAAAAACAATGGGGACTAACAGGGAGATTCAATAAAAGGTCTTATCTTTTAAAATGTTGCTAATCTTGCCCCAACCAATCAGATCTTATTTAACATTTGAAAGCTAACCTCTGATTGGTTGGGGCAAAAATAGCACTATTTTAAACAATAAGAACTTTTATTGACTAACCCTGTAAATTTCTTGGCTCTTATTGGCTCAGTTTTCATATGGTACATGATATATAGTCACAAGGAAACTATACAGAAAGTAAAGAAAGGACTATATAAAAGGAAAGAACATTACTTAACTGATGTTAAGTTGTATTACCTCTTACCTTAAATGCCATTTTAATAGTTTCCTCTGTGTTAGAAGGACTACAAAGGACAGCTACTCCAATTACATATTCTCTGAAATCTATTGTACCATCATTGTTCTGTTGAGAATATTTAAAATAATAATAAAATATTTATAATACATTTTACTAAACAAGTATCTATACATGCATCATACATGTTCAATTTGTTACAATGAAATCATAGTATAATTTTTATCTTTATTTAGTATAAGTTTTCCATTTATACAAATATTTAGGCAAAGTTTAAGTTTTCTAAATCTAATTATATACAGTATGAAAATAGAGTTTCCTATGTGTTCTATAATTCACCCCAAACCCCAGAGTACCTTTATTTTCTTCAGTTTCCTCCTTTGTCCCGAGATATACAAGTTAAAAGAAGTCAAGATTTCAATACACAACTCCTGCTTAAGCTGTCAATAAAATCCCCTAACAGCATGCCAGGGTGGTGTGTAGGCTAACAGTTACAGTAAGTCTCCCAATGACTCCTTCCTGCTCACTAGAATTCTTGGCAATAACTGGGTTAAAAACAGAAGTAAAGGGAAGTAGGATGAAGCAGCTTTCACCAATTTATTGCCTGTTAAAAAGAGATCGGACTGCAGAGATAAGGCAGGACTCAGACTGCAGTTATAAGGCAGGACTCAGGTCTCTCTTAACCCCCTCCCATCTCCAGAACAGAGACTCTTGCTCTCTACAGGCTTACATACCAAGGGTTGTTTTTTTGTTTACAAAAGTTAGAGTGATGTGCGGGAGGATTAATACACAAGAGCGGCTTGTTTCACAGGCTTGGTTCACAGCCAGACTAAATTAACGGGGGAATGACCAGAGAGGCAAGGGGGTGTGGGGAGCTCTGCAGTAAATCAGACTGTGTGCAAACACGAAGCCACAGAGGAAGGCGGGAATAAGGCAGAATACACTAACCTTTTATGTCTGGATTGGATCAATGTATACATTTCACTATAGATGCCCTTTAACTGAGGGGTAACTAAATGCTGGTTCTGACAGTTGATCAGGCCAAAATATCAGACCAAAAGTTGTTTTCTGGTTTTCACCAGAGGCCTTAATGGTGGGGATTTTGTGCTACTAGGAACCCCCAGATCCCATTTTCAAAGATAGCCCTACTAATGCTGAAAACAGTCTTTCAAATAAATATTTCAGATTTTTTTTAAAGGGCATGTCCACCCTCAAAACTAGAATTTAACCCACTACTGGCCCCACTGTGTAGTGTAAAAAAACCCTTACCTTACATCCCAGCTCCAAATGGTTCTCCTGTAATGACCCAAAGTCCCAAAGACTGACCACCAGGAGCCTAGCAGAGTCTATATAGGACTGTGCCTCCTGTCTCTCCCCCGGGAGAATTTTGCCATACGCACTGCAGCCCTCCTCCCCCTCCCTCTCCCACTCGTTTTTCTCTCCCTCCCCCTAGCATAAATCCCCTTTGCTGTAGTGTAGGGCTCCCTCCCCCAGCCCCAACCGCCATATTACTTTTTACAGAAACTCCCCCGAACTGTACTTACATTACCTCTTTCCACCGGTGTTCTGGATAGTTGGAAGCCGCGTCCGTGATTGGCTGCCTCAGCAGTTTCATACAAGCAGAGGGCTGGAACAGATCGTCGGAGGAGAGAGGTAATGTAAGTACAATTCGGGGGAGTTTCTGCAAAAAGTAATATGGCTGTTGGGGCTGGGGGAGGGAGCCCTACACTACAGCAAAACTTAGTAAATGGGGTGGACATGCCCTTTAATGTCAGAGTGGACAGAATTATTAAAAGCAAATTTTGCCATGGGAATTAAATAAACTACATTTTCCTGAAAGGAAAAACTAAAAAACAATTTGTTGTAATGCTTAGTTTGACATTTAAAGGATGAGTGCACTGTAAAATCAAGTTATGTTCATTTGGAAGCTGCAGCTTTAAAAATAGCGTTGCCATATTTTTTTTACCTATGCCCCTCCAGAGCCTAGCTTTGTGCCTTGAAAGTTGCTGACATCTTGTTACTGGTTTGATGAATGTTAAGCTCCGCCCCTCTTAGATTTCCTCTGCTTTCTCCTGCTTGAGCCTCAAACAGTAATGCCTGTGAGTTCCGTGCACTCTCCTGCTTGAGCCTCAAACAGTAATGCCTGTGAGTTCCGTGCACGGTGTTCCGTGCATATGGCATCAGTATTTTTAAAGCTGCAGCTTCCAAATAAACATAACTTGATTTTACAGTGCACTTATCCTTTAAGTTTGGATGCTGGTTTGTTACCAAGTAGAAAAAGAGAAATTAATCTTTATTATATAAACAGTTTAGTAGTAAATTTTATCAGGAGGAATAAAATTGTTGATTTTGGTTAAAAGGCACAACCAGGTTGTGCCAAAGGGCAGGAAGGAAGAGGACTAACTAATCCCTATTGTTATTCAGTGTCTATATTAGGCCACCAAAAGTATGGAACAGATCAACCATTTAAGATAGCTTAAGACTTAACCCATAAGCTTATAGTTTATGGCTTAACACTAATATGACCTTGCTTGGCCTATTAACTCCAGAGAAAGGATGTGAGGTAGTTGACTGGCTATCCCAGCCATGCTCTTCCACCTTCTCACAAGCACATAGCAGCCAAGTCTCTATTGATACTGTTACTGATGTGCTCTGCGATGGCTCTTTCAAGTGTGCTTGAGGACTTTGATAACTTATTTGAGCATGCCATTTCAGATTATACTCGGCAGTAGAAGTCTGCAGAGTTTAAGAGTGAAGAATGATTTACATTGCTCAGTGTCGGACTAGACCACAAGGTTACAAGGGAATTCCCCCGATGAGCTAACTGCCCAATTACCCAAGAATGCTAAAATTTAAACACAGAGCCAAAGAGACAGTAAGAAATGCATTTTAACAAACAACAGGAGTCAGTAGACTTAAGATTGATATGTAATGGAGTGATAATAGAGATATAAATTTTAGCTAGGCCCCTAAACTCGTCCTGGTGGGCCCCAACAGTCCAGTACAACACTGACGTTGCTTAAAGGGCAAATCCAGCCCTAAAACGAAAACTTACATACAGGTAAATCACCCCCAAAACCATAAATGGTAATAGTTTGAAATCTGAAATATATAAGTCTAATCTGAAATCCTGCACAATGTCCTGTTTCCCCTATTTCTGCTTCCTGGTTCTTCCATTTAGCAACTGTCAGTTATGGATTTGACAGTTGACATCACAGCCAATGACTGAATGTTAATCCCGTCTGCCTCTTCTGAGCATGCCCAGGCTCAATACAGGCTCAGTACAGGTTTCTAAATGGCTCAGTTTCCATGAGGCATCCAGGCATACAGTAATGAATTCATAGGACAAAGTATGATATATCAACATATTTTAAAAAGGCCATTCTTTCTAAAAGATGTTCTTATGAGGGTGGAGTTGTCCTTTAAGCTGAAATGTTTTTCTCAAGTTTAAGGAGTGGCCTCTAGTCTTTTGCTCACCCTTATAAGAGAAAAGATCCCCTAGAAATAGCCTATAGTTCCTTCTAACATATTTGTAGAGGGTTACCATACCCCCCTGGAAAAGGTAGTGTACTGTGTTAGCCAGTTTACATGGTAACCCTTTTGAAATAAAAAAAAAAATAACAAAAAATTATACCTTTATTGGCTAGCTAAGATAATCATAGCAAGCTTTCAGAACATTCTAGTTCCCTTTTTAGCAGATTATTATCTTGAAAAAGGAACTAGAAGCTTGCTAAGATTATCTTGTATCACATTTATACCACTTTTGTTACTTTCTTATTTCAAAAGGGTTATCCTGTAAACATATCCCCTGCAAACACCTTTTTTCTAGGAAAAACAAACCATCTCCATACCACAAATTCTCCATCCCTTTTATCACTCTAGTTGCCCCTCTCTGTACTCTTTAAATTAATTTTCTTCTTTCTGTAGACTGGTTCCTAACTGAACTGCAGACTAAAGATGAGGCATTACAAGGGCTCTATACAGAGGCTGTTTCTGCATTCTGTTTCTGCATTCTGTTTCAAAAGCCAAATAAACTACATCCATTGACCCCCCAATATCTAGGTTACAGCTTAACTCTTTATAGAAGGCAATCAGATTGGTTTAGTAATCCAAAGATGAAGACCGTGACACACCTACACCTGCATGGTGCACAAAGGCTCCTAGCCTACTTTATTGGAAGCATGAATAACGTTTAGGGAGTATTTCTACACCCTTCATCAGATCTGATGAATATGTTGAAGGATGTAGAAATACCCCCGAAATATTATTCGTCCTTCCAATAAAGTAGGCTAAGAGCCTTTGTGCACCATGTAGGTGTAGGTGTGTCGTGATCTTCATCTTTGGATTACTATTGAAGATTGAGGATGTAGCTATAGCTATACGTCCGGAGACCAGCACCACCCTAAACACATTAGCACCAGAGAGTGCTGGGTGTGCAGGTACTTGTTTGAATCAGATTGGTTTGGAAGGATCTATTTATAGGATCTAATGTTGTTATTTAAATCTCTTATCCCTTAATATTACTCTTAAAGCTTTACCACCACAGATGTGAAACTACCTATATTTTCCTGACTGGGAATTTTTTAAATATAGGTACTACATCAGCAAGCCTCCAATCACATGGAACAAGGCAAACTCTTACGTATCCAAAAATATTAGTAACAGTGGTCTGGCAACTAATGAGCTTAGCTCCTTTCGAATCATGGGATGAAAACCATCTACACCCCGGACTTTTGATTACATTTAAGAAGTCTAATTTCTTTTTGCACTTCTTCCTCAATCTGCCAACCGTCTATTGGTAATGAGTTAGTTGTGCTTCATTCAACAGAAGCAAAGAAGGGGTTTAAGATTTCTGCATTCTCTTTGTTAATGTACACCTGCTTGCCAGTCTCTAAAAGCAAGGGGCCCACCCCATCTTGTTGTTTATTTTTTTCCTATAACTCTATTTTAAAAATGATCTGATTTACTATTCACAACAGTTTCAGATTCTGATTTTGTTTGCTTAACTTTTTCTTACACAATCTGTTTGCATCCTTATACCAGCCTTTCAGTGACCCAGTTAAATTCAGTGCCAGAAATGCAATTTTCTTCTAAGCACTAACCATTTTATTACACCACAGAGGTTTTGACTAAAACACACTCCTTTTACATTCTGTGTTAAGCCCCATCAATATACCCTCTCAATTAATTGACTGCATAGCTTCTATTAATTTGGTACGGTATGCTTGTTTAAAATAATTAAAGTAATAAATAAAGTAAAGTAATCATTTTATTGCTCCTTTGTTAGTACATTGCATAGTTTTAAAAAAAAAAGCTGGAAGAATTTCTAAAAATAAAGAATGTTACATATTACTGGTACTGATACATAAAATTGTGTTGATCCAGGTATATATTTACGATTGCCACTTGGAGTCATTCCCCTTCATACTGTTGGTTTTTTTTGTTTGCCTTCCTTTGGATCAACTGTTAGGCAGGAAATGTGAGTATTACTGAGTAGGTTGGACTAGACAGACTTATGTCTATATTTCCAAAATGTCCCTTTTATATTTGGTATTCCAAAACAGCACTGCATAATTCCAAACAAGGCCTTACCTTATCTTGCTAGCTCTAATAGTTTTTTGGGTTTTTTTTTAAACCGACTGCAACAAACAGGGAGATTCAATAAAAGTTCTTATCTTTTAAAACGGTGCTAATTTTGCCCCAACCAATCAGAACTTATGTAACATTTGAAAGCTAACATCTGATTGGTTGGGGCAAAATTAGCACCATTTTAAACGATAAGAACTTTTATTGAATAACCCCCTTTATATGATAAACTGAGAACATAATTTTGGGCTGTTGCCCCAAACAATCGGATGTTTTACTGGTCTGCTACAGTTAGGCTATTTTCACACTATGTAGCAGACCACGCAGGTGAACATCCCACTTGTGGCGTCATATAGTGGTGTCTATTGATTTCAATTGCACTGGTATGCGTTAACACATTAAACTGTTGAATGCAGGGGCTTAACTACCAGGGGAGCAGACCCTGCAATCGCAGGAGGGTCACATCTATTTATTTTTTTCTATGACAGACGCAACTTTCTTCAAGAAAACCACTGAAGATGAAGCAGGTATAGTCATAGTTTTGCTGAGGGGCCCAGTGATTTCTAGTTACGCTACTAGTTGCATACAGTGGGTTGGAAGAAACATACTGCATTGCAGCGTACCGTTCACTCCAAAAAGTGTTTTGGTGCAATTTCACTGCTTGGTTGCTGCAGTGTGCACCCAACAATAGGGCACCGTTGTACGGGGCAGGATGAATGGGGGGTAAGCTACTCAAGATGTTAATTTTTTCATTTTGTGTTAGAGAAATTCTGTAGTATATAAACGTACCCTATCAAACAGTGAAAACAGTTCTTTCAGAACATCTGACACTGGCAGTTTCAGGTGATCTGCAAATTCCTCAATTCCAATTTTCCCTCCTTTGCAAGATCCTGCGATAGAAGCAAATGTTTCCAGTTGGTTTCTGATTTTGTCCCATTTTAAACTTAAAAAGAAATAAGAATATAGTTTTAAGCAATCAAATAAATATGGAGGCATAATTTGTAATTTTATCAACAAAAACAGTTTAAGTGCAAAAATCCACTTTAGTCAGAGGAGAGGGGTTACATTTTGTCAGGTTGCTGAATATTAGAGACATTACAAGTGTCTGATTTCAATATTGTGTTAAGGAATATATCAGGGAAGTATAACAATATACAGTATTATATCTTACTATTTAAATGGGTGCACATATGAATAGGCAAGTCAAAAGAATATAAAAAAAAGAGTCTATTTTCTAGGCTGGACATGCCCTTTAAAACAAATGTTTTTATTTCATTATATGTTTGTTTGTTTTTTTACCAAGGTTTACATTTTAAACTGATAGAACAACTTTTACTAGCACCAACTGTCTTATCTTTATTAAGTGTGTAGTTACTTCAAAAAAGTGTAGTTACACTAAAAATTTATAGATTTCCCAGTGGTAAGAGAAGTTTTGAGGCATTCAATAAACCCCCATATTATTCTCATGACAACCTATTACATGCAGAAAGGCCTTTTTCTTATTCTTCTACTGCTGCTGCTGCCTATGATATTTGTCCCCTAAAATCTTGTCTAAATCATTTGCACCTTATGTTACATACTGATCTCCATCTTGTGTTTTTATTTGTTTAATTCTGGCCATATACTGGTCGATATGACATGGTTTCAACGTTTGATCCTATCTGAAAATTTAATCTATAGTAATGTTGGGCGAGGAAGCAGTTTGTTACTTCAATTGACAATACGTCTGTAACGGCATTTTTGGAAATGTCAAAGGAACCTGGCATCCTGATTCAAAGGACCTGTCATATGTGAGTCTGTTGCCCATTTAGAATCTGAAGTAAAAAATCTAACGGGGAAACTTGCAGCATTGCAGGACTTGGCAAGCCTGGGGGGAGACCTGTGTGGAGTTTAAGTACTGGCTAGGGCCAGTAAACTGGAAGTTGGTAATGGGTTAGGTAAGGGTCACCTGGGTAAATAGGGGATGAAAGGGTAGGGTTGTTTCTTCCCAGGTAGTTGATCCCAACAGATTTGCCATCTTAGGTGAAAAAGAGAAGGGAGGACAGCTTAGAAGTAATGGAGCGGGCTGATTTCTTGAGCACCCAGGTGACCACCATCTCTAATACAAGGGAGGGAGAACTTAGGGCCAGGAAGGATAGGCAGATGGTAGTGGTAAGGGAATTTATTATTAGAAAGATGTACAGTATAGGGTAATCTGCTGTAATCGGCCAAACTGTGTTGCCTGCCTGGAGCTAGGGTTCAACATGTGGTGGATCGTGTACACAGATAACTGGGTGGGGCTGGAAGTAACCCGGCAGTCTTGGTTCACATTAGTACCAATGACAAAGTTAGAGGAGGAGAAGAGGTCCTTAAAAAGTATTTCTGAGAGTTAGGGGCCAAGCTAAAAGTGACTTCAAGGGTAGTATTTTTTTAGAAATACTACCGCAGCCACGTAGTGCAGCTGTTTTGGGGAGGGGAGAAGATGGCTATGGGGTTGGAAAAGATTTTAAACTAGGTATAACGAAGGGTACTTTGGACTACACTGTGGTAGATAGAGGGGTTAGGGATCAGGGGGCTAATAAGACAATGGAGGGAGGAGAGACGGGAACATAGTGGATAGCATAGTGGATAAGGAGGCTTTTACGTCAAAGTATAGAAGTAAATTGAATGATAATCTAAAATGTATGTTTACAAATTCAAGAAGTCTGTCTGAAAAAACTGGAAACTAGAACTTATAGCTTTAAAAGAAAGGTGTGATGATGTGATTGTTATAGCAGAAACATGGCTAAATGATTAACATGACTGGGCAGTAAATATGGAAGGATACTCCTAATTATAAGAAAGGAAGGGGAGTGTGTTAAATATGAACTGAAACCAAATCTGAAAGATGGCATAGATGGGGGTATAAAGTCAAAAACAATGTCATTGGAGCTGTGTAATTAATTGTTGGTGTTAGTTATAAGCCTTCGAAAGCCCGTGAGGAGGTAGAAATGAATCTCCATATGCAGTTGGCGAAGGGATTTTAATTACCCTTACATAGATTGAAGTTAGGGAAATGCCAGCACCTCAAAAAGTATTAAGTTCTTAAACTTTCTAGACAGGATGCATTGTTGTATCTGGTAATACCTAGTAACCCTGAGCTCATTTTCGAGATGAAGCTAATCGGAATGGGACCAGGAAGATGGGAATATTCGGTTCCCGAAACACACCCTCTCATGCTTGTTTTAAGTACCGGTATATCAATAGTAAAAATATGAGAACTGAGAATTTGGGACGATTAAATAATGGGGCTAATTATAGAGGATGCTGAAAAGGCTAAAGTGCTAAACTATTTTATCCCTCGGTATTCACTATAGAGAATTATATTACAATATAGCTGGGAATGTAATAATATGAATGTTATAAATGAGTATTCACTCTGACTGACAGAGGGTATGGTACCAAAAAAAACCAGACAAAGTAAATATCAATAAAGCCCCAGAAACTAACCAATCTTGCAGCCAACTATGGCATTGTCTGTTTGTTGAAAGGGTTTGCCCATTATCAGGCATGTTTTTGGCCAAGTATCAAATATAGGCATAGGTGTTTTTACATAGAAACCCCCCTAGAAAAATCCAGTTTGTATTTGTATTGTAGCTAATGTGTGAAATACTTCCATTGTGCAGTTTCACGTAAAATATGCGCTGCGGTAATCTGAATTTTCTGTAATTACACCCATGTGGAATGGATGGTGAGAGCAGCAGGACTGACACTTTGCAGTGACATATATTTAATTTTCCACAGGAAATAATAATAAAAAAAGTAACTACAACTTTATTTCTCCTTTAAACCACAAGTTAATTTTGTCCTTGTTCTAGACTTCTAAAGAAATAACACCTAAAAATCATGGTAGGAGATACAATAAAGGTAAGTCAAGTTACTTACCTGGCCGAGATCCTGCAATGCACTAATTACTTCGCAAAATTTACAGCAGAATCAGGGTCAGGTATGGAGCAGTGTGTTACCATTTCCATTAAAAACATGTCATGCTTTGTGCTACACAGCAGAGCAAAATATAATGTTTCAATTATTGCACTGGGTGCCTGGCATATTAATTTAATCGGCTCAGGACAGTTACTTAAATGTAAAGCCCACACTAACCTGGTATTACAAGGGGTAACTTTGGTTTTACACCTTTTTGGCTGATAACGGCCTTTATTGCATGGATTGCTGGATTTAATTTGCTATGCCTACACAGGTAAATAAAAGGAAAACAGCTGCTTCTGCCAGACACAAAGGTATGCTGATGTTGCTGGTTTCAAAAAAGTTACATCTTTATTGTACCATTACTTGGTCCAAAAAAATACAGCCTTATGCGTTTCAGACGTAGTACACATCCTTAATCATAGGCATCAGCATACCTTTGTGTCTGGGTGAAGCAGCTGTTTACCTTTTATTTATCTGTGTAGAGATTACGGATCTGGCGAAGGACTATGGGGTGAGTAGTATCCCACCTATTGTATGTCGTGGTAATTAATGCAGAAAATAAACACCGGGAATAAACCACTGAGAGCTGCATATTCCTCAGCGAGGGGTTCGGGGCAAAAGAACCCGAACCACCAAACACCTGGGGTGAGTGTACCAGGGTTAATACATTATAATGCTTGTTTAAACCAATATAAAGTCCGAATGACTGTATATCAAATGCTGGTCTCAATAACTTGTTAATTGTGTTTGTTACATTTTAATTTGCTATGGTCTATTTTGATTTTAGTGCATATTACTTTAGCTTCTTGCTTATTTTTGTAAACTCCACAAGGCCAGCTTCCATTGGTAAAGTCAGATCTCCAGCTGTCATCATGAGCCTACAGTCTTCATATGTATGATCAGTAACAGGCAGTTCTAGAGCTCTAAAGAATAAACAGCAAGAACATATAATTGGACTTAAATCATTTGATCAACATAAATGCAACATAAAATTAGTAAAAAAAAAAAAATATTCCTCTATAACAAAGCCCATTAAAATATGAAATCTATAGCATTCTGGAGATCCTGTTACAACTCAAAAAAAATTAAAAATAAAAGAATGCACCCTGAAAACTACTGATGAGATTAATTTTACATACATTGGCACAACTTGGAACAGCCTCTGCAACTACTGGCAGCTAAATCCCACAAACAGAGATGGATTACTATAAAATAGAGCCCCGGGCAGGGCTGACATTTGGGGCTCCCTTGTTTTTGTGTAGTATGGCTGTTGCCTGATGTTTACTGAGCAGCTTCCTGGGTTGCCTCTATGGATAATCCTGCTCTTCCCACAAACAACCAGATTCTGGTTAACAGACAAAAAACACAATGAAACATGAATAAAAAGCAAGCGCATGATCCAATTTAGTGTATTTCCGTGCTGTTAATTTGCCTCATCCAATCAGGTGACACCTTTTTACTGGTCTACTACAGTTAGAAAAAAATCTAATTGGTGGCTGCAAGTTATAAACAAGGTCAACATTTTGCACCTCTTATTAAACAAGCCCTTAGTGTACATTTTATTATGTGAAGGAAAATAACATTTTACAGATATATAGTATCCGAACACTGGGAGATAAAGATTTCACCAAATAGATGTGACACATTTCAGAAAGAAAAAAACTTGCTAAATAAAAATATAAACATTGCTATATGTAAGAGACCTATCAGTGCAATATGATACTTTTAAGAAATTATGAAATTACATTATGAAATTACATACGTTGCCATAATGTGACGAACATTGTTTGCATAAAGATATGGATCATTCTTTTCATCCTCAGAGGGAACATAAACAGGCAGAAACTATGCAAACAAATAACAAGAATACATTTAATTAAAGGACAACAATACCCCAAAAAACAACATCTCCCCCATTACATGTCCACACTTCCAGCAGCTGAAGGCAGAGAGAAGCTCGAAATCAGGAAAAAAACATATAGGAAGGGCTGCATACCTTTACTCTTTTGAAAGCAGTTTTCAAAAAAAAAAAAAGCAGAGGCAATACAGTTATCCTTTAAGTCAAATTAAATCATTACTGTAACTGTAGTATCAAAGGCAGTGCCTTCCCTCCTAAACAACCAATATAAACTGACATTGTTCTTTTTATCAATGAAAAATCAGTTCCCTTTTCTATGCTATCCTGTGGTTGGTAGTAAGCAGCTTACTTTCGATTTTAAGACCTGCAATGGATCATTTTCACTGGGTTTTTGCTTAATTTGAATGTTCCTAGCTGTAATTTCTGCATAATTTGCTGCTGAGTGATTTAAACATAATTACGTATGAAAGATTTGTTAAAGGGCATGTCCCCCACCAAAACTAGATTTTAACCCACTACTGGCCCCACTTTGTAGTGTATAAAAATCCTTACCTTACATCCCAGCTCCAAATGGTTCTTCTGTATTGTCCCTCCAAAGTCCCAAAAACTGACCACCAGGAGGTTGGAATATAAAAAGTTTTTTAACAGTAAGTCAAAATGGGTAGTATATGTGATTATATGTCCCTGTGGGCTTAAATATATTGGAAAAACTTTCCGAGAATTATATGTGAGGATAAGTGAACATAAGAGAGGGATAGAAAAAAGTTTTGCTAAGTGTATTGTATTACCTACTATAAATGATCATTATAGAATGGTCCACAAGGAAGCAAAGTCCTCATATTGGATTAACTGGACCCTATGGATTGTAAGGGGGGGGGGGGGGTTGAATAATAAACTGCTTCAAACGGAGCAGAGATTTATATTTAATTTTGATACAATCTGCCGAAAAGGGCTGAATGATAGGACTGAACTTGGTCCTTTTCTATGAATGTTCCACAGCCTGTTTTTTATTGTTAACTAGACATTAAGCCCGCTACAATAACGAGTGCTAGAAGCACAGAGTGCCCCCTTAGTGTCCCAAGGCCAAAGTCCACCTCCATGTCCCAAGGCCAGAGTACCCTCTTAGTGTCCCAAGGCCAGAGTCCCCCCTCTGTCCCAAATCCAGAGACCCCCCTCTGTCCCAAACCCATCCCCCCTCTGTCCCAAATCCAGGGCTCCCCCTCTGTACCAAATCCAAGGCCCCCACTCTGCACAAATCAAGGCCCCCCTCTCTGTACCAAATCCAGGGACCCCCTCTGTCCCAAATCCAAGGGACCCCCATCTGTCCCAAATCCAAGGCCCCCTCTGTCCCAAATCCAGGGGCCCCTGTCCCAAGCAACCTTACCTGCAGTCTGTTTAATTGCTGTTCTCCCTCCGTGTGTTTTCTGTGTCTCTCCCTCTAGTGGTGAGTTAATAGGAACTGCAGACACTCTCCCTCTAGTGGTGAGTCAATAGGAAAAGCAGAGACTCTCCCTCTAATGGTGAGTCAATAAATACTGCAGAGACTCTCCCTCTAGTGGTGAGTCAATAGGAACTGCAGAGACTCTCCCTCTAGTGGTGAGTCCATAGGAACTGCAGTGACACACACACACAGGGACGCACACTTAGGGTTTTATTATACAGGAATATTCTATATATAGTATGTGGTTTTAAGGATCCCCCCTAATAAGAAAGTAGTTGGTTCATCCCAGTTCTTTTTATAGGGCACAATATGGAGTCTAATTATGCCTGATGAAGTTGTTATAACAATGAAATGCATAGCATGTGGAAGTGTTTTTCCAGCCTAGACTGCGATCAAAGTTATTTTTTATAACTTTTAACATTACTATATTGTGCTTTTATGAGTTATTATCTTACGCATTTATTTGTTTAGGGGGTGTATTGGCACTGTCACAGTTTTTAACAGAGCAACCATTTGGAAAGACCCTCCCCCATGTACCCAGGAGCCCTAGCAGAACATTTGCGGTCACATGGTGGAAGACGTGGAAGTTGGAGCGCCCGTCTGGATCAGTGAGGTGGATGTCCATGGTGTAGTGTGCGCTAGGAGGAGGCGTTCGGGAGTGTGTAGCAATCTCTGGTCTTTGTTTGTTCCATGTTTGATATCAGGAGAGAACACTGGGAAAGCGGTATAGGAGGGTCCCGTACACTGAGGTTGGCTCTGTGGAACTTTATATACCGCTCATGGTAATTTAACATTTTCACGCCTATTATTGGCATGGATTTTCTGCTTTTGTGTAGCAAATTAGGAGAAAGGGATTACCGATAGTATTGTTCCTTTTTTCATTAGTGTGTGTAGTGCAATTCCAAGCTCGTGAGTAAGTCGGCCTCATGACTGCTCGGAAATGCCTGTAAATTCCCCTCAGTCATGGTCTTCTTCCGGTACTTAAAGTATAGTTGGCTATGGCTGAGGGAAATTTGCAGTCCCAAGCATTCTCCCTATGCTTTACATAGGGAGCATGTTCGGGACTGTGTGTAGAGGGATCTTTAGAAAATGACAGAATGAATATTGCAGATTCTGTTTATCTTTTTTTAATAGATCTTTCATTTGTGTACCCAGCTTTTTAAACTCTTTTAGGAACTATGCATAGCTGATTTGCTCTCAAATTTCTTTTTAATGGCCTCTCCTAAGGGACCAAAACTGATCTTATCGATTTTCATAAATGTGAACATAACCTGCTCGGCATGTATACATCCAATACTGCTTTATTGTCTTACTCATTGACCATAGTTTTTGGGTGAACATTTACAAATATATATCTGGGACATTTGGACATCCACTGTGACCTTAAATCTTATATCAGGATTTTTTTATTCTTAGCCTATGATTCTTTTATAGGTTTTATATATGTTATAATATTGTAAATATAATATATAACATTTATAAATATATTTTTAAAAAAAGTGTGTCTTTTCTAATGTAATAAAGCAAGTGGGTACATCACTGGACTTTTAAATACTTACAGGGTTATTCAATAAAAGTTCTTATCGTTTAAAATGGTGCTAATTCTGCCCCAACCAATCAGATGTTAGCTTTCAAATGTTAAATAAGATCTGGTTGGGGCTAAATTAGCACCATTTTAAACGATAAGAACTTTTATTGAATCTCCCTGTTAATTGCCTGGCAGTCAAGGGAGTCTATCCCCTACCAGATGCTATAGTATATATTGTTATTGGGCAATTGGTGGCCGAGTGCCACGGGGATTTCCCCATGTATAGATAGGATTTTTTTTCTTAAAGAAATACTTCACTCTCACGATCCACCGCTGCAGAGATAAAAATCTCAAACCGCTTTCTGGTTCTAATTAAAGCAGCGATCACCGCTGCAGAGATGAAAATCTCCAACTGCTTCCTAGTTCTAATCCTGGTTGTAGAAGCAGGAAGCGATTTTCTCTTCAGCGGTGGATCGATACTTACCTTTGGCTCTGGCTCCTGCTCAATTGATTGAAGAACGGGAGGTAAGGCACAGCCCCTTAACCTCCCGGGCTTCAATCAATACCCACTGCTTCATTTTTGTAACTATTTTATTCCTACCTGGCACCCACCTTTGTCGGTGTATGCTACCCCCTATTTTTTCTTATGACCAATATTTATATTTCTTGGTATTCTATTCAAAGCTTTATGAGCCACTTATTACACAACATATAGGTGAAATGCATATAATTTATTGTGCAGAATGTTGAGGTCTGTGATTTTTTTTCAAGCACCCATGGTAAAGTTTTTTTTTTAAAGTTTTTTTATAGTTCTGTTTTATGTCCCCCTTCCCCATACACATGCATATTTGCCAACAGATTCCATTGGAATCTGTCAATAGTTTTGAACAGCATACACTTAACTGACAACCTCCATTACTTTGTAATGGGGGTTGGTTAGTTGAGTGGGCATACATGTAAAAATTGTACTGGCTACCTATACTTGAAATACCAACATATTTTTTTTTGTCCACACTGGCAAACCACAATGCCAACAGTTGACCCCATACATCATGCCAACAAGAGGGGTGGAACTCACCAAGTCATGACGTGGAACCAGGATGTAACTGGCAATGGAGCATAAAAAGCGAGGAAACAATCACATGGATTATACAACCACAAGAAAATCCAATTGGATCCTGTAGGATCAGCCAAATATCAGCAAGATGTATGAGCAAAGTAGCACATATCCTCAAAAACCTTATTCGTCAGGCTTGAGATTAAGGGCTCTGATCTTTGTGCTTATTATAAGTGACAGCTCAAGCTAGGCATAAGGGACAGTAAGTACTAGAGTATATCTCTATATCTCTAACTAAGGCAAAATATAATCTTCATCTTTTATAGCACATTGGAATATTGCTAAATAGGGCTGATTATAAGTATTCTTACATTCCAACATTTAATTTTAAAAGTAACAAACAACATGTTTTAAAGCTCTGGTGTCCCCGAGTATCTCTTCAGCACAAAAGTGGCTCTGAAATGGTTATCCCCAGGACTTAAAGTGCAAAGTTTCTGCTGTGGCCGGAGATACTCAAGAAATCCAAAACACAACTAGTGGACTGGGCACTTCCGTCTGGAGAGCTGGACAAAACGGGTAGACAATCAGCAGAGCAGGGTATAAAAAGTGTCAAGAGAGATAGTAGTCAGGTCATGGTCCATGGCCAGAGCAGGCGGCAAATAATCAGAGGCAGAAGAGCAGGAATTGGGAACCAGGAAAGGCTTGACAGAAAATCACACCACAAGTTAGGGAAACCACAAGCTATATTGGGCACTGGAGCAAAAACCAACAGGAAGTTAAATAGGGACAAAGAACCAATCAAGAAAAAGGGAAGAAGGCAAGGCAGAACCTGACAAAGGGATTGCCCCCAAAAATTGTGCACATATCTGGTCACAATAAAGTTCACTTACAAAGAATTGTGAGTGTGGCTCTTAATATCCTTATTATTAGTATGGGTACATACCTTTACTCCTACTGACTCCTATTGTTTATTTAAAAGCATTTTATACTGTCCCTTTAGTATTTAAATTTAATCAGTTTTCTTTTTTTTTTTTTGGGGTGCGTGGGCTGTGGGACCGCCAGGGGATTCCCCTGTAACCCTGTAGGCTGGCTAATACCACTTCTACCCCCCCCCAGCAAGCAAAAAGCCAGCTAAGAGGATGAGGAGAAGGAAGCCCACGTGTACCTGGAAGCAGTTCGCTCAAGCAAGGAAGGAGGACACAGCGGGAACAAGAGCTGGGCACGTAAATTCTGAAACGTTTTCTAACATGTTACACTATATGTGTTAAAATATGTTACACTATCATGGGAATTAACGGAGAGTCGCAACACTCTTTTTCCTGTCTCAAATTCATGCAAACCGATTTACCAGTGGTTTAGGACAGTTGTAATAGGTGTGTTTAATCTATTTAACAAACCAAGCATTATTTACACTTGCCAATTTTTGAAGGATGCCATGATATGCGGTGGTAATATCACCATATTCACTGTGTTAAGTGCAGTATATACTAATACTAAATTGGGGCTAAATTGGGGCTAGTTAGGGTTATCATCTCAGTTGCTCATAGAAGTACAGTATCACAAATTCATCTAGTTTTAAGAACTAGATTTGTTTGGTTCACAGGTCACATTTTGGTATTTTAAAATGTAAAATATACAATAAAGCCCACCCAATTCCTTTCCTTTGTAGATTCTTACCTCAACCACTACATTTGTACAGACTTGGCATAATGTCATAAGCAGAAGTTCTCCACTGAAAAACAAAACAATTAGCATGTAAGAAAAATAATTGGTTCTGGTTTCACAAGGGTGCTCCCAAGGTATTTATGCAGGAAGGTATCAGGTTTAAAAAACACTGGATTTAAAAAAAAAAAATTAATGACAAGTGTTCAATACTCAATAATCAACATGCTTGTGAAGGTTCTCATTCATCCAGGTCATGGTATATCTAACATCAAATACTGATCTGTGTGTGTTGGTTTTCTGTAAACCTCTACCTCCAGTTTACAATTTTCCTTAACTTCAACCAAGCAGTCCAAGAAAGCCAGATTGTTGTTTTGTACCTCTTCCCTTGTAAATTTGATGTTTTGGTCTACCGCATTGATGTGTTCTGTGAAAGCTTGTACTTCTTTCTGGTGGATTTTAACCCACGTGTCATCCACATGTTTGACTCTCACCACCCTTTAGATCACAAGCTGGGTGTCATCAGAACCCTGCAAAACAGAGCTGAGAACATCCCCACTAGCACAGAGGCGAAGGCTAAAAAAATGAAACATCTCAGAGGAGTCCTTAAAACTTGTGGATATCCAGGCTGGGCCTTTGTCAAAAGAAGTAGGAAAGAAAAGAACACGAATACCAACAGTGAAGGGGAAAAGAAAGACAGGAGAAAGAACATGGTCATCCCATGTGTAGCAGGGGTCTCCGAGAAATGAAGAAAAATTTTCAAAAAACACCGTATCCCTGTCTGCTTAAACCGAACACACTGAGGCAGCAATTGGTACATCCGAAAGACCCAATACCAAAACACAAGAAAAGCGACATCATATATGCAGTGCAGTGCAGTGAAGAATGCTCTGATTTGTATGTGGGGGAGACCAAACAGCAACTGCATCAACGTATGGCCCAGCACAGAAGAGCCAATTCCTCGGGTCAGGACTCAGCCGTGTACCTGCATCTTAAGAATAAAGGACATACCTTTGAAGATTGTAATGTTAACATATTGTCAAAGGAACGTGACTGGTTCAAGAGAGGTGTTAAGGAGGCCATTTATGTGAAAATAAAGAAACCAAGCTTAAATAGAGGTGGGGGGGTTCGACACCAACTGTCTGCCATGTATAATGCTGTTTTGACACCTTACTCTGGGCGTTCCTATAACACCTCTTAGCCACTATCCAATCACGCCCTTAACACTTGGCTGTGATATGCTAATTGGGATTTTCCAGGGTACATAATTGTCACAGATTCTTGTACAAGTCATTCTGAATTGAGAAAGCCAGTCGGATGACTAGCGAAACGTCTTCAAGAACTAAACTTCAAGTCCAGTTGATCTAATTGAATACAACAGATAAATAATCAACGTGGTTAGGCCATTTCTAATCCTGTAATCCTGTGTACAAAAGGAACTTCTTTGATATGAAAAAGGTTCAGAGAAGGGCAACTAAAATAATAAAGGGAATGGGGATCTTGAATATGAAGACAGATTGGATAAATTACAATTATGTACACTAGAGAAAAGGGCTTGCATGGGAATATATTAACTATGCCATACAACAAACTATCTGGGGCATTGTTGACCAAGAGTCAGAGGACACGCGAACATCCCCTAAGACTAGAAAAAAAAAAGTTTAGTCTTCAAGTACGGGAAGGGTTTTTCACTGTAAGAACTGTAAAACTATGGCTGTTGCTGCCTGGAACTGCTTGCTACATTTAAGTTTGTTATCCACATAAAACTCAAAGATCCTATTCTAACAGATTTACCTAACACAAAGTCATTTATAGTAAATTCCAAAATGGAAGAATTGAAATCTTAGCCAATCACGATTGGATTTGGTCCTTTAACAAACCTATATAAAGAGGTGCAAACCACCGCGAAGCTCAGAAGTCATCACAGTGATGGCAGAAGAAAGAAGATGTAACCAGCATCGGTGGTGTCACTGGCGGCTACAGTGACATGGCCCAGTGTCAACGACATCAGCTGCGCTGGTCTTGCCAGCTGGGAAGGAAGAAGACACTCCCCCAAGCCCTCTCATAATAGCCAATGGGTGTCCTGGTTTCGAGCTGCATGGCCCCCAACAAAGGCACTTGCCCACGCCGCAAGGGCACTTCTAAGTGCCGGAGAGGGGGGTCCCGGTTCAATCTGCGGGACCCCTTAAGCCCCAAAGGGCACTTCTCAATGCCACAAGGGCCCTTCCAAGGACCTCAAGTGCACTTCTACGTGCCGTGGAGGGGGGATTCCGGCTCGTGCTGCGGGACCCCTTAAGCCTCAAAAGAAACTTATCATTGCCACGATGGCCCGTTCTAGCTGCGGGACCCCTTAAGCCCCAAAGGGCCCTTCCAAGGGCCACAAGGGCACTTATAAGTGCCAGGAGGGGGTCCCGGGTTGAGCCGCGGGGCCCTCAAACATCCGGCCATAGGATTGTCGGCCGTTCGGCAATCCTCAAACGTGAATCCTCGAGAATCCTCGAACGTTCAATGATTTTAGAAAGTAAGTCCATCAGTTCAAAAAACAGAACTAGTTGGAGTATGAACTAGTTTGGATAGCTCGGATTCATCCGAACTGTTAAAGTTCGGTTCGAAGTTCGTTTTTTGTCCATCACTAATCTTCTTTTTGGTTTTGGTGGTAGAGACATATTCCCCAGGTGCCACAGCCATTTACAGTAAGTTACCATTGTTAATGTATCTGTAAATTACCCGGACTTTTCGAACTATCACTCCCCCATTGACTTTAAAGGGTACGAATTCGAACTTTTACTAAAGTTTGAAAACGGACCGAACCGTCCATCTCTATTAGCAATAGCTGTCTGAAACAGACATTCGTACTCATCGTGCATTGCAGGCCAACACAGACAGAAATATAGAGAAATAGGCAAATAATGACTTCTGGTTAATTTCCATAGTTAGCCTTTCAGGAAATGCCACACCTTATAAGTGGCTTTAACAACATTCCATGTGCTAAATGCAAAACAAGAGAGCCAGCAGCAGTACATACCAGTTTCGGCTTTACTAAGCTGACATCAGTGTAACGTAGGCCTGGTTTTGCAATGTGAAGCACCTATAGACAGACATCACTAATTAAAAAAGGTAGGGAGAGTATAAGGCATTAGAGCTCCCCTTCACTATATGTAAATAAGGAACATAGACTTCTGGGTAATTTCCATTTTTAGCCCTTTAAGAATTGCCACCAAGTTAGCCCTTCAGGAAATGCCACACATTATAAGAGACTTTAACAGCATTTCACGAGTTAAATGCTGTCAGATACACACCGGTTTCAGCTTTATTGAGCCATCATCAGTGCCTCTAATTTTGCAATGTGAAGACAAATGTCTCTAAGAAATTAAATAAGATAGGGAGAGTATAAGGCATTAGTGCTCCCATTGCAATATGTAAATAAGGAATTGAGACATGTATATATGTATGGGTTATTTATATTGCACCACATGGGGACGCAGCGTTGCACATTAACAAAATACAAAAAAGTCATACAAGGGGGAAAAATACATAAATAAATATAAAAATTATATAAATATAACTATTTAAGTGCTAGAGCCTTGTCACAAGAGGAATGGAGGTCACTAGAGCTTACAGTCAAGTTAGGTGGGTAACATACAGATACAAAGGAAGAAGTGTATTGGTAGGACTTATGCAGTGCAAATAAAACATATACTATGTATACTGTGCTGGTTACCAGATAGGTAGGATGTAAGGGTAGATTTAAACTTGCTAATTGAGTTTTTTTTTGACAAAGAGCTATGGGCAAAAAATTCCAGAGGATGGGAGCCACAAGAGAGAAAGATTTAGGGCGAGGGGAAGAAGTATGAGTGGGGGTCTGTACCAGTCCCTCTAATTTAAAATTGTCAGTGTATGCACACAAAATTAACTTTTATTCCAGAGGATGTTTGTGTGCGCACCATTTTAACCTGTGTGCACAGGCCTGCAGAGCTGTATGGGCAAGCACAAAGCACACAGCTTAGAGGGAACACTGGTCTGTACAGAAGATGGTTCTGTGATGATCGAAAGGTGCGGGTAGGAACATAGAGAGAAAACATAAGGAGGCGCAGCATAGCAAAAGGATTTGTATGTAAGGATTTTGCATACAATACGCTGTTTAACCCCTTAACTGCCAAAGATCGTATATTCACGATCTGTGCAGAGAATGCTTAAACTGCCACAGATCGTGAATATACGATCTGTGGCTGCCCCTTTAAAAAAAAAAAAGAAATTGCGCTGCACTAGGGGCGATCGGGGGGGCAGCATTCAACTGCCCCCCTAGCCCCCTCGATCCCCCCTCAGTTTCATCCAAATCAGAGGGGGAGATCGGGAGATTTCCTACCTTATTTGCCGTGACCGTATAGGAGCTGCCGGCCCCACATGGAGTAAGAAGAGGAAACGGAAAGGGAGACCCGGTGACGTCACGGAGCTTCCTCCTTCACCGGGGTCTTCCCTAAAAGTGGTAGGAGGCTGCCCCTGGTGGTCTAGTAGAGGTACTGCACTGTGATCTCCATTCAGATCACAGTGCAGTACCTGGTATAGTAAAGCTGTCAGTGTGACTCAAAGTTCCATTCACAAATAGGATTTTTTCTAAGTCTTTGCTACTTAGATCAAAATTTGGTGATCACCAAATTATTGATCTTTGCCAATGAATGAAAAATCACTTTCTGGAAAATGATTTCCGGGAAGTGATTTTTCCGATCGGATTTCGAATTGGAAAACCGGCATTTATGCCCGTATTCCAAGTTCGTTATCATTCCCTAAGATGATCTGATGATTATCTTTGGGAATGATCGGGGAAAAAAAAGGGGAAATACACACAAAAAAAATCTTAAAGTGATACACACACACCCCTTTTTTTTTTTTACACTAAAGCCATAAATTAGAAAAAAACTTTTGTCTTCTCCAAGCTTCCCAATGTCCCCGGTGATATCGGTAAAGTAAACGCAGATACTTATTTGTACGATTTCAAGGGAAACTAAGCCTATTTTATAAGGAAATTTTGCAAAGTGTGCAAAAACGTGTGTGACTCTCTGTACTAACCAGTTTTCACTAAAATACCACTAAAAGGGGGAGAGAGTGTGTCTGGGGGGGGTGGGTTGTGGCGGTTTTTAATTTTTTTTCTTGTTACTGCTTTTCTACATGCGTCCCATTTGAGCTAGTTGGTGGCCTCGTCTCTGTTTGCACCTACGCAAATGGCACACCGTTTGATTCAGGACATGTGGGAGATTGCTATTTAGTGGGGTTTTTTGCTTGTCAAGTGGGTTTAGGTAGGATTTCAACCCTTGAATCATCTTATTTTATTTTTCACAAAACCTCCTAAAAACACGGAGTTCTTTGGATCACTGGATCTGGAATTCTTCATGTATGTATGAAAGCATGGCACCGTAACGTAGCTGAAGGTGTGTAGATTCCAAAAATATATAGTTTGTGGGAGGAATTTCCATGTTTCGGGACTGTTTTCTTAGTAAAAGGGTAGGCTGTTCAAATTACAGAGCACTTTGATTTTTTCTTGTAATTGCATTTGTGCATGCGTCCAATTTGAGCTAGTTGGTGGCCACGTCTCTGTGTGCATCCATGCATATGGCATACCGTTTGATTCAGAACATGTGGAAGATTGATATTTAGTGGGGGGGGTTTATTTGGGGGGGTTGTTTCCAAGTTTCGGGGCTGTTTGAAATAACAGAGCACTTTGATTTTTTTCTTGTAATTACTTGTGTGCATGCGTCCCATTTGAGCTAGTTGGTGGCCATGTCTCTGTGTGCATCCACGTATATGGCATACCGTTTGATTCAGGGCATTTGGAAGATTGATAATTGACAAGTTTTTTTTACATGACATGGAAATTTGCCATGATTTTTAACTTTGAATTGTATTTTTTTTACATTTTTCCTGAAAAAATCTGGTAAGAAAGCGAAATTTTACCCGAAACTGCATCCACACCATTGGTGGTATGCATAAAAAAATCACACCATTGTGTA
Organism: Hymenochirus boettgeri; assembly: GCA_019447015.1. Classification (NCBI taxonomy): domain Eukaryota; kingdom Metazoa; phylum Chordata; class Amphibia; order Anura; family Pipidae; genus Hymenochirus; species Hymenochirus boettgeri. Next base: position 71,739,877 of record CM033472.1, read on the forward strand.
GCTGAAGGTGTGTAGAGTCCAAAAATATATAGTTTTGGGGGGTATTTCTAATATAGAAGGGTGTTTAGTCTGACAAATCTGAAAAGTTGCTGTAATTGGGCCACTGTTCATTGGCTCACTTTGTGGCTAGTTGATTCCACGTCTGTGTGTGTAACCATACATAGGGCATACCGTTTGATTCAGGACATTTGGGAGATTGATATTTGGTAACTTTTTTTTACATTCCATGAGGTTTTGGCATGATTTCTTCCTTTTGAAGTTGTTTTTTGTTCATTATTTCAGACAAATGCAAACTTCTACGAAGAACTGTGCCCACACCATTGATTGTATGAATGAACAAACTACAGCGTTACATAGCTGAAGGTGAGTAGATTTCAGGAATATATAGTTTGTGGGGATTATTTCTAAGTTATGGGTGTGTTTTGTGGAAAAAACTGCAGACTGTTCAAATTCAGAGTTGGCTAAATATTTTCGCTGTTTCTAAGCCATCGTGCATTGTCTCACTTCGTGGCTATTCGCTTCCACGTCTGCGTGTGTAACCACACATATGGCATACCGTTTGATTCAGGACATTTGGAAGATTGATATTTGGTAACTTTTTTTACATTCCTTGAGGTTTTGGCATAATTTCTACCTTTTTGAATGTTGTTTTTTTGAAAATCTGGTAAAAGTGCAAACTTCTACGAAGAACAGCGCCCACTCCATTGATGGTATGAATGAACGAATTACATCGTTACATAGCTGAAGGTGTGCAGATATATAGTTTGTGGGGGGTATTTCTGAGTTAGGGGGGTGTTTTGTAGAAAAACTGCAGACTGTTCAAATACAAAACTGGCTAATTTTTTCTTGTTGCTGCTGAAATTTGGCACTGGTCACGCTCTGGGTTAGTTGGTAGCCATGTTTCTGGGTACACCCATGAATGTGGCATACCGTTTTATTCGTGAGGGGTTAGGCTTTCATATTTGAGATGTGTTTGAACTTTCCTCCACAGTTTTCAGCTGAAATTCGCATTTGATTTTGTCTCTGATTTTAAAGTTGAGGAAAAAAAGGAAAATGTGAGAAAATAACTTACAATTGGACGAAGAGCTGCGTCCGGGTATCTGCATTTTGATCGAAACTAACCTCACTCATAAAATCCTGCGGGTGTGTAGTTTCTAAAAAAATCTCAATTGTGGGGATATTTAGTTAATTTGGAAGATATTCTATGTTAACCGTGAGAAGTGGTTATACATTTTAATTTGGTGTAATATTCCTGAAGGTGCAGTTTTAGTTTGGGGGGGGTCTCCTGTACAGGAAAAGTGGGGTACCTACATATATCTGGTATCGTTGTACTCGGGAGTATCAGAGCTTTTAGAAACAGCAAATTTTTTTTTTTTTTTTTACATATTTTACCCATAATTCCAGTAAAATTTCAAGAAAAGTTACAAAATTGTGTTACCGTGTTAAAGTACACTTTGTGCTGAAAAAAACAATGTATAATATTCCTGATTTACTGCAAGGTTTCCTACTGTAAAATGAGTCTAAAGCGATTAAGGGCAAAATCCTGAAAATTCTTCTGGCACTTAATGCAAAAAAAATATGAAATTCTTCTGGCAGTGAAAGGTTTAATGGGGAGCAAGGTTGTTGTCCAGTACAGAGGAGATTTGGGATACTGTTTATTAGAGTGCAAAACAATATGTGCAGCAGAGTTTTGTACTGCCGATTGAATAGGGAAAATGGGGGTATTGTCAACAGAAATAGAGAAAGATCAGACAGGACCAAGTTTAAGTGGGAAAATGATTAGTTCAGTTTTAGAAGGATTCAATTTGAGGCAGCGTTGGGCAACCAGGAGGAGATGACAAGGAGACAGTCAGACACACGTGATTGGATATCAGGAGTTAGCGCAGGGGTGAACAAGTAGATTTGTGTATCATCTGCATATAAGTGATACTTCTAGACAAAAGAGCTAATGACATCTCCCAAGGAAATAGTGTAAAGGGAGAGCAATAAGGGTCCAAGAACAAACCCCTGTGACACCCCAAAACTAAGAGGAATCGGAGAAGAGGTGGTATTAGCACAAGATACAGAGTTTGGGCAGGATAGAAAGGAAAGATAGGATAGAAACCAGGATACCACTTCATTCCAAATATCCAAGGAGTAAAGTATCTGCATTATGAGGGAATGATCTACTGTGTCAAAAGCAGAGGAGAGGTCAAAAGGGAGAAGAATAGAAAAGTGACCATTGGCCTTGGCCACCTAAAGATCATTCACAACCTTACACAGAGCTGTCCCAGTTGTATGTGCAGGAAAGAATCCAGATTGCAAAGGATCCAATAGGTGCAGTTTCAAATTAGACATTTCAGATTTGGAGGCTGTCGGTGTAAGATGTAAGGGAGACACTGAACATGTGCATGAGTATAGGGGTAAGCACATGATTACAGTGCTTCAGTAATACAGAGGGCATGGGATCAAGAGGACAAGTCGTGAGCGGAGAGGCCAAAGGCAAAAGAGACTCTAATTAGCAGAGGGAGGTGAGGGAAACATAATCAGAGTGTCATCCCTAGGACCAGAGAGATATCTGCATGTGGATGGACTCCACTTGATGTTGTTAGTAATGCGGAAAGTCCTGGGGAGAGTGGGGAAAAAGGAGTCAGTGGGTGAGGGACACAGAAGAAAGTTGAAGATTGAGAACAGGCGATGTTGGTTAGATTTGTTTTTATTTATAAGTTTCTGGTAGGAGTTTTGTTTTGCTAGCAGGAGCCCTTCTGGGTAATTTCCATGTTTCCTTTAGGAAATGCCATAACTTCTAAGACAGCATTCCACAAGCTAAATGCAAAAATAGAAAGAGAAACAGACAGACAGAGATAGAGAAAAAAAAGATCAAGAACTAATATTATAAGTAGCAGTCAGCATGAATTTATGAGAAATAGATCATATCATACAAATTTACTTGTATTTTATGAAGAAGTGAGTAAGAATTTAGATTCTGGCATAGCAGTAGTGTGTAATTCAGTTCTATCTAGACCAATGTTTCTTCCTTTGGATTCTTTGGTCTGGGGATGTGCTGCTGGATTGGAAAAAAGCCAAGTAATACCAATATTCAAAAAAGGTAGTCGTTCACAGCCTGGTAACTATAGAACTGTAAGCCTAACCTCAGTGGTAGGGAAGGTGATGGAAACTTTGTTACAAGTTCATATCCTTGACTTTGTCCCAGAGCTCATCTTATTAGTGATTTGGAAGTGGGTATTGTCAGCAAGGTTTCTGTGTTGCTGACGACACAAAACTTTGTCGACCATTAAAAACTTCAGAGGATGTGCAATCGTTGCAAGGGGATCTAGATAGATTACATTGGCTGCTAGTGCAGATGAAATCATGTTGTAAGTAGGTGATGCATTTGATTAAATCCTGTGCTACTTATACTATAATGGCTCTGTGTTAAGTGAATCCCTGTTGGAAAGGGATCTTGGAGTTTTGGTGGATAACAAACTAAAGGTAGCAAGCAGTGCCAGCGAGCAACAGCCAGAGCCAGCCAGCATGGTATTGTTCTTAAAAGAGAGGTATGGATTCAAGGGAGGAAAATGTATTCTCCCTCTTTACAAAGCATTGGTAAGGCTCATTTGGAATAGTCAGTGCAATTTTGGAATCCTGTTTACAAAAAGGACATCTGAAATGGAAAGGGTTCAGAGAAGGGCAACTAAATTAATAAGGGGATTGGGGGAGCTTGAATATGAAGAGAGACTGGAAAAGTTACAATTTGTCACTGGAGAAAAGGCGCTGCGTGGGGATATGATTACTGTGTATAAATACATTAACGGGCCAACAATAAACATCTGGGGCATGTTCACCAAAGAACATGTCAAAGGACACGAGGACATCCCTAAGACTTGAAGAAAAAAGGTTTAGGCTCAAGCTCGGAAAGGGTTTTCACTGTGAGAACGGTAAGGTGAATAGGTTGGACTTGATAGATGTATGTCTTTATTCAACCTCAATTACTAAGTTACTATGGTACTAGTATACTTGGATTTGCTAAAGCTTTTGAAACTGTGCCACATAGGTGACTAATGTATTCACTGAGGACTGTTGGCCTAGAAAAAAACATTTGTACATGGATAAAGAATTGGTTATTGGATTGCAAACAGAGATTGGTGGTCAATGGAGCTACATCCATGTGGGCTAAACTTCTAAATGGAGTGTCTCGGGGTTCTGTATTGGGCCACTTTTTTTAAAGTGTATCTATAGTTTAAAAAACACATTGACCTATTGCAAAGTTAAATATTGTACTCTGTGCTGCCTTATTCATCTCTGTCAGTGACTTTTTCCATGGTGTTAGATCTCTGTACAGCACTCCCCCTTTCCTTCCCCTCTGGTACCTCCTCCATGTCTCAACTCCGGCTAACCGACAAGCTTATCATGTGTAGTAGGAGTTAAAATTCAACATCTGAAAAACAACCACGCACAGCCAAGCTGTCCTGGAGACACTGATCTCTCTGTATCCTGATCTCTCTCTTTGTGACCCTCATCAATCAGTGAAAGCTATTAAGAAGGGGGGGTTAAGTTTTTATTTATAAGTTTGGTAGGAGTTTTGTTTTGCTAGCAGGAGCCCTTCTGGGTAATTTCCATGTTTCCTTTAGGAAATGCCATAACTTCTAAGACAGCATTCCACAAGCTAAATGCAAAAATAGAAAGAGAAACAGACAGACAGAGATAGAGAGAAAAAAAAGATCAAGAACTAATATTATAAGTAGCAGTCAGCATGAATTTATGAGAAATAGATCATGTCATACAAATTTACTTGTATTTTATGAAGAAGTGAGTAAGAATTTAGATCTGGCATAGCATAGTAGATGTCGTAATTCAGTTCTATCTAGACCACTGTTTCTCATTTTGGATTTACTTGGTCTGGGGATGTGTGCTGGGATTGGAAAAAAGCCAATGTAATACAATATTCAAAAAAGGTAGTCGTTCACAGCCTCGGTTAACATAGAACTGTAAGCCTAACATCAGTGGTAGGGAGGTGATGGAAACTTTGTTGCAAGTTCATATCCTTGACTTGTCCCCAGAGCTCATCTTATTAGTGATTGGAAGTGGGGTATGTCAGCAAGGTTTCTGTGGTTTGCTGACGACACAAAAACTTGTCGACCATAAAAACTTCAGAGGATGTGCAAGGGGATCTAGATAGATTATCACATTGGGCTGCTAAGTGGCAGATGAAATTCAATGTTATAAATGTAAGGTGATGCATTTTGGACTTAAAAATCCTTGTGGCTACTTTATACTATAAATGGCTCTGTGTTAAGTGAATCCCTGTTGGAAAGGGATCTTGGAGTTGGGGGGATAAAAACTTAAAGGTAGCAAGCAGTGCCAGGCGGCAACAGCCAGAGCCAGCATTGGTATTGTCTTTTATAAGAGAGGTATGGATTCAAGGGAGGAAAATGTAATTCTCCCTCTTTACAAAGCATTGGTAAGGCCTCATTTGGAATATGCAGTGCAATTTTGGAATCCTGTTTACAAAAAGGACATCTTTGAAATGGAAAGGGTTCAGAGAAGGGCAACTAAATTAATAAGGGGATTGGGGGAGCTTGAATATGAAGAGAGACTGGAAAAGTTACAATTATGTACACTGGAGAAAAGGCGCTTGCGTGGGGATATGATTACTGTGTATAAATACATTAACGGGCCATACAATAAACTATCTGGGGCATTGTTCACCAAAAGAACATGTCAAAGGACACGAGGACATCCCTTAAGACTTGAAGAAAAAAGGTTTAGGCTTCAAGCTCGGAAAGGGTTTTTCACTGTGAGAACGGTAAGGCTATGGAACTGTCTTCCAGTGGACGTTGTAATGGCAGGTTCATTGGTAAGTTTCAAAAAAAAGCTGGATGAGTTTCTGCAAACAAGGGATGTTGCAAGTTACTGGTATTGATACATAAAGTAGAGTTGATCCAGGGAAATTTCCGATTGCCACTTGGAGTCAGGAAGGAATTTTTTCCCCCTTCATAAATTTGGTGGGGTTTTTTTGCCTTCCTCTGGATCAACAGTTAGGCAGGAAATGAGGATATTGCTAGATGGGTTGGACTGGATGGACGTATGTCTTTATTCAACCTCAAATACTATACTATACTAGTGGTAGTCAGCATGGATTTATGAGAAATAGGTCATGCCAGACAAATTTAATTGGTTTTTATGAAAAAACGAGTAAGAATTTAGATTCAGGCACAGGAGTGGATGTGGTATACTTGGATTTTGCGAAAGCTTTGACCAATGTATAAACTGAGGCCTGTTGGCCTTGACGAAAACATTTGTGCATTGATAGAGAATTGGTTATTGGATCGCAAACAGAGAGTGGTGGTAAATGGAGCTACATGTATGTGGGCTAAAGTTCTAAGCGGAGTGCCTCAGGGTTCTATACTGGGGCCGCTTCTGTTTAATCTGTTTATAAATGACTTAGAAGTGGGCATTGAGAGCAAGGTCTCAGTGTTTACTGATGACACTTAACTATGCAGAGCTTTGGAAACTTCAAATGATGTGCAAGTGTTGCAAGCAGACCTAGATAGATTATCAATAGGGAAAGCAGAATGGCAGATGAGATTCAATGTTGATAAATGTAAGGTGATGTATTTGGGATTTAATAATCCCTGTGCCACCTACACCATAAATAACTCTGTGTTAAGTGCATCTGTAATGGAAAAAGATTTGGGGGTTCTGGTAGATAACAGACAAACAATGCCAGGTAGCAACGGCTAAAGCTAGCAAGATATTGTCTTGTATAAAGAGGGGAATTGATTCAAGAGAGAAAGATATTATTCTCCTCTTTACAAGGCACCCCCCCATTTTTTGTTTTTTTTGCCTTCCTCTGGATCAACTGTTAGGTAGGGTTAAAAGGGGGAAAAAAGAGGGTGAATAGGTTGGACTTGATAGATGTATGTCTTTATTCAACCTCAATTACTAAGTTACTATGGTACTAGTATACTTGGATTTGCTAAAGCTTTTGAAACTGTGCCACATAGGTGACTAATGTATTCACTGAGGACTGTTGGCCTAGAAAAAAACATTTGTACATGGATAAAGAATTGGTTATTGGATTGCAAACAGAGATTGGTGGTCAATGGAGCTACATCCATGTGGGCTAAACTTGTGAGTGTCTCGGGGTTCTGTATTGGGCCACTTCTTTTAAAGTGTATCTATAGTGTAAAAAACACATTGACCTATTGCAAAGTTAAATTCATGTACTCTGTGCTGCCTTTATCCTATCTCTGTCAGTGACTTTTTCCATGGTGTTAGATCTCTGTACAGCACTCCCCCCTTTCCCTTCCCCTCTGTTACCTCCTCCATGTCTCAACTCCGGCTAACCGACAAGCTTATCATGTGTAGTAGGAGTTAAAATTTCAACATCCTGAAAAACACACCCACGCACAGCAAGCTGTCCTGGAGACACTGATCTCTCTGTATCCTGATCTCTCTCTTTGTGACCCATCATCAATCAGTGAAAGCTATTAAGAAGGGGGGGGGTCAAGTTTTTATTTATAAGTTTCTGGTAGGAGTTTTGTTTTGCTAGCAGGAGCCCTTCTGGGTAATTTCCATGTTTCCTTTAGGAAATGCCATAACTTCTAAGACAGCATTCCACAAGCTAAATGCAAAAATAGAAAGAGAAACAGACAGACAGAGATAGAGAAAAAAAAGATCAAGAACTAATATTATAAGTAGCAGTCAGCATGAATTTATGAGAAATAGATCATGTCATACAAATTTACTTGTATTTTATGAAGAAGTGAGTAAGAATTTAGATTCTGGCATAGCAGTAGATGTCGTAATTCAGTTCTATCTAGACCACTGTTTCTCATCTTTTGGATTTACTTTGGTCTGGGGATGTGCTGCTGGATTGGAAAAAAGCCAATGTAATACCAATATTCAAAAAAGGTAGTCGTTCACAGCCTGGTAACTATAGAACTGTAAGCCTAACATCAGTGGTAGGGAAGGTGATGGAAACTTTGTTACAAGTTCATATCCTTGACTTTGTCTCCAGAGCTCATCTTATTAGTGATTTGGAAGTGGGTATTGTCAGCAAGGTTTCTGTGTTTGCTGACGACACAAAACTTTGTCGACCATTAAAAACTTCAGAGGATGTGCAAGGGGATCTAGATAGATTATCACATTGGGCTGCTAAGTGGCAGATGAAATTCAATATTGATAAATGTAAGGTGATGCATTTTGGACTTAAAAATCCTTGTGCTACTTATACTATAAATGGCTCTGTGTTAAGTGAATCCCTGTTGGAAAGGGATCTTGGAGTTTTGGTGGATAACAAACTTAAAGGTAGCAAGCAGTGCCAGGCGGCAACAGCCAGAGCCAGCATGGTATTGTCTTTTATAAAGAGAGGTATGGATTCAAGGGAGGAAAATGTAATTCTCCCTCTTTACAAAGCATTGGTAAGGCCTCATTTGGAATATGCAGTGCAATTTTGGAATCCTGTTTACAAAAAGGACATCTTTGAAATGGAAAGGGTTCAGAGAAGGGCAACTAAATTAATAAGGGGATTGGGGGAGCTTGAATATGAAGAGAGACTGGAAAAGTTACAATTATGTACACTGGAGAAAAGGCGCTTGCGTGGGGATATGATTACTGTGTATAAATACATTAACGGGCCATACAATAAACTATCTGGGGCATTGTTCACCAATACCTCCCGTCACACCCCCTCTCTTTCTTGGAACAAAAAACCAACACTCTCCCCGACGGGAGCACTGTCCTCCACGCTCAAATGCACAAGATTTGGAAAACTGCAAGGACCTACCTATCCTTCACTGGCATACCGGAGGACACCCCCCCTATGGCATAACCCATGTTTCCCTAATTTGGCCTCACTGGACTCAGCCGACCTCTTCTCTTATCTGGGGGTGACCAACTTCTCCAACATTATTCAGAACCAGAAACTTATCTCATTCCAATTATTCAAACAAATATTCCAAACCCCTGACACACTGCTATTCAGATACCTCCAATTAAGATACTGTTTATTAACCGAATTCCAAGGATCACATATCCCAGCAAATCCACACCCTATAATTAAGATATTCAAAACAAGTGGAGAAAAACGTATAGTCTCAAATCTGTATACCCTCTTCACTCAATCAACAGCGGATAAAGACACCCCCAGTGTGGTAAATAGATGGCTTGAATTTATCCCATCCCTCAGAGAAACCGACGTAGAAGATATCATTGAATCACACCTCAGAGTCTCCCCATCTGCCCCCAACAGACTTATGCAGTTCTACATAATTCACCATGCATATATTACACCATTAAGGAAATCCTGTATGTCACCACTACACACCTCTAACTGCCCCAAATGCTCACAACCAGATGCCAATTTCTGGCACATGATATGGCTGTGTCCCTGTATCCAAAGGTATGGGGGGAAAATCACTCAATTTCTATCAAATACACTTTCAATTCCAGTCCCAACAGACCCCGGCCTATGCCTCCTGGGAAAACCCGAAGAGGACATCTGGGATGGGAACTGCCTCTCCTTCCTCAGAGAAACACTGTTCTATGCCAGACGTACCCTAATACTACACTGGATGTCCCCCGAAACACCCAAACTAAAGGTGTGGAAATCGATGATTAAGAACATCCTCCCCATGTTGAGATTGATATATCTCAGTAGAGGATCCATCAATAAATTTAACAAAATCTGGTCCCCCTGGTACTCACACTACGGTGAACCCCCATAGAAAACCCCACTGTGTGCAGAAACATTCCCGATTGGTCAAGTAAATAAATAAAAGTGGGGGAGGGGAGAGAGGGGGGAGGGAGGGAAAGGGAGAGGGGAGGAAGGAAAGGGAAAAGACCCCAAAATGAACTAAAGGAAACAAACCAAAGGTAGACACCAACAGACCCAGTAAGACCTAAAACCAATTTCAATTAAACCGCAACAGACAGAGTAACGGATATCTGCAGAATGTATAACCAAATTGCCTATAAATATATGTGAAAAATTTATATTGAAACAATTGATGTCAAAATTTGAACTTTTCAACTGTATATTTACACAATACATCCGAGATGTATTTTGAAATGTTTTATTTATTTTAATAAACAGTTTAAAAAAAATAAATCCATAATACAGTATGATCCCCACCCCCCAGGACAGTATAAACTCTCTTTCCCCCACCCCTACAGCTGAAACTCAAATACAGTATAATCCTTATTTGACTCCCATATCCCAATACAGTATAATCCAACTTCCTCTTCCCCCATCACCCCCAGTACAGTATAACCCCAAGTATACAGTTTTATCCCCAATTACAGTATAAGATCTATTTCACCCTAACCCCCAGTATTATCCCTAGTACAGTACAACATATTTCACCCTAAACCCCCCGTACAGTATAACTCCCAGTACAGTATAATCCCTATATCACCCTCACCTTCAGTACAGTATAGTCCCTAACCCATTACAGTAAAACAACCATCCCCTCAGTATACAGTATAATCCCCAAGTACAGTAGAGTATAAATTTCACCCTAACCCCCAGTACAGTATAATCCCTATTTCCCTCTCACCACCAGCACACAATAACCCCCCAAACCCCAGTACAGTAAAAACCCCATTCCACCACCCCAGTATATAGTGTATTCCTCCAATACAGTATATCTTTTTTACCCGACCCCCCCCCCCCGCACAGTATAACCCCACCGTACAGTATAATTCCCCCCTCATCCCCGGTAAAGATTAAAAATGACAGATTTAACAGTTACCAGCTGTGCAGAGTACAGAGCATGATCTACTGCTGTAACGGAGCAGAAAAGATTAAAGGGGAACTGTGGTCCAAAAATGACTTTAGGTAAATTGATAGGAATTGCTCCCCTGAGAATTTTTGCAATTTATTTCCATTGTTTATTTTGCATAGTTTTGAAGATATTTAAATTTTTGTGTGTGATATGGCAGCAGCATCACCAGGTCCCCTTTACTTCCTGCTTTGAAACCATGTCAGTCAATCTGCGCTGTATCCCTTCCTCCAGTCCCTCTGGTCCCTCCCAGTCATGGACCCCATGGTCCCTCCAGTTGTAGGCCCCCATGGCCCATTATCTTACAGTCCCATGTGACCCCGCCCACCCGCAGGTGTCAGCCCCGCCTACTCACGGGTGTCTAAGACCTGCACACTCATGGGTGTCTAAGCCCCGCCCACTCACGGGTGTCTAAGCCCTGCCCACTCACGGGTGCTGTGGGTTACTCAGACAACCCCACCCCCAGAAAACTCTGTGGAATCAGCCTTTTCAGGCAGAGTGAGAACTCTGCCTGAAAAGGCTGTTTTCACACAGTGAAAGAGAAGTTCTTCTCTGTCAGGACTTCACACAGCAGAGAGGAGGAGGGACTTCCTGTCTCCCTCACACACTGAGGGAGTCTGAGGCAGGTGAAGCTTTAGGAATGTCACATGTCAGCCTCCCACCCATTAACTTTCTGGTCATTTCTGTATATCTTGGGCTGTGGAGCATGTAGTGAGGGGGTTGATGGCTCGTTTTAAAGGTAGGAAACTGGCCTTTCATTTAAACTTAACTTGTTTGGAGACCACAGTTCCCCTTTAAGCAGGGAGATGTCTGCTGGCAAGCTATTGTTGTAAAAGATGTTTTTTCTAGAGAGTGGTTGTGCACCTCCACAACCATCGTTATTTGTGTCTTAAAGCTGCATTAACCCTTGATACATTGGTTATCGTGGCTTTAAGACACAAATACTCAATTACGTCTCTTGGTACATAGTCCCAATTGTATCGTAATGGTTCCAATAGAGACTATGGGATGTATTTGTAAAGGCGCGGTATCACTGCCTAAAGCAATATTGCTTTAGATCTGTTTTTTCACGAAAACCGGAAATGCTTAATGAAATCAATGTATGCAGCGTTAGTCATTGTGTTCCTGTCTGTTCACTACATGTTTGGAAAAAAAATTCAAAGTAACCAGAATAAGTTTACAGTTTTTGGTAACCCGTGGAATGTTGATTTTAGGGTAAGGTTTCCTTTATGCAGTATGCAGTTCTTTTAAAAGCTGACCATATCACATCAGGAATATATCTATTTTAAAATATATATTTATGCATTTATTGTTAAAGGGTGGATTTCATACCTACTAGTATTTTTCTTAAATAATAGCAGCTATTTTAGCAAAGGTCTGTATTTAAAAAAGAACATGGCAGGAATTGCCACATATTCGTAATTGTACATGCGAGATTTGAGTGATATGGGTGCCATCATGTGTTTACTTTTAGGATTACAGTCTATTTAATATCAGTCCTTTATTGGGGAAACCGTTCAAAGACAGAGGAGAGTAAGAAGGGTAAGAACATCTTTTCTGCAAATTGTTACTCACTTATACACAGCCTGATAATGTAGAATTGTACCCCATAAAGAATGGTATGCTTCTAGATGAGGCACAATTACAATTTTCAACAGGCAATTTTTATTTGTCTTGAAAGTGCATTTGTATTCTTTGAACTACTTTATTGTTCTGATTGAGTGTTACTTGCAGAAGACAAATGTGTACACACATTTAATGCTTTTTTCATGCCTTTTAGGCATGCCCTGATTTGTATTTATTAAAGACATTTTAAACTTAAAGAAAATCACTATATTCTACCAGTGTATGTTTTGTTGGTAAAACCCACTTTGTATGCCAAAGTGAAGGTATACATGTAAAAACTAATTAAACATGTAGAATCAAAACTCATTTTTACATTTACCTCTTAACTACTATTAGTCTGCATACCGTAGAGGGAACCAGTTCATCTTAAAGGGCATGTCCACCCCCAAAACTACATTTTAACCCACTACTGGCTCCACTGTGTAGTGTAGTAAAATACCTTACATCTCTGCTCCAAATGGCTGCCCTGCAATGCCACTTCAAAGTCCAAAAATGTAAAGAGCAGGAGCCTGTCTGTGTCCCATTCTGTGTCTGCCTCCTGTGTCTCCTCCGGGAGAATTTGGACATGCGCACAGCAGCCCTCCCCCCTTCCCTCCCTCTGACTTAGCTCATCTATACTTATATTGCCTGTTTCCCCCGGCGTTCTATACAGCCGGAAGCCGCATCCGTAATAGACTGCCTCTCAACCAATCACAGACACGGCTGCTGGTCCGGCCCCCTGCTTGTAGTTTCATGCAAGCAGAGGGCTGTCAGATCGCCGGGGGAAACAGCCAATGTAAGTATAGATCGGCTAAATTTTTCTGCAAATAACTATGGCGGTTGGGGGTGGGTGAGGGAGCCCTACACTACACTACAGAAATTGGATTTGGAGATAGGGGGAGGGAGAGAGAAACGGGACAGAGGGAGGGAGGGGGGGGTGCTGTGCGCATGTCCAAATTCTCCCGGAGGAGAGACAGGAGGCAGTACACTACAAAAAAAATTTACAAAAGGGGTGGACATGCCCTTTAATAAATGTGGTGAAAGATCAATATGTTGTCTCACTTCTTAAACATGCAAGCACCAAAGAAGTCCAAAGTTACTGAGCAAATATAATTCTGATTGCTTTAAGAAAGATGATGACAACTTCAAACATCTTTAAAATCATAGATTCTCACTGTCAAATGTTACACTCACCTCTCTCGCCCCCTGTTCCTCTCCTCTCATCCGGGGATAGTATCCAGGGGGAGGACCTAAACCACTAGATTCTCACCCTGGGTTAGATCTGTACTGGTACTTAGCTAAACTTTACTTTGCTGTTCCTGTCCCTCTTCCACCTTAGCAATGTGGCCAATAGGAAAACATTGGTCTTGTGGTCTGCATACCAAAAGAGGTGGAGGGAAGAGCTGTGAAGAAATCTTTAGGTAAGTACCGCTGCAGTTTTAAAATGAAGTGAAGGATGAGTACCTAGTGGTTTATGTCCTCACCCTGGGTACTATTAAGCAGTGGATCTGTGGGAAGCATAATTGTCCTTTAAGCACATTTTCAAAGAATTTAGACATTAAAACAGACCAAAGCTAATTTGTACATTTTTAGGGCATTACCTACCAAGTGCTGATTTGACAACGAATATGGTCAGGGCCAGTTCTAGCCATTTTGGTGCCCTAAGCAAGTCTCCCCTGGTGCCCCCTTCCCAACTAAAACTTCCCCTAACCACCACTTGCATTAGTCTTTGCATAGATTGGAAAACTCATCCAAGATATTGTATGCAAAAGGGTGTTCTATGGTCTATGGCTGATAATAATCCCTGTCTCTAAAAAGAAAATAACTATCAATGGTGCCCTCCACATTTGAATGGTGACCTTCATGGTGCCCTAGCTGTTCGTCTAGGTTGCTTATGCATAGAAAGAACCCTGAATGGAGTAAAGCAGGGGTAAATCTATTGTATTTAGTTAGATCAACTGGGCTTAAAGTTTAGTTCTTGAAGACATTTTGCTAGTCATACAACTGGCTTACTCAATTCAGAATGACTTGTACAAGAATCTGTTTGCAATATAATTACCTGTGAAAGTCCCAATTAGCATATGACAGCCAGGTGTTAGGGACATTCGGAATGAAAGATGTGGATGCATTGAGGCTAAGGGGTGTTATCAAGACTGCCCAGGGTAAAAAGCTACAGTACATCACAGTTTACATCTGCCAGGTTAGTGCCCTGAGCCTTTCTGTATTAAAGATAGTGCTGAAGTACTCAGGAAGCCTGACAGATGCAGTTTTCTTTGTAGAAATTACCAATTCAACCTCCCTGCCCCAACTGCTATTGAATAAAAAAACACGATAGTTCTCCTTTAATACTTACAAAGTGCATCCTTGCCAAGTCCAGGTGACAGTGTCCTACAAAAAAAAAAAACAATTTTTCTTTGAACTGTAACAGCAAAAATGTTTTGGAAATTAAAGGAAATTAAATGGTATGTCCACCCCCCCAACAACTATTTTTCTGTGAAACAGTGACGCCCCCCCCAAAACCTAGAACTGGAACAGGTTTAAAGTGTTCAAATGGGCCTCTATACATATATATCAGTTTTATATAAGTTTAGGTCCACCAGTACCATAAAGCTTTAAGCTGGTCTCTACAAATCTACCTAAGGCCATCCACTTCTGGCCTACTAATATGAAACAAAGCAGATGGTAGACAGAGACCAATGGAACAGTCTTAAGTGTGAAGGAATTTATTTGTAATCCATGCGCCACAACATGTTTTGGGTATCATGTTATCTTTTTCAAGTGTGTCACTTGAGAAAGGGTACATGATACCCGAAACATGTTGTGGCGCATGGATTACAAATAAATTCCTTCACAGCTTAGACTGTTCCATTGGTCTCTGTCTACCATCTGCTTTTGCCTCTATACATACTTCGTTCCCTCACTGCCCTCTGCTTGTGCTTCATGCACGAAAAAGGCAGCAAGGGAACAAGGGCTTGTAAGTATGTATGCCAATTTGAACATTTTAAACTTAGCAAGGTCTAGGTTTTGGGGGGTAGATATACATTTTAACAGAAGTAGATCTAGCCCTTTACCTGTGATAGTTTATATGTAAAAAAATACGTGATTTTTATCTCAGTCATTTCATGACTGATTTTCTATAATTAGAGAAACATATTTAACAGCATGCTTAAGGTATATTTTAACACTATTATACTATTGAATTTAGATAATTAAATTATTGGTATTATTATTAGAGTATAGTAGCTGTGCATTGCCAACACATTGACAACTGAATCACTTTTTATAATGTGAAGCTAATGTGAAGCTTTATAGTATAACGCTTCTTAATTAATTCCTCATACAAACATTTGTGCTTTTATTCAATATTAAACATACCAGAGAATTTGGGTATGTCAGAAGAATGGGTTGAACGGGAACTCCAGGAAGAAATGCTCCTATTGCATCAGAAGAAAAAAAAAAAACAACTCTTTATTTATTAGTTCAGTTAACTGACCAAGCGTTTCTTCAGAAACAAACTCTTTCTACATATCTAAGTTGTAGAAAGAGCTTTATATCTCGATATGCATATATTTACCTGGTTTGAAAGAGATTAAACATGAGCGATTGGTACATGTACCCTCTGGAAAAATTAAAACCTACAAAATAAGGATTTCAAATTAGTTATGTTTTTTTAATCTCAGGTTTTTTGCACTTTCTGCGGGTCTAATTGATAAAATAAAATTTGATAAAAAATTTGATAAAATAAAATAGTTTGCATTCCTTATGTAAACACCAATAAAGGAGTGAATTTAGTCACTAAAATCATGCATTTCATGCGATTGCGGCCGTTAAAAAAACAAAGCAGTGTTGGTCTGAGGAAGTGCCCTTGGTGTCCCCTGCGATTAGTTTATGGGAGCGCATGCGATCACCATTTTTGGTGCAATTTGCACGTGATCCGAAAAGGCCGAAATGGCCAAATTGCATGTGCAAGCAGACACAAATAGAGGGTAACACATCCTATATCTAGCATAGGCTTGTATGCATCATGCTGTTAGGGGAAGAGGGTTCAATGGTGACACTGAGCCAGCACACAATCTGTTAGCTGTATAGATTGCAGCATAGTAGAGTAAGTAAAAGATCAAAAGAAAATACTGTAGAGCATAGCATTCATCTAGAACCTTTAAAAACATTTAAGACCATATTATTTCAAACTATTATGATAGTTAAGTTCCTTAATAAATGTTAAAAATGTTTAAAACCTGTGGCCATTCCCCTTTTGATGTTGTTCGTTTTTTTATTTCACTTATTGTGTTCTTTCGAGAATCTGGATCAGCACGGTAGACAAGAACAGGCTGAAGTGCTTTAAGTATTCCTATAAAAAGAAACAAACAAATGTTACTGAGATCTGCAATAAATTTACCCACCTTATTGGTTTCCATGCATGTTTTCACCAATGTTGCTTTAATTTAAACCCACAAATATTTCATCTCTTAGCTTCAACTATTGTTTAACATTAATGCATACCTTTATTGTTTCTTTCATGTCTAAAAAGGAGAACCTTTTAAATTTACTGTCCAGTAATGTGAATCATTAAGCCATGTTTCTATTATACCAATTACATAATACTTTTCATTTGTTAACATATCTTTATCATTTAAAGAAGAACTAAACCCAATCTGAACATATACACTCTAAAAACACTAATAAACTGTAAAATATCCATACAGTAAATAGCATTAAAGGACAACTAAAGCCACAGAACAACACTGAACCAGAAGTGAGGACACTTTGATATAAAACCAGTAATCTGTGTCTTACCACTCATTTTGATACGGGCACTGGGAAATTTACCTAAATAACATGTGGGTTGTGTTTTACTTCACAGCATTCTAGTATCATACAGTTTGGTCAACGACCATTATGTTCTGCACATGCTCAGTCCTTAGCTATGGCAGAAACGTTTTACAGTTGGTCACACCCATTAATAATCTCTAGCCAATACTTTTACAGGACAGATAAGACAAGGAAGCGTGTGACTGAGGTCAGGGGGTGTGGTCTGACACTGCACATACACACAGATACTTCATCCAGTTCTTAACAGGCTTACATTTACTCTAATACAATTTACTGCAGTGGCATTTTATAGTTTATTGGTGTTTTTAGGGGGATTGTTTTCAGATTCTGAAGTATAAAAAATTGGGTTTAGTTCTCCTTTAAAGTAAATATTACCACTTGAAAAACTGGATGAAATAATTGTGTGTATGTACAGATGGATTGCATCCTAGGATTTTAAAAGAGCTTAGTTCAGTTCTAGCAAGACCACTGTGTCTCATCTTTTCAGATTCGCTTTTGTCTGGGGATGTGCCGCTGGATTGGAAAAAAGCCAATGTAATACCAATATTCAAAAAAGGTAGTCGTTCACAGCCTGGTAACTATAGACCTGTAAGCCTAACATCAGTGGTAGGGAAGGTGATGGAAACTTTGTTAAGGGATCATATCCTTGACTTTGTCTCCAGAGATCATCTTATTAGTAGTAGTCAGCATGGATTTATGAGAAATAGATCATGCCAGACAAATTTAATTGGTTTTTATGAAGAAGTGAGTAAGAAGTTAGATTCAGGCACAGCTGTGGATGTGGTATATTTGGATTTTGCAAAAGCCTTTGATACTGTGCCACATAGGCGACTAATGTATAAACTGAGGACTGTTGGCCTTGAAGAAAACATTTGTTCATGGATAGAGAACTGGTTATTGGACCGCAAACAGAGAGTGGTGGTTAATGGAGCTACATCTATGTGGGCTAAAGTTCTAAGCGGAGTTCCTCAGGGTTCTGTACTGGGGCCGCTTCTGTTTAATCTGTTTATAAATGACTTAGAAGGGGGCATTGAGAGCAAGGTCTCTGTGTTTGCTGATGACACTAAATTATGCAGAGCTTTGGAAACTTCCAATGATGTGCAAGTGCTGCAAGCAGACCTAGATAGATTATCAAAATGGGCAGCAGAATGGCAGATGAGATTCATTGTTGATAAATGTAAGGTGATGCATTTGGGATTTAATAATCCCTGTGCCACCTACACCATAAATAACTCTGTGTTAAGTGCATCTGAAATGGAAAAAGATTTGGGGGTTCTGGTAGATAACAGACTTAGCTGTAGCAAACAATGCCAGGTAGCAACAACTAGAGCTAGCAAGATATTGTCTTGTATAAAGAGGGGAATGGAATCAAGAGAGAAAAATATTCTCCCTCTTTACAAGGCACTGGTAAGGCCACATTTGGAATATGCGGTGCAGTTTTGGAATCCCACATACAAAAGGGACATCTTGGAAATTGAGGCAGTTCAGAGAAGGGCAACTAAATTAATAAGGGGAATGGAGGGGCTTGAATATGCAGGCAGATTAGACAAGTTAGGGCTGTTTACATTGGAGAAGCGGCGGTTGCGTGGGGACATGATAACCTTATACAATATATTAATGGCCCATACAGTGAACTCTCTGGTGCATTGTTCACTAATAGGTCATATCAGAGGACTCGTGGACATCCTTTAAGGTTGGAAGAAAAGAAGTTTCATCTTCAAGTTAGGAGAGGTTTCTTTACAGTGAGAACGGTGAAACTGTGGAACTGTCTTCCAGCAGAGGTGGTAATGGCAAGTTCATTGAATAACTTTAAAAAAGGCCTGGATAAGTTTCTAAAACTAAAAAATATTGAGAATTACTGGTATTAATGCATATAGATCTGGTTGATCCAGGGATACTTTCCGATTGCCGTTTGGAGTCAGGAGAATTTTTCCCCCCTTTTTTGTAGCTGGGTTTTTTTGCCTTCCTCTGGATCAACTGTTGGTAGGGTTAAAAAAAAAAAAAGGGAATAGGTTGGACTTGATGGACGAATGTCTTTATTCAACCTTAATTACTATGTTACTATGTTACTATGTTACTATGTTACTATGTTACAGTGACTAGCCACACCTCTGATCTCAGTCACACACTCCCTTTCCTATTCTGTCCTTTAGAAGGATTGGCTAGAGACTACTAGTGGGTGTGACCAAGGGTACCAACTGTAAAAAGTTCCTACAATGTGGAAATGTATAGGTCTGCTCAAACTATTAATTCAATTCGCGTCAGATCAGATATCTTGCCCAGCGATATATAATATATCTATAGGGCAGTGCCACAGTCCGCGCCCTTGATGACCTATAGGCACTGGATCATAATTCTGACATTTGTAAATAACCGTTTAACCTAAATCACCTAGGTGTTGTTGCACACGTTCTGTGGCATATAATACCCTGGTTAAAACCTTAAACAGTCCCAAACTCCCTCCCATAATACGCTAACAGGGTTATTCAATAAAAGTTCTTATCATATAAAATGGTGCTAATTTTGCCCCAACCAATCAGATGTAAGCTTTCAAATAAAATCTGATTGGTTGGGGCAAAATTAGCACCATTTTAAACGATAAGAGCTTTTATTGAATCTCCCTGTTTGTGCACCAAACCACCAAACCAAAAACTGGAGGAGGATCAACATTGATACATTCATACTACGCACCATTCCAATAGTCAACATAAGAATGCTTAGGCATATGCATAAGTGACAATATCGCTATACTGGTTGGATCCGTTTATTATACACAATCCCAATGTCGCACATCCTATGCATTGAATTGTCCCCAAACACATATGTCTATACGATACCGCCTTGGTCCGGAATATACTCAGTTACCCAAGAGTCTCCGTCCAGAAAGTTACAAACAGCAATGGTGCTCGCATCCTTAGACGCGCTCCTATATCACGTGACCTCCTCCACTGATGCTGACGTACGTTTCGTCAGGGCGAGATTCCACCTCGTGCACACCCCTTTTATCCATGTTCTAAGAGACACTCCTCTTCATTACCTCACCTCATGTGCCGTAATCTAGGTAGCGGCCGGTCACTACCGTATATATGGAAGTAAGGGAGCAAATAAAGTTATGATAACTAAGAACATGGCAATGCAAATAAGTTGGAGGAGCACACTACTTCATTTTCAGTGGTTTATTGAGCAAAAAACATACAACGTTTCGGGGATATGGCTTCCCCTTCCTCTGTGTACACACCCCTTCCACCTTATATACCCTAAATCCCACCCATTTGTGATGTGGCATAAGTGACAATAATTAGTTAAAATGGCAGGTGCTGGAGGTTGTAAGGAAAAAAGCCAGAGGAGGTAATTATAAAAAAAAAAATTAAATAGGGAAGCATACTGAATAGACCTACTGCGCACGATAAAACCATGGGGAATGAATGAGGACTCTGGGTTGAACAGTTTCTTATGATATCGAAGTAGACTCTCTACTGCTAGAAATAACTGGATGAAGAGAAATAGTGAGTGTATCTTAAAATAAGAACGTGTTTTAGTTGAAGGATTTGATCTTGCTATAAGAAGTATTCTCTGTATTATTTCACCCAGGTACACAGCGCCATCTATGGATGAGAAATCGTATAAGCTAATGATTTTTGAAAGTAAATGAGAAATCTTATTTAAAATTGTAACAATGTTATTATGTACCATGTTAAATTTTATGAATGTTGCTTTTAAGGGACTATGCAACTTCTAACACTTCACAATACACTGATATAATAAATGTTAAGTGCACTTTTTTAATGAAACACTGAGTATTTTAAGATTATATTAATAATATACAATATGCACTTGGCACTTTATTTAATTGGCACTTTATTATAAAGGTTTTTTGCGTATAGCTTTGGGACACTTTTAAGCGATAAATTGCATATATTGTAACACTTTTGCACTTAACTTAAGCCATAAACATAGCACTTTTAATTACACTAATTTTTAATTATACATGAGAAATGTTTTAATGTGTGTATATGTTTTATAGATAATGATGGAGTGTTATATACCTACAAGAAAATGTGAAATTGGTTGTAGGCTTTGGACCTCATGACCTCATGATTTAATTATTATTGTCACTTATGCCACATCACAAATGGGTGGGATTTAGGGTATACAAGGTGGAAGGGGTGTGTACACAGTTTAACCTGAGGACCCCGAAACGTTGTATGTTTTTTGCTCAATAAACCACTGAAAATGAAGTAGTGTGCTCCTCCAACTTATTGCTGTGGCCCTTAAGGTGGAGGGCTGGGAGGATTGAACCTATTGATCGAAGGCCGTGCCAAAGGGGGTGTGCTTGAGTATACTTTATTGGAAGAATTTGGATAACTAAGAACATGGTAGACAGTTTACCGGTACTAGCAATGTAGGGGGCCAGAAACAGATCAATAAAAATGTATTTATATCTTGTTACTATTTACAATTACTAATTACATTGCAATTACAGTTCCCAATAGATCCATCTTTGGATATCATCACCAAGATGTTCAGATTGTTATATTACAGAAAACATTTGAAGCTGTGATCCTCATTGAGGCCCATTGGATTTATTAATCCCACCTGATATATCCACCTTAATTCTCTAGTAGAAAGTAGTAGTAGTGCTGCTTCTAAGTTGTCTCCCCTTATACCCAGGGAGACCATTTCAATTCCTCTAAAATCTATTACATACGGATTGCCGTCATGTTGTTCCAGTATATGTTTGGCTACACTACTTCTTTTTGGGTCTTTATTTATTATAGCTCTAATGTGTTCTTTGATTCTCACAGATAGTGTCCTTCAGGTCTTACCTACGTATAATTTTCCACACTTGCAGTTATGTATATTATATTAGTGGATTGACAGGTTATGAGTTGTTTTACCTCAAATTTATGTCCCTATCTGTTCACAAAAATTGTTCTTTGAGAATCGTACATGCACACACAATTTTCTATTTCCCGTTGTCAAAGTAATGCCAAGCCAACCTTCTAATGTTTGATTCTTATCCACAAAGTGACTATTGCACAGGAGATCTTTTAGAGAGGGTGCTCTCCTGGCTGTTAGCATGGGTCTTCTTCCAACATTTAGGTCAGGATCTTCAGTTAGAAGATACCAAAATTTACTAAGGCTTTGTCTTAGTTCTTTCCACTGGGAACTGTATTTAGATATAATGCGAATTGGGCCTTCATTTTCTGGTTTCTTTGTTTTTTGCCCATTTATTAGTTCATATCTGTCTCTGTTTCTAGCTTTCATTTTGGCTTTTTTGAGAAGCAAATGTTTATAGCCTCTCTGAAGAAAATGTTCTGTCATGGTATCGGCTTGTAAATCAAAACCAGCTAGTTTTGAACAGTTTCGCCTAATTCTTAGGAATTGACCTCCTGGTATGGCTTTGATGGTAGAGTTTGGATGATGGCTCTGTGCATGCAGTAATGAATTTACTGCTGTTAGTTTTGTATATGTCTTACTTTCTATATGTCCATTTTCAATTTGGATCAGCAAATCTAGAAATTCTATATGGTGTTTATCATATTTACAGGTAAGCTTAATATTGAGGTCATTCTGATTCAGGGCATTTAATTAGCATAAAGATATCGTCTACATACCTGATCCAAATCATGACCTTGTCATCACACCCTTGGTCCATGCAGACTTGTTGTACCTGAGACATCTCCCACCTACCTAGGTGTAATCCAGCATATGTAGGAGCGCAAGGGGCATCCATGGCTGTTTTGCCTCTTTGCTGTTGGTAGAAATGGTCATCAAATACGAAGATATTATTTAGGTACAAGAGGTTAAAAGCAGCTCTTCAGAATGTCAACTGGGATAATGTATTATCAGGTAAAGGTACTGAACAGAAGTGGACTGTGTTCAAGGGATTTTAAGCCAGTTCACATCTAAATTTATACCCTTGGGAAATAAATGTAAAAAAAATAAATCCGCGCCCATGTGGCTGCAATTCTGATGTAAAGAGGCAAATGGTAAGGAAGAAAAGGCATTAAAACCTTTAAGGCCGAGGGAACGGAAAGGGCCTTTAGGAGTATAAAAACTGTAACAAGGAGTGTAAGAAAGCAATCAAACTAGCTAAAATTAATAATGAAGTTAGGATAGCTGAAGAAAGCATCACTAAGCCTAAACATTGTTTAAGTATATTAATAGTAAGAAGATGAGGACTGAGAATGTGGCACCATAATTAATGGGGATAGTTAGTTACGGAGGATGGGATAAAGCAAATGTCTTGAATAATTTTTTCCTCTGTATACACTATAGAAGATCCAAGTACAGATATCATAGAGTAAGTAGCAATAAAGGTATACAAGATTCAAGTTCACTTTGGTTAACGAGGATATGGTACAGAAGAAATAATAGGTTATATTAGTAAATCTCCTGGACCGGATAAAATACATCCTAGGGTACTTAGGGAGCTAAGTTCAGTTGTTATCTAGGCCATTGTTTCTAATTTTTGCTGATTCCCTCATGTCCGGTGGTGTGTGCTCTGGATTGGAAAAAGGCTGATGTTATTCCAATATTCAAAAAGGGTAGTCGTTCACAGCCGGGTAATTACAGGCCTGTAAGTTTAACTTCAGTGGTGGGGAGATCTGGAAAGTTTAAAGGGATCATGTTCTAGAGTATGTTTCAAGGACTGACATTATAAGTAGTAGTAACCAGCATGGATATTAGGAGGAATAGATCTGTCAAACTAACTTGCTTGGCTTTTATGAGGAAGTAAGTAGAAAATTTAGACTCTGGTATAGCAGTAGATGTAGTTTACTTGGATTTTGCAAAGGCTTTTGATACAGTCCCCCATAGGCGACTAATGAATAAGCTAAGGTTGTTGGTCTGGGGAGTCACATTTGTACATGGATAGAAAATTGGTTAAAGAATAGGATGCAGAGAGTAGTTGTTAATGGGGCTTCATCATTATGGACTAAAGTGCTAAGTGGGGTGCCACAGGGTTCTGTGTTGGGCCGCTTCTATTTAATCTATTATTAATGATTTGGAAGGGGGTATTGTCAGCAAGGTTCTGTGTTTGCTGACGACACAAAACTTTGTCGACCATTAAAAACTTCAGAGGATGTGCAATCGTGCAAGGGGATCTAGATAGATTATCACATTGGGCTGCTAAGTGGCAGATGAAATTCAATGTGATAAATGTAAGGTGATGCATTTGGACTTAAAAATACTTGGTACTTATACAATAAATGGCTCTGTGTTAAGTGAATCCCTGTTGGAAAGGGATCTTGGAGTTTTGGTGGATAACAAACTTAAAGGTAGCAAGCGTGCCAGGCGGCAACAGCCAGAGCCAGCATGGCATTGTCTTGTATAAACGAGGTATGGATTCAAGGGAGGAAAATGTAATTCTCCCTCTTTACAAAGCATTGGTAAGGCCTCATTTGGAATATGCAGTGCAATTTTGGAATCCTGTGTACAAAAGGACATCTTTGAAATGGAAAGGGTTCAGAGAAGGGCAACTAAATTAATAAGGGGATTGGGGGAGCTTGAATTGAAGAAGAATGGAAAAGTTACAATTATGTACGCTGGAGAAAAGGCGCTTGCGTGGGGATATGATTACTGTGTATAAATACATTAACGGGCCATACAATAAACTATCTGGGCATTGTTCACCAAGAGAAATGTCAAAGGACACGAGGACATCCCTTAAGACTTGAAGAAAAAGGTTAGGCTTCAAGCTCGGAAAGGGTTTTTCACTGTGAGAACGGTAAGGCGTGGAACTGCCTTCCAGTGGACGTTGTAATGGCAGGTTCATTGGTCAGTTTTCAAAAAAAAGCTGGATGAGTTTCTGCAAACAAGGAATGTTTGCAAGTTACTGGTATTGATACATAAAGTAGAGTTGATCCAGGGAAATTTCCGATTGCCACTTGGAGTCAGGAGAATTTTTTCCCCCTTCATAAATTTGGTGGGGTTTTTTGCCTTCCTCTGGATCAACAGTTAGGCCGGAATGAGGATATTGCTAGATGGGTTGGACTGGATGGACGTATGTCTTATTCAACCTCCAATACTATACTACTATACTACTACCTCCAGCATCTTACAGACAAATGCAGAGTGTCTATGATATTCATGTCCCCATGTTTCTAAAAAGGACTTAGCAGCTTTTATCCCTAATTCATGGGGAATTGAAGAATATAATACTTCAACATCCATCGTGACGAGTAGGGTCTCGTCTAAGGCAGTAATCCCATCTAATCTTTGCAGGACCTCACCCGTGTCTCTCACGTATGAAGGAAGAGTGTACAAAAAGGGTGTCAACATCAAATCTACATATTTGCTTGCACCTTTCGTGGTTCCCCTGGTCCCTGAGACTATTGGTCCGCCGGGGGGGCATTTTCTGTTTTTATGTACTTTAGGGATGTGGTATCCTTGCATCTTTGTTGTATATAGTGTTGTATTCGTGATTATTAATCAATTTCTCTTCCAATGCTATGTCTACCAGTATTTTGATCTTTAATTGGATTTCGGGTTGTCTTTGATAGGTGTGGATTGTTCTTTATCTTTCAGCTGTTTCAGGGCTTCCTTCTTACAGTTGTCTTTTTTCATTATAACAACATTACCACCTTTATCGGCACTCTTTATCTCAATTTCTTTCATTGTTTTAAGTTTACTTAATGCTGTTCTTTCGTCCTTGGATAAGTTATCTGAATTATCTCTAGCAGGTTTCATTCTCAGAACATCTTTTTCTACCCTATCAACAAACATCTTGATATGTGGGAACTGGGTGAGAGGTGGGGAAAGGGTAGAGTTAGGTTTTAGGGTAGAGAAACATTTATGTCTGGAAGTTACTTGGATATCTGTCTCTTGTTGTTCATCCCTGGATGTTTCACCTCTAGTATGTGCAGTGTACGTTTGTCATGGATGTTTGATTTTTTAACCTTTTCATGATCTTTAAATATCTTCTTCAATGTTAGTCTTCTAAACTAACAGCAGTGAATTCATTGCTGCATGCACAGAGCCACCATCCAAACTCTACCATCAAAGCCATACCAGGAGGTCAATTCCTGAGAATTAGGCGAAACTGTTCAAAACTAGCTGATTTTGATTTACAAGCCGATACCATGACAGAACTTTTTCTTCAGAGAGGCTATAAACATTCGCTTCTCAAAAAAAAAGCCAAAATGAAATCTAGAAACAGAGACAGATACGAACTAATAAATGGGCAAAAAACAAAGAAACCAGAAAATGAAGGCCCAATTCCCATTATATCTTAATACAATTCTCAGTGGAATAAACTAAGACAAAGCCTTAGTAAATTTTGGTATCTTCTGGCTGAAGATCCTGACCTAAATGTAGGAAAAAGACCCATGCTAAGTGCCAGGAGAGCACCCTCTCTAAAAGATCTCCTGTGCAATAGTCACTTTGTGGATAAGAATGAGAATTAAACTTTAGAAGGTTGGCTTGGCATTACTTTGACAACGGAAAATAGAAAATACGGAAAATGTGTGTGTATGTAAAATTATCAAAGAAAAAATTTTGTAAACAGATGGGGACAAAAAATTTGAGGTAAAACAACTCATAACCTGTCAATCCACTAATGTAATATACATAATAACTTGCAAGTGTGGAAAATTATATGTAGGTAAGACCCGAAGGACACTATCTGTGACAATCAAAGAACACATTAGAGCTATAATAAATAAAGACCCAAAAAGAAGTAGTGTAGCCAAACATATACTGGAACAACCTGATGGCAATCTGTATGTAATAGATTTTGGAGGAATTGAAATGGTCTCCCTGGGTATAAGGGGAAGCAACTTAGAAGCAGCACTACTACAAAGAGTATTAAGGTGGATATATCAGATGGGATCAATAAACCCAATGGGTCTCAATGAGGATCACAGCTTCAAATGTTTTCTGTGATGTAACAATCTGAATATCTTGGTGATGATATCCAAAGATGGACCTATTGGGAGCTGTAATTGCAATGTAATTAGTAAGTGTAAATAGCAATAAGATCTGTTTCTGGTTCTCTACATTGCTAGTAAACTGTCTACCATGTTCTTAGTTATCATAACTTTATTTGCTCCCTTACTTCCATATATACGATAGTGACCGGCTGCTACCTACATTACGGCACATGAGGTAAGGTAATGAAGAGGAGTGTCTCTTAGAACACGGATAAAAGAGGTGTGCACGAGGTGGATTTACGCCCTGACGAAGTCACGTAAGTGAGGAAACATACGTCGTCAGTGGAGGTCACGTGATATAGGAGCACATCTAAGGACGCGAGTGCCATTGCTGTTTGTAACTTTCCAGACGAAGAGGATGTGCGACATTGGGATTGTGTATAATAAGCAGATCCAACCAGTATAGCGATATTGTCACTTATGCATATGCCTAAGCATTCTTATTTTGACTATTGGAATGGTGCGTAGTATGAATGTATCAATGTTGAGCCTCCTCCAGTTTTTGGCTTGGTGGTTTGGTGCACTTAGTGTATTATGGGAGGGAGTTTGGGACTGTTTAAGGTTTTGACCAGGGTATTATATGTCACATTGGGTAGAGTGTGTGCAACGACACCTAGGTGATTTTAGGTTAAACGGTTATTTACAAATGTCAGAATGATGATACGGTGCCTATAGGTCATCAAGGGCGCGGACTGTGGCACTGCCCTATAGATATATTATATATCGCTGGGCAAGATATCTGATCTGACACGAATTAAATTAATAGTTTGAGCAGGCCTATACATTTCCATATTGTAGGTGCATCTAGGATTCTAGTGCCACTTTTTAGATATATATTGTAAAAAGTTCCTGCAGTATCTTAGGACTGAGCATGTGTAAAGAACATAATGGCCAGTGACCACACTGTGCGATACTGGAACACTAGGGAAAAAAGACAAACCTCATGTTCGAATGTTACATTTCTCAACAACCATATTAAAATGAGAGGTGAGACACTGAATACTGTTTTAATATCAAGGAGACCTGCCTTCTAATTCAATGTTGTTCTGAGGCTTTAGTTGTCCTTTAATGTATTTTCACATTTTAAATTGCATACATTTTCTACTATATATATATATTATATAGCTGCCCAAAATATTATTTAAACCCTGTTTCCTTAATCTGCTACAGTATTTCCTCCAGTGATGTCCACAGTACTTCCCCATACCTAGTTTAAAATCTCCTCCAACCCTCTAGCTATCTTCTCTTCCAAAACAGCTGCAATATCATCATTGATGTGCACCCTATCCCTACTAAAAAATTTAGTATGGGGGGTGGACATGCCCTTTAAACAGCTGCCCTTTTACAGTCATCCACATTGCAGCTGCCATCACACTCACTTTACATATATACTGAGGTTCAAAACCAAATACTACCCAATGTATAGGATATTTAACAATTAGTCACTCCCTTTCAATCAGTGAAGACTGAAAGTTAAAATACAGTTATGACCACTAAGTTATTTTAGAAACCCAGTGTCAAATCTTTGCTAAATACCTCCCACCAACCCTAGAAGTAAGAAAAGTGTGTTTTTTTTTACAACAATCACAGAAATAAAACTGTTTTTTTGTTTTTTTATTCATCAGAGTTGCCTCCACATTCTTTTAAAAAAAAGTTTGCAGAATACCTTTAAAGAGAAAAATGAAAGCTACTGTAAAGCAGGAATGTCCAACCTCCATCCCTCCAGATGTTTTCAAACTACAACACCCAGCATTCCATGTCTTCAATACATTTGATACATTTTCAGTAGACATTAAAAAATTATTCTTACTGCCAAATATAGGAACAGATATATTTTCTGCTTTGGACACACTAGATGGCATGCCAGAAGCAATAACAGCAATAGCATCAAAGAAAGACGAATGTGGAGCAGCCAAGAAGATTGGAGCATCAGCTGGAGGTGCAGGTTTTCCCTCCACACGAATATTAAATCCCATGCAGAGAAACAAAAGATATCCAAGATTTCTAATAATGTTCTGAGCAAGTTTCCTAAATTAAAGAAATAAGTTATACTTAAACCCCATCAACTAAAGCATGCATTACTATAAATATGTAAAAGTCATATTCACTATGCTTGCAATTAGAGTATAACTGGACAGTAAAGTGATCAAAAATCTGTTAGAGACATTTTCTAAATATATTAAAATTATTAAAAGATATTGAAAGATAGAATCAATCTTACTGACACAGAAATTTCAGTAAATAAAAATGATACACCATTTTAATCAGCAGTTTTAGGGAATGTAAGGCATAATAATAAAATTGCTACCGCAATAGATAAGGGATTTTTTAATAATATGTGTAAAGATTATTTGCGCTTTGGTTTCATTTATTTAATTTGTGTTTGAGTTCATAGCTGTTTGTAGTCAGTTGAAATCCTACAGACAAGACTAGGGGCCATGTTTATAAATGGCCGATATTAGCGACGTAAAATTACTGCCGCACATCGGCGCGGAAAAAATACCACTATCACCATATTTATAATCTCGAGCAGCGAAGTGCGGCGGTAATTTGAACTACCTTCGTGGCGATACTGCACTTAGCACAATGTGCTAGGTACAATACCGCCGCGAATCCCGAGACGAAGCAGGGGGCTGGGAGGGAATGCCGGGAAAGAATCGCCGTGGGTGGTAGCATTCATCAGAGGGGCGAGGCGGGATGGTACGCCCACTCCACCCTAGCCCCCCCGTGAATGGCAGGAAACTCGGCCACGAAAAGTTATCGCTCGTTTATAAATATGCCCCTAGGTTTTTTTTTCTAAATTAACATCACTTGTTAACTAAGGTAGCAAATAACATAACAATCAAATTATTGTAGCAATGGGGTTAGAAAACTCTTGCAAATAGAAGACTTTTGGATTTGGAGGTTGGGTACTGTTAGGTTTTTATATATACTTATTCTAACAGGTACTAGTAAAGTTTAAAAGAAAATTTCCATTTTACTGCTTTCTGTAAACAAACTGTACTTGTCTATTAAGTGTTTCCATTTATAACTTTAATATTAGTAATAGAAATAGTCACAATGTTTCTCCTAACATGTGCACTCACACACAATTCAGCAGGTCCATGCACAAAGGTTAAATTTGTGCACACAATACATTCCTCTTGAACTCAAGTACTGCATGTAGCAAGCGTTACATATGCATCCACAGAGGATATGCTGCACATATTTTCAAACTATGTATTCCTGTATAATCACCACATGTCAATCTAACCCACATTTTTTATACATATCCCTTTACATCCAATAAGGGTTAATCTCATGGCTAGATTCAGAAGGTCAAGGTGAAATACTGGTATTTCCCAGACACTTCAAACAGTACTAGTTTTGCTCAGCCTAAGGCTGGGTACCCACCAGCCAATATTTTCGGCCGACCGACAGATTCACGGCACTCTCGGTCGGCCGAAAATATTGGCTGGTGTGGGGCGGACGGCCCCGACCGACATCGATCGTTCGTTCGTCCAGACGAACGAACGATCGGGCATGTCGGAAAATTCTGATCGATCGTGCGGTTCCCTGTGGGAAGCATGATCGATTGTTCGCAAATTTGGCAGCGGACAAATTTGCTGCGACCGACGGACATTTGTCCAGGCCGAGCGCTGGCTCAGGACAAAAAGTCCCTCCGTGTGTACCCAGCCTAAATATATCACTTATCCACTTTGTGATGTCAAGCATGCTCTGTTATCACAATGAGGTAGCACTAGGAGGGGGAATTTCCCACCATGCAATTCTCACATACCACCATTTAAGTTACAGCAAAACTGAATAGAGCTAAAGTTGATTAACAGCCGAAATTTAAGATGTTTTAGATTGGATATCTAAGGGACAGGTCTACAAAAAATGGTAAAGTGATAGTTGGGAAGAATTATAGTTTACAAATTTTTCCTGGTTGTTAATCTTCAGCAACCAAAAAGATAGTATTATATGTTTTCTAACATTAGTAGACCAATAAAAAGGTATAATCTATATATGCTTTAGTTCAGATAACCAGCACTAGAATTAATAATGATTTTTATAATAACTGGTGGTTCATATATGATTATAATACATAAGGTTCTGGACTTTAAATGGGGAGCAATAGTGGAATATATTCTTAGAAAAAACTCTCACCTATGTAGCTAAGAGATTTTTATAAGAATATATTCCACTGATGTTCCTATTTAATTTCCAGAGCCATACCCCTCCTAAAGGAACTAGCAATTACCTGGTTAAAAAGTGCAGAGGTTTCCGATTCTTTAACTTCATTAGCAGAGGCAAATTCACCAACGTTCCAGTGGGATGTAAAAGGCAGAAGTTCCAGATCAGTGAAAACGGCATTTACAGCCAGCCGTTCAGAAGGAGGATACAGCACGCATGCTGCAGCCTCATGCTTCTATATGGTCAGGGAACTCCTCGGTGGTGTAATATCCTTATATTACACTGCGCATTATCTCTTACATAATATATAAGGCTCTGGATTTAGAATTGGAGGTGACTAAATTCTTATATTCCACTGCACCTCCCATTCCCTTCATAGACAGTCTGTCTCCCATAACAGCTAATTTGCTCTGTAATGTCAGTGAAATAGGTAGAAGGCATACACCTGATAAATAGCATTTTACAATCTCGAGCACCAACGAGGTTAATCATCCTTCTTATATAATATAAGAATATCACATCAACTTGGAGTTGCCTTGTATAAATATTTATAAAGTTCAACGAACTTTGAGCCATATTTATAAAGTGATACTGTGCCTTTATCATTCGGTTTAACCATCGCTAAAATGATTGTTAATTTACAATTGTTTTAAGGATTGTAAATCTGCGATAGCAATCGCAAATCTATGACTGCGATCGTAGATTTATGATCCCCATAGAATACCATTGTGGTAGTTAACTAATGTAAATTTAACAAACGTTCTGCATAAATGTACTATATTCATAAATTGTACAAATACGGCCACCGTCGTAATTTACTGATAAATTGCTAATGTGTGCTAATGTGTGATATTACACTGTAATGGTCATATTTTATCTCTTATATTTTATTATGAGAACCAAAACATGTACTCTACTTCCCCAGACCAAATAATGTATGTACTCTGCCTACCCAGGCTGGGTATGAACCAGCTGATGTTTCAGAATATTTCAGCACTTGTATCATACAATTTTTTTAAGAAGATTATGGAAATTGGGTTATTTTTTTTTTCTCCTCTAATCTGCACTTTGCATTAGAAACAGGACAGTTATAAAAACATTTCCACATGTGTGTGCTTGCACATATTACCTTCTCCAACCCTTCAGCGGCCTTTCGTTTGTGTCCTGAAAACAGCAGGTAGCAATGACAGCAACCATCCAAGATAGACTTATAAGAACCATAAAAAGAAATGCTCGGAGTGGGAGCAGGACTAGGCCACATAAAACCACCTGTTGAAATAAAAGATTTCTTAATCCAAAATGTTTAAAGCAAAGTAAAAAGAACAAAATTGAGTTTGATTAAAAGGCATGTCCACCCTTTGTAAAACCTTTTTCTATGTTATAGGTCTTGCTCCCCCAGACCCAACCGCATTAATGTTATTGCCAGAAACTCCCCCCGATAGTTACTTACCTTACCTCTTTCCTTTTCCGCACTGCCAACTGCAAGCAGGGGGCCGCACCGGCAGCCGCGTCTGTGATTGGCTGAGAGGCAGCCAATCACGGACGCGGCTGCTGGCTGTTCAGAACGGTGGAGGATAGAAGTAAGGTAAGTAACTATCGGGGGAGTCTCTGCAAATAAAATTAATGTGGTTGGGGCTGGGGGAGCAAGACCTATAACATGTAAAAAGGGTTTAGAGCTAGGGGGAGGGAGACCAAATTGGGAGGGAGAGGGAGGGCTCTCCTGCGAATGCCTCAAACCTTGTCGAGGTTGAGGGAGAGACAGGCACAGGATGAGTCGTGGACAGCTACTACACTGCAGTGTTTTGGACTTGGGGGGGGGGGGGATTACAGGGCAACCATTTGGAGCTGGGATGTACGGTAACGTAAGGATTTTTATACACTGCACAGTGGGGCCAGTAGTGAGGGAAATTATAGTTTTGGGGATGGACATGCCCTTTAACAACTTCCCCATGTGTTTTCTAGACCTCTTCCTAATAAGTCGCATAACAAACTACTGCCAAAGCTACATTTCAAACAAATAGAATTATTGTGTAATAAAAGGATTCTAATGGATACGTATACACATACACAGACATAAACACCAATGTGCTTGGGAAGGTTCTCATTAATCTAGGTCATTGTATACCTGTTCTATTATGTTAGATCAACTGGACTTTTTTGGTTCTTGAAGATGTTTTGCTAGTCATTCCGACTGGCTGTCTCAATTCAGAATGACGTTTACAAGAATCTGTTAGCAATTAAGTACCCTGGAAAGTCCCAATTAGCATATGACAGCCAGGTGTTAGGGACCTTCTGAATGCAAGGTGTGGATCCATTGAGGCTAAGAGGTGTTATTGAAACAGCATTGTTTTAAAGTTGTCACTTTATCAAACAAGGAGGAATGGGTGAGAAACTTGTCTAACAAGACCTTGACCCAGCCAGAAATGGAAGACCTGGCTAAGGGCTTGAACTTTGCCATCACTCCTATAGCCATCCCTGTGGTGGATTTAATATCAGCCACAGATGCCTCAATCCACAATAATAATGTACCAAAGAGTGAAGCACAACAACTTTGCCTTAAGGTATCTGCCGCCTTTGCCACTGCTAAACTTCATCTAACCTGACCACACATTAACGAAGAGCCTTAACATCCCTCAAGAAAGATTCCATTATCACCATTCTGACGCAGACAAGGGAAGATGCACAGTGGTACTCAACACCTCAGACTACCATAAGGTGACCACACTCCTGGCCGAAAACAACACATATGAGGCTTCAACAAGGGATCCCAGCTGCTGCAAGAAAAAGGTCATAGACTTATTACAACAGCTTGAAAAGGATAAAGCTATCGATTGAGCAATGTATCATCGCCTCTACCCTGGTGAGACACAGCCATGTATATAAGGACTTCCAAAGATACACAAGGAAGGGGCCCCACTAAGACCTATAGTCAGCAGCATCAACTCTGTAAAATACCTAGCCAAAATCTTAGGGCCATTGGTTGGAAGTTTTAAGTCTCACATCCAGAACCTCCACGATTTCACTAACAAGATTCAAGATGTAGTACTCAGTGCAAAAGAAACTATGGTGTCCTATGATGTGACATCTCTCTTCACCTGTATACCCACCAAGTAGGCTGTTGATACAGTGAGAAAATGGCTAGGCCGAGACAGCACCCTTACCAGCAGGACAAATCCTAACCCAGAACAGGTGTGTTCCCTACTGGACTTATGCCTGAATACAGGGATTAGTTCTATAAGCAAAAATATGTATATGCTATGGGATCTCCAGTTTCATCCATTGTGGCAAACCTTTACATTGAGGAAGTGGAAACACAGGTGCTTAAAAGCTTTAAGGGCATTGCACCCAAACAGTGGTTCAGATATGTGGATGACACCTGGGTTAAAATCCACCAGAAGGAATTACAAGCCTTCACAGAACACATCAATGCCGTAGACACAAACATCAAATTTACAAGGGAAGAGGTACAAAACAACACACTGGCTTTCTTGGACTGCTTGGTAGAAGTCAGGAAAAATGGTAAACTGGAAGTAGAGATTTAGAGAAAACCAACCCACACAGATCCCATATGTAGCAGGGGTCCCTGTCTGCTATAAACCAAGCAACACATAGAGGCCGCTATTGTTACATCCAAAAGACACAGTACTGAAACACAAGAAAAGTGATATCATATATGCAGTGCAGTGTGCTCTGATTTGTATGTGGGGGAAACCAAACAGCAACTGCACCAACGTATGGCACAGCACAGAAGAGCTAATTCTCAGCCATGTACCTGCATCTTAAAGGTCATGTTTTTTTAAAAAAAGACCTACAGTACATTTTAAAACTTTTGGGGTACTGTAGGGTTCCCTCCCCCAGCCCCAACCTCCATATTAGTTTTGACAGAAACTTCTCCGATCATTACTTACCTTACCTCTTTCCTCCGGCATACTGTCCCAGCCTTCTGCTTCCCTAACAAACAAAAACAGCTAACTCTATAGACAGAGAAGCTTGAATTGTCCCTCATCTTGCACCGCACACAGTTTCCAGGGTTAATTATTAAGCTATCAGCCCCTTATACTAGGCCATTTCATATTAAACTCTGAAGCAATCACAGTAAATGGATCATACTGGCATGCTATTAAAACGTAATAACATATATCAAAAAAAAAAAAAAAAGCTGCGGATTTCCTGATGGAGGGGGGTAATTGGACCATAACAACACGGCAGTAGGTACTGGACGCTCGATCGCTGGATTGAGGGAATAAACCGAGGAGCCAACAACAAGACAGAAAAGATTGGTGCAGGATCGTAACTTAGACCGGGTGAAGACCGGAGTTTATATCACTGTCTGGGGGCAGGATTGGAACAATTACCCAATAAGTGCAATAGGAATATACCGGGCCGTGTAAAAGTTTAATCCTACCCATGCTTTTGTGCTTTATTGGTGCTTTACAATGGCTGTTAATGGTCTGGACTTGGATCATTAACTGTGAACTGTGCACTAATACCAGCATAACACTCCATCAGGGGCATCTTAGTTTTTAAGTGTTTTTAGCAGTGTGTAGGGGGGAGTTTTTTTTTTTTTTTTTATATATTGTATTATGTTCAATAAAGATACTCAGGGCTATGCAATAAAAGTTCTTATTTAAAATGGTGCTAATTTTGGGGGTGGACATGCCCTTTAAGGAAAAAGGACATACTTTTGAAGATTGAAATGTCAACATCTTGGCAAAGGAACATGACTGGTTCAAGAGAGGTGTCAAGGAGGCAATTTATGTGAAAATAAAAAAAACCAAGCCTGAATAGAGGTGTGTGTGGAGGGGGTTTCATCACCAACTGTCTGCATTGTACAATGCTGTTTTGACAACTTACCCTGGGCAGTTTGGAAACCTTAGCCTCAATGCATTCATACCTTGCATTCAGAATGTCCATAACACCTATTTGCATTATGCAAATTGGGACTTTCCAGGGTACTTAATTGCCAACAGATTCTTGTACAAGTCATTCTAAATTGAGAAAGCCAGTCGGATGACTAGCAAAATATCTTACCAATATCTATACCAAACTTGAAAGTCCAGTTGATCTAACTAAATACAAGTATAAACACCCATGTATTTTTCTAAATACATATAAACATGACTTGCCTTGTGTCACCATTATAAATAAGTGTTTCTTTAATTTTAGACATTCCATTAAAGGGGAAGTTGAGTGCAAATACATATACCTTTAAGAAAAAAGAGCAGTATTTTTCCATCCTAATAACCGGAACTTTCCTATTCAGCATTTTGTATGTGTATAAATAAATGCTTCAGAACCTGCATCTTAAAGGTCATGTTTTTTTAAAAAAAGACCTACAGTACTTTTTAAAACTTTTGGGGTACTGTAGGGCTCCCTCCCCCAGCCCCAACCTCCATATTAGTTTTGACAGAAACTTCTCCGATCATTACTTACCTTACCTCTTTCCTCCGGCATACTGTCCCAGCCTTCTGCTTCCCTAACAAACAAAAACAGCTAACTCTATAGACAGAGAAGCTTGAATTGTCCCTCATCTTGCACCGCACACAGTTTCCAGGGTTAGTTATTAAGCTATCAGCCCCTTATACTAGGCCATTTCATATTAAACTCTGAAGCAATCACAGTAAATGGATCATACTGGCATGCTATTAAAACGTAATAACATATATCAAAAAAAAAAAAAAAAGCTGCGGATTTCCTGATGGAGGGGGGTAATTGGACCATAACAACACGGCAGTAGGTACTGGACGCTCGATCGCTGGATTGAGGGAATAAACCGAGGAGCCAACAACAAGACAGAAAAGATTGGTGCAGGATCGTAACTTAGACCGGGTGAAGACCGGAGTTTATATCACTGTCTGGGGGCAGGATTGGAACAATTACCCAATAAGTGCAATAGGAATATACCGGGCCGTGTAAAAGTTTAATCCTACCCATGCTTTTGTGCTTTATTGGTGCTTTACAATGGCTGTTAATGGTCTGGACTTGGATCATTAACTGTGAACTGTGCACTAATACCAGCATAACACTCCATCAGGGGCATCTTAGTTTTTAAGTGTTTTTAGCAGTGTGTAGGGGGGAGTTTTTTTTTTTTTTTTTATATATTGTATTATGTTCAATAAAGATACTCAGGGCTATGCAATAAAAGTTCTTATTTAAAATGGTGCTAATTTTGGGGGTGGACATGCCCTTTAAGGAAAAAGGGCATACTTTTGAAGATTGAAATGTCAACATCTTGGCAAAGGAACATGACTGGTTCAAGAGAGGTGTCAAGGAGGCAATTTATGTGAAAATAAAAAAAACCAAGCCTGAATAGAGGTGTGTGTGGAGGGGGTTTCATCACCAACTGTCTGCATTGTACAATGCTGTTTTGACACCTTACCCTGGGCAGTTTGGAAACCTTAGCCTCAATGCATTCATACCTTGCATTCAGAATGTCCATAACACCTATTTGCATTATGCAAATTGGGACTTTCCAGGGTACTTAATTGCCAACACATTCTTGTACAAGTCATTCTAAATTGAGAAAGCCAGTCGGATGACTAGCAAAATATCTTACCAATATCTATACCAAACTTGAAAGTCCAGTTGATCTAACTAAATACAAGTATAAACACCCATGTATTTTTCTAAATACATATAAACATGACTTGCCTTGTGTCACCATTATAAATAAGTGTTTCTTTAATTTTAGACATTCCATTAAAGGGGAAGTTGAGTGCAAATACATATACCTTTAAGAAAAAAGAGCAGTATTTTTCCATCCTAATAACCGGAACTTTCCTATTCAGCATTTTGTATGTGTATAAATAAATGCTTCAGAAATACTGACTTTAGTGAACCTTTATAAATATTATGCCCACTAGTGTAATAGGAGTATCAAGAGAGTAATCAGTAACAGTTAATCAGTTTATTGTTTCTCTATATTTTAATATCTGTGGTAATGTTTAGAGGTATACGTAAACATGAATTAAATGCACAATTTATATACACTTACCTTTAGCTTGTTCATTGGGGTCAGGTTGAGTTCATGTACAAATGGGTTGGGTATCTTGGGGGGAATAAAGGATTTTTGTCGTGGCAAAATTGGTGCCCGCTGTAGTCGTACCATATTGGCCTAAAGTAGTATAAAGTTATAAAGTTATTAGTAAGGCAACCATACAGTATAAGCTTGGTTCAAGTTTATTGACATTTATCCAAAATAGACATAAATACTGCATACATTTGAATTTTTTGTGAAGCAGGACAAATACTAATTTAGAAAAACCGTGTTCTAGGCTTTCCTGCTTTTTACAGCATGTTTTTTTATTTTAAGACTTGGTTGTAAAATAGTTGATTACATATAATTGATTGAACATGCATAAAGGTGTGTCTGGATAACCACCTAACCAAGTATTTCAAAATGCTACAGTTTAACAACACCTTCGTACTGAGGGTAATTACAATTTGTAGATTTCGGGTTAAGTAAAGCAAAAGCAATGTGTAAGCCGAAATATTCAACAAACACTCACAGTGTAACAATGTTGGTCTGGGTGCGAGTGCCCCGGTCCCGTCGCTAAAGGCCAGCCTCACTGGAACATCTGAAAAAGTAATACGGTATTTAAAACACACTCACCAAATTTGGGGGTTGGCTCGGATGCAACAAGCCCTGAACCAGTATCCACAGCTACATACAGCGTATCCATGGTAAGTTAAAAACGCCTTTATTCAATAATCTCGTAAAAACATTGTGAACACTCCAGGACCAATTCCCTGATGCGTTTTGTACCAGGTTGGTACTTAATCATAGGTAAAGTTTGGTCTTTACCCAAACTTTACCTATTATTAAGTACTGAACAATATATGTTATTAAAACTCATTTGTCATGAAGTTCAACTTTAAACAGTTTCATGCATAACCAGTAATATCTAATAATAGTATTTTATGTACTTGTTTGTTTTTAAAAGTGCAGGTATATAGACAGTTGTAAATCTTACACACATGCTTTTTTGCATGATTCAATTGTACTCTTAAAAATGGCACCATAAAATTAACTGTTTGACTATTGAGTTTCCAATCACATCAAACATTTCAATCACAGAATGAGATTTCCTATTACTTTGCTTAAGACTATCATTTTGGTCGTGTTAAAAATAATCACAAAAATCTTGATAGGATCGCACATTTATGATCTAAACATTTGGTACCGCATGCATCACAAATTACTGCACATCTAAAAGTCACCTAAAGTGTTATTAAATCCCTGTTAACACATTAACAGAACTTTAAAGGGCATCTCCACCCTTCAGAACAAACTTTATCCATATTATAGGTTAAAAGTTAGAAAATCGTTCCCAAACAGTACTTACAGCTCCTGGTTCCAGCGTCGCTCTGGTCCCGCTCCCCTGTCTGTCAGAAATACAAGCAGGGGGCCAGACTGGCAGCCACGGCTGTGATTGGCTGAGAGGCAGCCAACCACAGCCGCGGCTGCCAGAAATGGATTAGACGCAGGAATCAGAAGATGTAAGTACTGTTTGGAACCGATTTTCTAACCTTTAATGTTGGGGTGGTAGGGAATGCCTTACAATACATATTAAGGATTTAATGCTAGGGGGAAAGAGGCAAGAAGGGGATCGGGAGGGAGTGAGGGGGGAGGGCTCCTGTGCGCATATCTCTATCCCTACCGGAGGCAACACAGGAGGCAGATCTGTATGGACAGGAAGACAGACACTGCTCTTCAGTTTCCTAAAAAGGTAAGGAGTTTTTTTAAACTATACTGTGGGGCCAGTAGTGGGTTAAATTTTAGTTTTGGGGGTGGACATGCCCTTAAAGACATAGCTTTGCGATAACGGCTTAAGGTACATCGCCTCATAAATGAATTAGTATGAATTGTGCCACTTACGGGATAATAGGAATAGGAGGTAAGGTCAGTTCAAAGGTAAGTATTTAAACTACTAGCTGTATTTCTAGGAAGGAGGACTTAGTATTTAGGTCCTTAACCTGAGAACAGCTAATTTGCTCATTTTGACTTTCCTACTCCTTAAAGGCTATGTCCACCCTGAAAATTTTTTTTTTATATATGGTCCCCCCTGGGCTCCCAGCCCCAACCGCTATAATTGTTTTTTTAGAAAGCCCCCCAAACTCTACTTACCTCCCCTCGATCCTCCGCCGCGCTCCCGGCCCTCTGCTTGCAAGGAAATGCAAGCAGAGGGGCGGGACCGGCAGCCGCGTCTGTGATTGGCTGAGCGGCAGCCAATCACAGACGCGGGCGGCTGCCGGCAGCTCACTTTGCCGGAGGAAAGAGGAGAGGTAAGTAAGAGTTTGGGGAGCTTTCTAAAAAAAAAAAAAAGCGGTTGGGGCGGGAGACATGGGGGAAATGATTACTTAAGGGGTTGTATGCTAGGGGGAGGGATAGTAGAACGGGAGGGAGAGGAGGAGGAGGGAGGGGGAGGGAGGGGGAGGGAGGGGGGAGAAGGGCTGCAGTACGCATGGCAAAAATCTACCTGAGGCCACTAGCAGGCAGTGTCCTATATGGACTCTTAGCCTCTGGTAGTCATTTTTTGGGACTTTGGGGGGGACTACAGGAGAACCCTATGAGCTGGGATGTGAGGTAAGGATTAAACTACACTACATGGTGGGGCCAGTAGTTGGGGGGATTATAGTTTTGGGGAGTGGACATGCCCTTTAAATAGACTGTTATAGTAAATGACCAGAAATTGCATTTTAAACTTTAAAGCGGTACATTTTTCTTCATAGTCTTGTGTAGTATTGGTAATCCATAAGAGCAAATGGGAATATTGAGAAATTCAGCGGAAGTCTTAAAGAAGAACTTCAGACTGCAAATTTCTTCAGAGTGACTCAACATGGAATGACTCACCTGCTGACCTATTGCATAGAAGACTAAATTGAATAATGAAGACATACAACTTCCACTATCTAGCTGTCCGTGTACTTCTGTGGTTTTTAGCCATAAACAAGACAAAGACTTAGAAAACATGCTGTAAAAACTGCAGTCTTGATCTATGAGTGTTAAATAAACCCAAATTACCAAAACACTGACAACTCAAATTTAATACAGCGAAGTAACAAGTTAACATACACATGACAGTGGTAGGTCCGAGATTGGGCCCGAATTAACCTTTTGTTACCCCCCTTCCCACACAACCAATACCACTCTTCCTAACCCACCTTCTCCTTGCCCAATAACAGACACAACACAGTGTTTTTCCGAGGAAAATGGTATTGGCCATGTTTATTGTGACAAAATTTGCATAACATATTACTTTTAAACTTTTATTCAAATTAACAATAAACATTAACACGAATGTAAACACTCTTCCTTAATATCACTAGTTCACACAGTTATTGCTTTAAATAACTATCTCTGGCAGTGCAACCATATTCCATAATCCAAGCCCCCTGGCCGCTTACCATTCCAGCCCAGGAGACACCACATTTAAATATTATCCGTACTATATCCATACTCTCCTGTGGGCCATTCCCACCCACTGAGAGGTTATTCCAAGTCTAGCTATTGTAAGACGTCCACCAGATGGGTAGCCCAATTTTGGGACTAACCCCCCCAGCACTGCCAGAGACTGCCACCTGCAAGAAAGACAAAACAGTACCATATTCATAATAACCAAACATAGGGAGGGGAGGGAGGGAAAAACACTGTGCCGTTCACCTGTCCTCTTTTTGTGTGCTAATCAGCCCTCTCCTCTTCCTGTTCTTTCCTCACTTCCTCCCTCTGTGGCTCCGCCTCCCCCACCTAACCTAACCTCCCACTTCCCTCCTATGCCCCCACCGGACCAGCCCTGTCATGTGCTCCGGCTTGGTAAGTACCGGCCTGCCGCAACCTTGACAGGGGTAGGTCTGAGATTGGGCCCGAATGAACCTTTTGTTACCCCCCTTCCCACACAACCAATACCACCCTTCCTAACCCACCATCTTCTTGCCCAATAACAGACACAACACAGTGCTTTTCCGAGGAAAATGGTATTGGCCACGTTTATTGTGACAAAATTTGCATAACATATTACTTTTAAACTTTTATTCAAATTAACAATAAACATTAACACGAATGTAAACACTCTTCCTTAATATCACTAGTTCACACAGTTATTGCTTTAAATAATTATCTCTGGCAGTGCAACCATATTCCATAATCCAAGCCCAGGAGACACCACATTTAAATATTATCCGTACTATATCCATACTCTCCTGTGGGCCGTTCCCACCCACTGAGAGGTTATTCCAAGTCTAGCCATTGTAAGACATTCACCAGATGGGTAGCCCAATTTTGGGACTAACCCCCCCAGCACTGCCAGAGACTGCCAAAAACCTACAGGCATGAGCACCTTAGACCTGTAGGCTCCTCCAAAAACAGAAAGCCAATTCCACACCTTCACGCAGACCATAATTGAAAATGTCCGTTCCCAAGTCCGTTAGATGAACCCCATCCGAGCGGAAATACTCCGGATGACCTTCCAACAACTGGTGCCTGATGGCAATACCTCCATGAAGTTGTACAAAACAAAACATGGTCTTATTGATTTTAATCCGGGACCTGTGAATTGCCGGCAAAGACCTGGCATGGCGCCACTGCAGCCTGGGTATCATTTCTGACCAAAGGACCATGAGCCCAGGAAAGCGAGCCCAAAGAGCCACTAAATCCTTTTTCATAATCCTTTGCAGGTCCCTCATAGGGATGACACACAGGTCGTTGCCACCAGCGTGAATCAGCAGTATGTGAGGATGACCTTGATTCGTGAATTCACTCTCCAGCCTTGACCTGGCTAGTACCCATAACATGCCCCGCTCCCCTAGCCACCGAACCTGTACTTCATTTTCAGGCAGGCCAAAGTGAGCTCCACCCAACCTTACCCTGGCGCGTCGTTCGCCTAAA
Source organism: Hymenochirus boettgeri (assembly GCA_019447015.1). Taxonomy (NCBI): domain Eukaryota; kingdom Metazoa; phylum Chordata; class Amphibia; order Anura; family Pipidae; genus Hymenochirus; species Hymenochirus boettgeri. The sequence goes on from CM033472.1 coordinate 71,783,076, forward strand.
AAATGAATGAATGCCCCGTCAACCATATCACACATTTTTCAGCACCTAGGAAATAACAGGTAAGTGCAAGCACCCAAGCTTTATAAACAACAAACAGAATCTTATATAACACATCTACCAACAGTAAATTAAACATCGCTACTCTTTTTTTTTTTTATTGTGCCAGGTGTGGTCTTATGTAGGATTTTAAACGATCTGATTCCCACCTGCCGATACGCTTTATTGAACTGGAGGGGAGTCCCCATCTCGCCGCCTCGGTTGCTGCACCAATGTGGAACGAGTGTGACCCGTACTCCCGTCCCTCTAGGCCCAAGGCCGCCAAGTATTTTTTAAACACAGCGGTGAACAGAAACCGTGAGAGAGAACTGCCGTCATGATGCAGCAACAAGGGCGAACCACCCGCTGACCTAGTTGCCAAGAAATCATCATAACACTTAAGAGGGCATGTGACCGAACCATGGACCCTTGCCAAAAATACATGCAAACCCCGGTTAGACCTATCGGTTTTTGAGTGGAAGACTGAAACCGCTAATGAACCCTGCGACATCCAAACATTAGCCAACTGCAACCCCTTTTGTACACCACAAGAAGGGCTCAATAATTCCCCTAAGCGTAGTGCTGCATAGAATGCTAACGAGAAAGCGAACCGAAAAAGAAGTAATTCGTAATGAGACTTCGCTATCTTATCTAAAACCTGAAAAATCTTGTGTAACATCTAAAATGTTACCGGTCCGCAGAAATTGATATGCCCTCGTTTAATGAGATGGCTAGGAACCATAAAAGCAAGTCTTCCCTTAAACTATCCTCGCATGGCTGACCTAAACCAACCTGCAGCTCCAACCACAATGACCAAGTGTGTTGGTATGATGCCCAGGTTGCAGGGGCTAGGGAACTCCGCACCCATCCAGCCATTCCTCTGCGCAGATCCTCCAGATATGCTCTGGGCATGGAAGGGGTTCCCGAATCGCTTCTGGTGCCAACTCTCAGAAGCGGTCCAGCTGCAGACGAGAAAGGGAATCTGCTACAGAATTGGAGACCCCAGCCACATGCACTGCCCTAACCCAAGTATTATTTTGTAGGCACCTTAGAACCAGGTAACGCAGCATGGAAAGAATGGGGAGTGAAGAGGCTGTACAATTGTTAATAGCGCTCACTACTGCCATGTTATCAGATTTAAAATTGACCTTTTTGTTGGCCAACTAGGCACCCCATAAATCCATTGCCACTACAATCGGGAATAGCTACAGAAAAGCGACATTAGCCTTCAAGCCCTTCTCTTCCCAATCCTTTGGCCACTGGCCCAGGCACCATTGCCCTTGGAAATAAGCGCCAAAACCGATGGACCCTGCCGCGTCCGTGAAAAGCTCCAGGCTATCGTTGTTCATGGGTCCATCTAACCACAAAGATCTCCTGTTGAACTCAGTTAGAAACTTTGCCACACTTTTAAATCAGCTTTTATTGGACGTGATATACGTATGAAATGGTGAACCTTGTCCACCCCGGACATTGCCAAAGCTAATTGGCGACAAAAAACCCTGCCCATCGGCATAATCCGACAGGCAAAAGCCAATTTCCCCAGCAACGATTGGACCTGGCGCAGCGTAATTTTTTTTGCCGCTAGGGCCGGGTCTTCTATTGCCTGGAGGTTGATGACTTTGTCCAGGGGTAGTCTACAGACCATTTCAACAGAATCAATCTCGATCCCTAGAAAACGCATTACCGTATTCGGGCCTTCTGTCTTGTCCTCAGCTAATGGCACTCCCAGGCGGTTAAAAAGTCCCCGTACTGTCTGTAGGATGAGCAAGCACCTATGTGACCCTGCCGGGCCTACCAAGAAAAAGTCATCCAAATAGTGTAAACCCCTCTCTTCTTTCATGACCCATTCAAGAAACGTAGCAAACATCTCAAAATAGGCACATGAAAGTGAGCATCCCATTGGGAGGTTCCTGTCTACATAGATTTGTCCCTTCACTGCACAGGCCAGTATGTGCATGCTGTCCGGGTGCACCGGCAGCAAGCGAAATGCCGCCTCAATGTCTACTTTAGCCATAAGGGCACCTTTACCCTGTAAGCGGACCAACCGGACAGCATGGTCAAAAGACGTGTAGGAGACTTTTGTGAGGGCTTCATCAATCCCGTCGTTGACAGATGTCCCTTCTGGGTAGGATAAATGGTGGATTAGCCTGAACTTGCCCACCTCTTTCTTCGGAACCAAACCCAAATGCGAAATGCGCAAGTTGGCGATTGGTGGCTGGCTGTAGGGACCCTAGCGTTACTTCTTTGTTTAATTTTTCTTGGACTAGAGACACGTTTTCCCTGGCTGACCTTAGGTTACGACATGATGACCACCCAACTAGTTGTTCGCCCGGAATAAGGAAACCCTCACTAAAACCTTCCCATAAATGGCGGGCCAACTCACTGTCATGGTACTTATTTAGCCATGCGAGATTCACCGGGCTCATCCCTTCTTAGGAGGACCCTCAAATCTTCTTGACACCCCCTTTTGACGCTTGAAACACTGAGATGCTGGGTGATTGCTCCCACCACAAACTGAGCAGTCGTGTCGGAAACGGCATGTGGGACCCCAACGGCATTGGCTTTCGTTATAGAGACAGCATACGCTTTTTTTGGCTGTGCCCTACGGGCGTGCCCCCGCCCCACCGCCGGGCATATCTGGAAAGGGATGCCCACTCGTGCTCTTTGCCGCAGTCATGGTTTTCATCCACAATCCAATGTCCCGGTGGTCCCAACGCAAGGACAGGTGAACTGCCATTAGTTGGCGGAATTGTTCATCATAGTGCAGCCACGCTGAGCTTCCGTAAACCCTATGAGCCTCTCCTATGTTATCCAAGTAGCAAAATAAACCTGTACACATATCAGGAAATTTTTCACCCAACACGCTGGCCATGATGGAAAAAGCCTGTAGCCAGTTACTAAAAGTTCGTGGGATGAGACGATACCTACGTCTGTCCTCATCCTCTTCCTTCCTGTGCTCTTTTCCCCGCTCCCACTTATACTATATTTAACCTCTCCAGGGCAAACAAAGTAAATATGTCTATATTCTTTTCTCCAAATTTTTTTCTTTTTAGTTCCTGTTTTAAATGGCCCCCAACGGGCCCTCAAAGCACATGTAGTGCTACCGAAGGCAGAATCAGACAAAACCGTGGTCTGTGACATATTTGCCGCTTCAACTCCTGCAGCTGTCCTGCTTTAATAGAAGCCTGTGGTTCCCCACTAACTTGGGACCTTTGTGGAATGAAGCGAAGGGCTAGCCTATAGATGATGGTTGAAACCAACGTTGTTTGGCCTAAACTAATTCTCCACGTCCACACTTCCCCACACATCTTGCAGTTTGACCCCTGATGTCTATAAGCTGCTGAGGACCAAGCCCACCCTAACTATCTCTCTATAAATGCACCCACGGGGACCAAGCTTGCAGTGGGACCACCTGTACCCAACACCCACTTTCCCACCTGTGAGGAGCCCATTGTGCTCATGCCCTATGACCCAATCCGACCTATGTTAGATAAAAATATTGTTCTAACCTGAAGGAAGCCTGCTGGTAGTAGGAGTAACCGTCGTTACAAATTGGATTCCTCCCTCCACCTGATGCCTGAGTAGTTGGTGTGATGGTGTGGGGGAGCCCTGTTGTTGGCTGTGGTGTAAATTCTGCAGGGTTTGTGTTCCTGCCAGTGCTGAGAAATTCCACACCAGCTTGTTTGGTAGGAGAAGTGAGGACACCCCACTGGCCATCTTTCGAACGGTGAGTGTGGGTAAGCAGTGGAAAATGCCCGGCTGCTATTGGAAGCACCCCTAAATTCTGCCAGGTTCCTATGCCTGCGGTCTTGAGGTTGAGACCCGGCGGGCGTAAGGGTTCGGGGGGTGGTGTGGCGGGGTTAAGGGGGGTGGGGGTCCTGGCTGGCTCTTGCACTGCCGTGTTCCTCAGGGGTGTCAAAGAGTGGCCGCAGGTCACTGATGGCTTGAATGGGAGGAACAGAACAGCCCGGAGCTGTACTAGTGTATTTTTACCTGGCCTGAAGTGCTGCTGGAGTGGCCGAGAATTAGGCTGCAGGAAGGCGCGGGCGTGAAAGCGTCCAGTGCCATGTTAGCAAGCAACTGCCTACTGGAAATGAGCTGCAGTGTCCCAAAGTGAGTGAGGCTGGGCTGAGGGGGCCGTTTTGAAAAAAGGCTCTGTACTGGTGCCCTACCCTTTTTTTGTGCGGATTTGAAGTCACTACAATGTGGGGCATTGGCGTTAGCGCCATGTAAGGGTCATAACGCCGCCCAAATGCCTAAGGCAAAATCTCCCACTGGTCTGCTGTTTTGGCTCTACCACGTGAGGGGGGAAAAAAACCAGGCTGGGGTCGGCCCTACGTTTGGGGTGACGGTCTCACCTGCACCCACAAGCTGGTTGGCCTTCCCGCACCGGATCCCTGTTGCTTGGCGATGACGGCCGTATTCTTCAGGTAGCCGGATGGTGTCACCGATGGGCTTGTTATGGAAGGTGCTTTTGATTGGCGATATCTTGGGGTAATGCATGTTTCTGCGAACCGGTACCTCGCAGTTGTTCGTTACCCAAGGCATTCTCCTTCCACCACTCGTTCCTTAAATGCGCTGCTAACAGCTGCTCCAGAATGGACGACATGGGCGAGAGCCACTAAAACACCGTGCCATTCACCTGTCCTCTTTTGGCGCTCTAAAAGCCCTCTCACTCTTCCTGTTCTTTCCTCACTTCTCCCCTCTGTGGCTCCACACTCCCCCACTAACCTAACCTCCACTCCCTTCCTATACCCCAACGGACCAGCCCTGTCTATGCTCCGGTTGGTAGAGTACCGGCCTGCCGCAACCATTCCATGATTAATATCAGATAGAGTGCATCTGGATGGAAAAGACATCTTCTTCCAAGTTTTTTTAAATGCAAATTGCCCTTTTATGTCTATCCCCCTCATGTGAATTTGACTTTCAATAGTACAATTGAAATTAATTACCTTCTCTATTGTATTTATTGCATTTATTCATATATTAGTTAATAATTTATTGACTAACCTCTGTTATATCAAAACTGTTGAGAATGGATGGGAGGGCTGTAAAGCCCTGAGTCAGAGGCAAGGAAGCAGCAATTGGCTAACCACTCCTAAACCTGTTTAAGCTGCGTCTCAAGGATTTGGGTATAGTAATTTACCTTTATGACTTACCCCCATGTTATAGCTACTTTAGAAGTGTGTATGTATAAGCATGAGACCTTAAAACGTATTGGCGATTGTGAGGAGAAATTCTACACTTCTTATTCCTAGTATTGCACCTGTTGTAATCACAACAGGTTGTAAAAGGGTTAATAAGTGTTTTGTTGTTTTTCACTCTTCCTGGCTTTGTACTATTGGTGTGGGGCTGGGGCCTATTAGTTAAATAGAATATCAACTTTTGGTTGGACCATGTTGTTGAGACCTAATAAAAGAAAGTTCCTCTGTGTGAGTGAAACAACTAGAGGGAAACGTTTTACACAAGGTCCCTGGTTCTTAATATTAACCCTGGAAAGACTGGTGTACTATTGGTGATATGACCACTTTATATACAAATATTTAACACTGGAAAGACTATATTACTATTGGCGGATATGAATCACATTTGCGGTTATTGTCGCTAAGAAAATTTAAAGCAGAGCCTCTGGATGTGACCACGCCACCCATTATTGCTTTGTCACGACGGCACAATACCCAGCCATCGCCGCCCCCAGAATAACTGCCATGCTCCCAAACATCGATAACCGTGCCCCAACACCATGGCCAACCCCCCAAACATCCAGGTCTGTTCCCGAATCACACCACATACACAAACTACCTGTCCATGTCCCCAACAACCATACAGGACACCCACAAAACCACATCCGTGCCCCTAAATTGGCATGGCACCCCACTTTGAAAAAAGATGGCCATGGCCCCAAATATCGCGACCAGCAAATGGTAACGTCCAAGCCTCCTGCGACACCACAAACATCCACAGACAGACTCAGACTCGCCACAACACCCTAGAATGCCATGCCCCACCGACCGCAACATCACAGAAATGCCCCATCCACCTATTCAAACGGGACAGTTGGGGGGTATGGACTACACAGGAATTACTGCATTACATGGACTTAAGAACACCAACAACACTGCCCACATGTCACACACTTTACAGGAGCGTTACAAATTAAATAACAAAGCATCATGGCACTTTCAATTTGGACCAGAAATAACGTTTATTGATTGTGACCTAATAGTCAATTTAAAGTGGTCCTTGAGCAAGGATAAAATGTTGAAGTGCAAACAACATGACATACTGCTAACTAATGTGCAAAAAACTGAGCAACAGAATGAAGCCCAACTTTAACAACACAGACTAAGAGCCAACACATCACATGCTTCATTCAAGTGCTGCGATATTCAGTTGCAATCAAACGTGTTTTTCCCAAGCGGTAAAAATTCTATGTAGCACGTTCACGAGTAGGTTCACCACATATTTGTATATTTTACGCTATACATCCCTCAAGCAATGTCACCTCCTCAACTCATTAATAACTATTAAATACATGACGTACATTACCAACTGTGCACTTCATTTTCCCCGTTTCTCCCATCTAAGCCAAACACACAAACTGCACGTAATACTTTACCCCAAGTGTACATGGGCAACGCGTGCCGGTACAACTGCTAGTTTACCAATAAAGTCAAATGGGGGGTTTAAGGGTGAGGCCACACTGCAACGCACAGGAATCGCGCACAAAATCGCGAGCGTTATCGCACGCGATTCTGTGCGCGATTCTTGTGCGTTTCGCGCTCGCGTTCGCGTTTTGCGCATGCGTTTTCGTCTTTTCACGTTATGGACACGCATGCGTTAACGCACCAAAAATGGTGAACGCATCGGAAATCGCGGGAATTTTTGCGTTCCCGCGATTTCGATTTTAGCGAAAATCGTGGGCGCAAACGCGAGCGCGAAATGCGTGCGCAAACGCGCGAAAAACGCGCTAGTGTGGCCTAGCCCTAAGAGACATATTTATAAAGGGACCAGACATACCACAATTTTTTAAACTTTCAACTTTTCTTATTAAGTTATTAAAAAGGCAAATTTTCATCAAAGGCGAAAAGTATAAACTCAACTTTTCCTATAGTTATTAAAAAGGTAAATTTTCATCAAAGGCGAAAATTATGTAGCACTAATAATGCTGAAAATATAGCAAAAATAGAGAAAGTAAAATAGAGTCATGTTAATAAAATATCTTAGTTAGCCAATAAAGGTATCACCTTTATACCACTTTTGTTATTTTTTTATTTCAAAAGGATTACCCTGTAAACATTTTGACTGGCTAACACGGTACACCACCTTTCCCTGGAACATTCCAGTAAGTAATGATGTTTCTGGTAAAACTGCAAAAAATGCAACAAAAGGCAGAAAAGGTGTCCAAAGGGTGAATTTCCACCTATTTATAAATAGCTTTAAATAAAAAAAAATTACAAAAATAGCTCTGAAACTTCACCTTCTCTGGTCTGGTATCTTTTCGTCAAAATACCAGACTTTTGTGTGATTTTACCATCACACATCGCCGCAGCGCTACTTTTCCACAAAAGCGAGTGGTTTTATAAATAAACATAGAAAAGATATAAAAATAGCGCCCTTTGTCCTGCGATAGCGAAATAGCGAAAATAATGATTTTTTAAATAAGCCCCATTATGTTTGCTGTAGAGATCGGGCAACAGGGTTCTTGATACTCAAGATGTGGAGGAGGATGGCTCGGAAGCAGCATGTATGGAGGGGCCTTTCCCTTGAGCACCCAGGGGACGGCCATCTCCAATACAAGGGAGGGAGAACTGGGGGCAAGGAAGGATAGACAGGTGGTAGTGGTAGGGGGATTCTATTATTAGAAGGTAGATAGGGTAATCTGTCCCAGGACCCTGCATGCCGAACAGTGTGTTGTCTGCCAGTGCTAGGGTTCGACATGTGGTGGATCGTGTAACAGATTATGGGTGGGGCTGGGAGTGACCCGCGGTCTTGGTTCACATGGTGCCAATGACAAAGTTAGAGGTGGAGGGTGAGTCCTTAAAAATGATTTCCGGAATTAGGGGCCAAGTTAAAAGCAAGGACCTCCAGGGTAGTGATTTCAGAAATACTACCGCAGCCACGTGCTACACTAGGGAGGCAACGGGAGCTCAGGAGTATAAATGCGTGGCAAAGAGAGTGGTGTAAATGGGGTTTGTGTTTTTTTTAGAGAACTGGGCTGACTTTTCTGTTGGCTACAGGCTCTTTAGTGTGACGGATTGCACCTCAATGGTGATGGTGCAACTGTTTTGGGGGAGAAGATGGCTAGGGGGTTGGAGGAGATTTTAAAACTAGGTATGGGGGGGAGGAACGTTTAACTACACAGGGGTAGATAGAGAAGTTAGGGATCTGGGGGCTAGTACACAACGGAGGGAGGAGAAGAGAGGAGGGGGGAGCATAGAGGATAAGGAGGCATGTACGACCATGTATGGAGTAAATCAATTGAATCTAAAATGTATGTTTCAAATGCAAGGAGTCGGCTGGAAAAACCGGCGAACTTTAAATAATAGCGTTAGGAAAGGTATGATGTAATTGGTATAGCAGAATCATGGCTTAATGATTCACACGACTGGACAGTAAATATTGAAGGGTACTCCTTATTTAGACATGACAGAGTTAATAGAAAGGGAGGAGGAGTATTATGTATGTTAAACAGGAATTGAAGCCAAATTTAAAAGATGGAATAGATGGGGGAGCAAACATGCGGCAGAAACATTATGGGTGGGCTGTGTACAGGAAGCAAGAAGGTAGGTAAATTAATTGTTGGAGTGTGTTATAAGCCGCCAAATGCCGGGGAAGAGGTGGAAATGATCTCCATATGCAGTTGGCGAAGGCTGCTGGTATGGGGCATGTTCTGGTTATGGGGGATTTTAACTACCCTGAAATAGATTGGAGTAATGGAACTGCCAGCACCTCAAAAGGTATAAAGTTTCTTAAATTTCCTATATGAGCATTTTCTTTCTCACAGATGGTAGAAGTTCCTACTAGAAAGAATGCGTTGTTGGATCTGGTGATATCTAATAACCCAGAGCTCATTTTGGAGATGAAGGTAATGGGAAGCTTAGGGAATAGTGACCATGATATAGTGTCATTTAATATGGTTGCAGAAAACTAAAGTGCACTGGCTTAACAAAACTTTTAACTTTAGGAAAGCTAATTTTATGCTTTTAAAGGAATCGCTCCTGCTCATAGACTGGGGGGGAACTGTTTCTAGGTAAAGATACTGAGCAGATGTGGACCACTTTTAAAGGGATATTAAACTATAACATTTCCAAATCGGTACCTTAGGAAACAAGTGTAAAAAATTAGGTCCACTCCTGCATGGCTTAATGCTCAGGTAAAAAGGGAATGGAAAAAAAAAAGGGCTTTTAAAATTTTGAAAGCAGAAGGCACAGAACAGGCTCACAGGGAGTACAAAAGCTGTAATAAAGAGTGCAAGAAAGCAATTAAACTAGCTAAAATAGAAAATGAAATACGGATTGCCGAACAAAGCAAGTCCAACCCCAAGATGTTTTTTAAGTATATAAATGGTAAAAAAATGAGGACTGAGAATGTGGGACAATTAAATAATGGAGCTGAGGTGGTTGTAGAGGATGCCGAAAAGGCTAATCTGCTAAACCGTTTTTTTACAACGGTTTTTACTGTTGAGAATCCTTACAGTAGGGATTGTAACAATGTGCAGGGAGGAAATGAAGAGTTTTCACATTGGATAACGGAGGATATGGTACGGAATCAATTAGACAAAGTTAATATCAATAAAGCGCCAGGACCAGATGGATTGCATCCTAGGATTTTAAAAGAGCTTAGTTCAGTTCTAGCAAGACCACTGTGTCTCATCTTTTCAGATTCGCTTTTGTCTGGGGATGTGCTGCTGGATTGGAAAAAAGCCAATGTAATACCAATATTCAAAAAAGGTAGTCGTTCACAGCCTGGTAACTATAGACCTGTAAGCCTAACATCAGTGGTAGGGAAGGTGATGGAAACTTTGTTAAGGGATCATATCCTTGACTTTGTCTCCAGAGATCATCTTATTAGTAGTAGTCAGCATGGATTTATGAGAAATAGATCATGCCAGACAAATTTAATTGGTTTTTATGAAGAAGTGAGTAAGAAGTTAGATTCAGGCACAGCTGTGGATGTGGTATATTTGGATTTTGCAAAAGCCTTTGATACTGTGCCACATAGGCGACTAATGTATAAACTGAGGACTGTTGGCCTTGAAGAAAACATTTGTTCATGGATAGAGAACTGGTTATTGGATCGCAAACAGAGAGTGGTGGTAAATGGAGCTACATCGGCTGCTTCTGTTTAATCTGTTTATAAATGACTTAGAAGGGGGCATTGAGAGCAAGGTCTCTGTGTTTGCTGATGACACTAAATTATGCAGAGCTTTGGAAACTTCCAATGATGTGCAAGTGCTGCAAGCAGACCTAGATAGATTATCAAAATGGGCAGCAGAATGGCAGATGAGATTCAATGTTGATAAATGTAAGGTGATGCATTTGGGATTTAATAATCCCTGTGCCACCTACACCATAAATAACTCTGTGTTAAGTGCATCTGAAATGGAAAAAGATTTGGGGGTTCTGGTAGATAACAGACTTAGCTGTAGCAAACAATGCCAGGTAGCAACAGCTAGAGCTAGCAAGATATTGTCTTGTATAAAGAGGGGAATGGAATCAAGAGAGAAAAATATTATTCTCCCTCTTTACAAGGCACTGGTAAGGCCACATTTGGAATATGCGGTGCAGTTTTGGAATCCCATATACAAAAGGGACATCTTGGAAATTGAGGCAGTTCAGAGAAGGGCAACTAAATTAATAAGGGGAATGGAGGGGCTTGAATATGCAGGCAGATTAGACAAGTTAGGGCTGTTTACATTGGAGAAGCGGCGGTTGCGTGGGGACATGATAACCTTATACAAATATATTAATGGCCCATACAGTGAACTCTCTGGTGCATTGTTCACTAATAGGTCATATCAGAGGACTTGTGGACATCCTTTAAGGTTGGAAGAAAAGAAGTTTCATCTTCAAGTTAGGAGAGGTTTCTTTACAGTGAGAACGGTGAAACTGTGGAACTGTCTTCCAGCAGAGGTGGTAATGGCAAGTTCATTGAATAACTTTAAAAAAGGCCTGGATAAGTTTCTAAAACTAAAAAATATTGCGAATTACTGGTATTAATGCATATAGATCTGGTTGATCCAGGGATACTTTCCGATTGCTGTTTGGAGTCAGGAAGGAATTTTTTCCCCCCTTTTTTAGCTGGGTTTTTTTGCCTTCCTCTGGATCAACTGTTAGGTAGGGTTAAAAAAAAAAAAAAAGGGAAAAGTTTGGACTTGATGGACGAATGTCTTTATTCAACCTTAATTACTATGTTACTATGTAAATACATTTTTTACACAGCAACGGACAATTTTTGATGTTTTGGTGCTGCAAAAACGGCTGATGCAATAAGAGGTGTAAATGTTTGCCCAGGATAATAATTTGCAGCAACCAATCTGCCAGATGATAGCTTTTTACTCAGTTACTCTGGAGCAACATCTGACTGGTTGCTGTAGAATAACAGCATGGGCAATTTTTTGTATCTTTCATTCTATCAGACCCTTAATGTTTACAGAATCCTTTCAATAGATTACAGATTTATAACCTACCCCTGTGGGGGATTTCTATGGGAGGAACTGTAAGATTATAGTCTTATAATCTTATAGTTCCAGGAGGAGAAGGAAACCAGAAGCCACAAAGGGGTAAGTTATAACAAATAATGCACCCCTAACTGTAAATTAAAGGGATATTAGAAGTCACCTTGGAGTTTTGTGCCCTGTATTAAAGGTACTCAGCCTGCGGCCTCGTGCTTTTATATGGTCACAGAACTCCTCTATGACTTCTAATATTCTTATAATTTACAGTTGGGGGTGCATTATTCACTATATTGCTATTTCTTTCAGGGTTACTGTATAGTCAGGCCTTTTCTTTTATCAATAAACACAATAGTAGGGTGATGGGGTGACTGCTTACAGAGGGTATCTATGCTTTAAAAAAAATCTGTAGATCCTGAAAAATCTGTTTAACATTACAGCATTTACAAGAAAAGACCTGTCACTATTTGTGGCCCCTCCCCTTAACTCAGATTCAGATCTTTGGCTGCCTGCCAGAATACATTTGCAACAAATATGAAAAGGCTGCAGAGAAAGAAAGAAAAAAATCTGTCTGCCTCTCTTCTTTATCAGTCTGTCTGCCTATCTATCTTTCTTTCTGTTTATCTCATTGTTACCCCAACGAAAGCAAAACTTTTGCTCTGTACACTGCCTTAAGCTGGGTACACACCTAGCAATTCGTCCAGGACGAATGCTGTCAGTTTGCTGCAAACAATGGTGCGGTCCATAGTGGAATGCATTTCGGACATGTCTAATCGCCCATTTGTCCGATTCAGACACAAACCCGAAAACGCATGCAATGTTTTCAGTGACATCGACCAATACACAATCACTCGATCGGTCCCAAATATTACATGGACACATGGTAAGTAGAGCATAGCAACTCTTGTTCCTGACAGCCACGGTGTGATCTTTTTTTTTTGTGAAGTAGGAGGTATAAGCCCGGAGAGATAGGTCTGAAATCTATACTGGATTGCTAATAGCATACAAATTAGGCCCTTCTCTCGATCAGATCCAGGGTGAACGGGAGGATATAGTCGGGTCGACACAGATAGAAACATTTCATTTATTGTAGATCCCCCCGCCCACCCCCAATGGCCGAGTTAGAACTTTAAAAAGAACTGTACTTACAGCTCTTTGCTCCCGCAGAGCACTAATCCGGTTCCCTGCTTGCCGGAACTTGCAAGCAGGGGCCAGACTGGCAGCCTGAAAGACAATGAGCTTTAGAGTGTCAGCAGTAAGGCTGTGCAGAGCCTATAAGTGTCGCCGGGACAGCAAAGCTGTAAGTAAAGGCGCGGGGGGGGAGGGGGTCAGTTAAGGAGCAGTTACTAAACATAAAAAAAACTAACAAAGCAAACAAAGACAACTATATGAATACTTCCATTCTATTTGTTTAAAATTGTAGTTTCATCTAATGCAAAGTTTTTTAGCGAGTATAGTGACCCTTTAATAAAAACATTCCATCAATGCTGGCAGGTTTAAATATTGTATATAAAAACTGGGCATAGACTGAAAGGGCATGTCCACCCCCAAAACTAAAATTTAACCCCTTACTGGCCACATCAAGTAGTTTAAAACAATCCTTACCTTACATTCCTGCTCAAAATAGTTCCCCTGCTGTGCCCCTCCAAAGTCCAGGAAACTGCTGTGTAGGAGCAGTGTGTGACTCATGCTGTGCCTGAGACTTCCTCAACCTCATCAAGGTTGAGGCATGCTCAGTGCAGCCCTCCCTGCCTCTCAGCCAATCATGGACGCAGCTGCCGGTCCCGCCCCCTGGTTTCAATTCCATGCAAGCAGAGGGCCTGAACACTGCAGCAGGGGAGAGAGGGCAGGTAAGTAAGAATCGGGGGACTTTCTAACAATTATATTAATGCGGTTGGGGCTGGGGGAGCATGCCCTACCACATATCAAAAGTTAAATTTTGGGGTGGACATGCCCTTTAAGATACTACTAGACTATCGCATGCGTTTCCATTTCTCTATAATTAAAGGGTATCTCCACCCTACAAATTTTTTTTTTATATGTTATGTTCATCCCTGCTCCCCCCCCCCAACCAAACTATAGATTTCTAAAAAAACAAAGCAGAACTTACTTACAGCTCCTCAATCCGGCTCTCCTGGTACATTAAGTGAAGAACGTGAGGTTAGACACATAGCTAGTTTATCTCCCTTTCTTCACTTTATGCTTAAAAGGCAATGTTCACTTTGTGAACTAATCCTTTAACTAGTTAGTTTTGTATCGCAGTATCGGGCTAAGGTAAGTCAGTTGAAGAAAAGATAGTTTTTTTGGGGGTGGGGTTTTACACAGCATACGGATTTAGACAGTCAGGGTGGATGTGGAAATGTAACTTTAAAAGCCTATAACATAAAGCTAGGTACACACACTAATGATAAAGCCCCAATACCATCAGTGTGTGTAGCTCACTTTCTGAATGAGCGTGTGGCCAACGAACCTTCCAATGGCCAAACCTTCCCTCGGTAGTCTCCCTCTATGGGAGTCGGCCGCGGTCATGGGAAACACGCAGTCCAGAGCGTTCTCCCTATGCCGTGTATAGGGAGAACGCTCGGGACAGTGCGTTCCCTGATCTTTGAAAAGATCTTATAGATCCTGTCTGTCATCTTTCAAACATCTTTCAAACATCTTTCCTGTGTGTACCCACCTTAAGACCCAGATAAGCTGGAGGCATCACATGCCAGTGCATTACAATGTGAGTGGCCACATCTGGTTTTGGATCGCATGCAATCCCCATTTTTTGTGCGAATCACATGCGCTCAAATAACGGAATATTAGCAAAATTGCAGAGCAAACATATGGTAACACACGTAAAACTTGTTGTCAGCTTCATTGGCAGCTGAACAGTATCTCTTTCACACACTAACATACACAATTTCAAAATAAAAGTCCCAAAATTACTAAATAAAAGCACAATAATAAAAATACACGTTTTTACTCATAGTTACGATTGAAATTTATTGCTCATAGTGCACACAGACACACACACGAGCTGCAAATTCCCTCATTTGTACTCTGTCCTCTGATCTATCAACACAATCACAGCTTCTGGTACATCACAGTTTTGGCTAAACTCTTTGCCTGGTTTTAATGCCAGCTACTGTAAATGCTGGCATTAAAGGGCATGTCCACCCCCAAAACTATAATCCCCCCAACTACTGGCCCCACCATGTAGTGTAGTTTAATCCTTACCTCACATCCCAGCTCCATAGGGCTCTCCTGTAAACCCCCCCAAAGTCTCAAAACCACCAGGAGGATAGCAGGTCTCTGGCTGCTATCTAGCCTCCGGTAGATATTTGCCATGCGCACTGCAGCCCTTCTCCCCCCTCCCTCCCCCTCCCTCTCCCTCCCTCTCCCTCCCATTCTACTATCCCTCCCCCTAGCGCAAAACCCCCTTAATATGCTGCTCCCCCATGTCCCCCAGCCCCAACCCAAGGGGCGGGACTGCCGGTCCCGCCCCTCTGCTTGCATTCTCGCAAGCAGAGGGCCGGCAGTGCGGCGGAGGAACGAGGGGAGGTAAGTAAGAGTTTGGGGGGCTTTCTGAAAAAAATATTTATGCGGTTGGGGCTGGGGGACATGGGGGAGCAAGCATATCATCCATTAAAAATCATGTTTAAGGGTGGACATACCCTTTAAAGTACTCACGAAAAAGAGTTTCTACTATGACGGTGATGTGCTGAGAGTTACCATTTTGATTGTGCCAGTTGTGGTGGTTCCCAAAAAGAAGCATGCGTTCCCACCAAAAACATTGCGTTAAAATTACACTCACTACATCGCCACAAACAGGTTACTGGTACTTTAACACAATAATATTTGATTGTGGCTCTCTGTAAATTTTTACTTTGCTTTCAATTCATTCAACTTTTTTACATACTGTAAAATGATTTAAATGCAAGATACCACAGAATACCTTCTTTAAAAATTGATATGCCTTAACTCTGCTCTTTTTCGCCTACCAAGACTTTTACAAGACACTCAGAAATAAAAATAACTCTCATCCAAGTCACATGTTTTTATTACTTCAGCTTGACACTTCAACTAGACACTGTGAAATACTTTGGACCTTATACAATAAGAGGTGCAAAATTTTGCCTGTGTTGTTGAAGGTCATGTCCAGTCAAAATGTATGCTTCCTCACTTTTGAGATGACAGCCGGATGCACACCTAAATTAGCAGGTTGGAACATCTGATTAGTTGCTGCAAATTAAAGGGCACGTCCAGCCAAAAAATAACTTTAAGCATTTTAAGCCCAATTATCCCTCAAAAGCTCAAGTGCGTTGTAACTGGACCTTGATCTGATGCGTAATCTCATTTACGTCAGGTTTTGTATCGCAGGATCGGGCTAAGGTAAGTAACGCGAGTCTTCAATATTGAATCTCCCTGCTAATTTATAAAGGAGTGATTTCATTAATTAAATCAATTCTTTACGAACATTGCAAATTACTACCGTGGAGTAGACATAACAATGGCGACACATATACTGTGTAGTACCGTATTTCATTAATGGACATTAAGTGCTGTTGTAGATCATAATATAATACAGCGCTTGTAAACAACCAATAGCGTCAATTTGAGGCTACAACATTATTTTACCACCAACCCCAGTGAAATAACGGGCGCATTGGTAAAGTGCACTATTGTGCAACCATCGCAAATGTACTATTTCACTTAAGATCAATCACAAAGTTTAGACTGTTACTTTCAATTTCCTCCTTCATGGCTTACTGCTTTCTCACACTAAAAGCAAAAATGTGCGAACTTTAGTTCCCTAAACATACTGCAGAGAGAGAGAACAGACTTGATCAATCAGTATTTTGTTAAGAACATTATTTAGTTTCTAATGTACACTCATATACAGTATAATATGGTACACACCCATCAGTTGTAAGAAAAGATTTGTATTGGGGTGATGGACTAATTTAGATATTATACTACATTCATAAACACAATTTGGTCTGAATACTTACATGCTCCTAACCCAGCAGAAAAGATAACAGAATTTTCTGCTTCCTCCTTGTATTTCTGCTCCTCCTTCCTCCCTCCCCCTCATGCTGCAATCCTCTCATCCCTGCCTGCTGTTCATGAATTTTATGAAGGAAGGAGTCAGATGTCTAATCTGATTGTAGCCTAAGCAAACAAAACTGTCCTGCCTGAGAAACTTCAAGGTGTATATCTGACAATGCAGTTGTCATTAAAGGGTATCTCCAGGGCTTAACATTTTTTTTACTATTCAGTTTTATTGAAGACTGAGAGGTAAAGGAGCTGTGTCTTACCTCCCATTCTTCAATAAAACCTGCAGGAGCTGGGAATGAAGGTAACTCAGATAGCAACGATACATTAAAATAATGTAGATTTAACATCATGCATTAAAATTGAAACAACGTTGAATCTCAATGTTGTTTTAGCATCGAATGTTGATTAATTATCTGATATTATTGAAATGATATTGATCTTTAATGTTGTTTTAGCATTGATCTTGCCCGTTGGTAAGGCCATTTATTCAATGCTGATTGAATACATTGATTCAATCATTAAATATCTATTAAAGTACTGTACATAATAATACTATTGTGTGGATTGTATTCCAAGTGATGTAAATGTATAATGCTAAACCAGTTAGCAAACAGATCTTACCTACTTAAAATGGCATCTTTCTCTAAACTCCTTCATAACATGCAGACAATACCACTCTTTTACAGCATAATGATGCTACCAGACATCATAGGGCCTTTACTAAATTTCTGGGGGGTAGATGAAAGCCTAGAATAGCTTTAGCCAAACTATACCTCTCTAAGGAGCTTGGAAGTACAGTATAGCAGTTCCAAATGTAAACAGCTATGAATAGACATGTTTGAAATCGGCTCTTCAATAACAATTATTTTTCCAATACCCAACTGGAACAGCCTTTAGGTGCTATTTTTAAACAAGCAAAATATAGTTTTAGATTTTCAATATTCTGTTTTTTTTCTGCCATTTTTTCCCACCAAGTTCACATTAACAAAACTTATAAAATGGTGAAAAATCACAGGTAAAAGGGATATTGCTGCAAATCTAACAAACCAAAAAGGGTTGAGCTAAAATCTAGCGCTCTTTTACATATATTTAAAGGGCATGTCCACCCCCAAAACTATAATCCCCCCAACTACTGGCCCCACCATGTAGTGTAGTTTAATCCTTACCTCACATCCCAGCTCCATAGGGTTCTCCGGTAGTGCCCCCCCAAAGTCCCAAAAACTGCCCACCAGGAGGCTAGCAGGTCCATATAGGACACTGCCTGCTTCCTGGCCTCCCGGAGATTTTGGCCATGCGTACTGCAGCTCTTCTCCCCCCTCCCTCTCCCTCCCTCTCTCGATTCCCTCCCCCTAGCGTAAAATGTTTAATATAGAATATTCCCCAAGGGCTCCCAGCCCCAACCGCTAGATTTGTATCTTTAGAAATCTCCCCAAACTTTACTTACCTCTCCTCTTTCCTCCGGCGAAGTGAGCTGCCGGCAGCCGCATCCGTGATTGGCTGCCGCTCAGCCAATCACAGACGCGGCTGCCGGTCCCGCCCCTCTGCTTGCATTTTCTAGCAAGCAGAGGGCCGGGAGCGCGGCGGAGGAAAGAGGGGAGGTAAGTAGAGTTTGGGGGGCTTTTTAAAAAAATAAATAATGCTGTTGGGGCTGGGAGCCCATGGGGAATGCCATATAAAAAAATAAATATTCGGGTGGACATGCTCTTTAAACTTAGTCTCACCACGGTCACTAAAAGCTATTCTATATTGTAACCCAAAAGTTCTACCACGTAAACTCAAAACTGATAGCTTGAATATGGGCACTTTAACACATAGCAAAGCCCATCTTTTCCTTAAAGCTTAAGGTGTTCCATATTTGGTATCAGAATTGAATATGTTATATGGAAGATGTGATATTCTTTCATGAGAAACGATATTAAACATCTCCAAAAATTTAGAGAGTGTATAACATTCTCCAATGCCACTTTTTGCAATACTGTATATTAATTATCTTTTGGGAAAGCAGAACATCTAAACTGAACTCTATATCCAATTGATGCTTTCCCTTTTCACATGTTAAGGCTGGTTCTAAGCTCAACATATGACAGCTGATTTTAATATTCAGAACATAGTACCCACAATATTATTGTCTCAAAAACATTAAAAAGGTTACTATAAAAGAACGGTGGCGAGAAACCCAATGCAAGTTTATCCACATAACTTATTTTGCTTTTAATCATCCCATTTGATCCCAAAAGAGCAGAAGGGACCTAGAAATATCTGCCATAAATGCAAACAACCAACTGCTAATCTATCTGAAATTCTTTGGTTTTACCCAAGGCTGCCACATGTCTGTTTTACAGTCCCATTAAATGTTTTCCACGCTGGCACACTTATTTGAAATTAAACCTCAAAAGCTAAAAATATCAGGCCATTGTATGAGCATTGGTCTAACATCATGGGAATGTCAAGAGCATGGGCACCTAAATGGCCAGCAATAAGCTGGGTACACACTTTGCAATTCTTTGTCCTGACTGACCGTTCAGCAATTCTGACCGGTCGGCCAGGCCAAAAACCATCACCCCTGGTTTTCAGGCAAGTCCAATTGCCCGTTCGTCTGATTCGGCCCAATCGACCGATAAACTGAATGGTCGATCGGCCCAAAATATTGCATAGTGTGTACACAGCCTAAGAACCAATTCTCCTCTTGATAGAGCAGAATTAGACATTGCACAAAGAAATTAAACACAGAAAGATTCTTAAAGAAAAACACATAAGATTTTTTCACAAATGGAGGCAATTTATTGGTAAAATTTTACCAAAAGATTTTATTAATTTTTTTGTTTGATAACTATGTTTTTACTGCCAGCCCATGAAACTATTAATTGCTTTGTACCAAAAACATTTTTTATGTTTTTTCTTTTTCATTCATGTTTTTTTGGAACAGTGCACAGGCCTTTAGTCTGTATCTTTGCAACAATGTGAATTAACTAAACTTGATATAAGCATATACTCTGGAAGGGGATTAGATTCCTGTGTCACTGTTTCCTTGGAGTTCACTTATCCTTGATGATTCTGAGACTGTTTTCTCATTTCCTAGGTCAACAGAAATGGTTAAAACTTGCATTAAAGGGTGCATCCACCCCCCAAACAAGCTTTTAGGATTAGTCTAATTGCCCCACAAAACCTTGACTTTGCTAGGTTCTTACAGGGTTATTCAATAAAAGTTCTTAACGTTAAAAATGGTGCTAATTTTGCCCCAACCAATCAGATGTTAGCTTTCAAATGTTAAATAAGATCTGATTGGTTGGGGCAAAATTAGCACCATTTTAAACGATAAGACCTTTTATTGAATCTCCCTGATAGTGTTCCAAAACCTCGACTTTGCTAGGTTCGCACAGGGTTATTTAATAAAAGTTCTTATTGTTTAAAATGGTGCTAATTTTGCCCCAACCAATCAGATCTTATTTAACATTTGAAAGCTTACATCTGATTGGTTGGGGCAAAATTAGCACATTTTAAACGATAAGAACGTTATTGAATAAACCCTGTTATGTTTAAAGGTGCTGCAAAATCTACTTACAGCCTTGTTCCCCCGTTGGCTGTCTTCTGCTTAGCTTCCATGCACGGAAGCTGCAGAAGGGGCCGGATCAGCAGCGCGAATGTGATTGGCTGACACTATGATGGTTTGAGTGTTTTTCTTTTCTTTGTACGGTCAGATATATTAGAAGATATAAAAAATAAGTTATAAAAAGCTAAACCAATTACTGTTGAAAAGCGAATATAAATTAAAACAAAATAGTAAAATATCCATGCAGTGTTATTAATAATAAAATTTCCAAACATTGTAAAAAGAACATACATCTTCAATTTTTGAAATCAGTATAATGTATAATGTGTTCAAAAACCATCCTTTAAAGGGGAACTGTGGTCTATATCCAAGTAGATTCCATATGAAAGAAACGCTTCCTACCTTAGCATGAGTCCATAACCACCATTCTATGTTACAGTGTTCATTCTGCTTTCAAAATGCATCACAGAAAATCAAGAGACTGAATGACTCCTAAATACCAATTATTATTGCAGAGGACCGGAACTCCCTCCTTTACTTAGCACGTCATGCTCTATGACGCCAGGAACCTATGATATTGTTCACTCGCGGCAACTTGTTTGGATTCACTAGTTGCTGCCTCAGTGTATTGTTTGGTTTAAAACAGACATGGATATGATATTTTTTGTAAATTGTTTATAATTTCTTGGCGACCCCTGCTACATATATGTTGACAATGTTCTTTTTCCTGTCTTCCTTTCCCAATCACTGTTGGTATTTGTGTTCTTTTCTTTCCTTCTACCTCTTTTAACAAAGGCCCAGTCCGGATATCCACAAGTTTTAAGGGCTCCTCTGAGATGTTTAATTTCTTTAGCCTTCGCCTCTGTGCTAGTGGGGATGTTCTCTGCTCTGTGTTGCAGGGTTCTGATGACACCCAGCTTGTTATCTAAAGGGTTGTTAGAGTAAAACATTAAATACTGGTCAATGTGGGTTGGTTTTCTGTAAACCTTCAGTTTACCATTCTCCCTGACTTCTACCAAGCAGTCCAAAGCTAGTGTGTTGTTTTATACCTATTCCCTTGTAAATCTGAGGTTTTGGTCTATGGCATTGATGTGTTCTTTCAAGGTTTGTAATCCAAGTATCTGAACCAGTGGCTGGGTGCAATGTTCCTGAAGGTATAAAGAGCCTGTTTTTCCACTTCCTCCACATTTGCCACAATGGGTGAAACTGGAGATCCCATATCACATCCATGGTTTTGCTTGTAGAACTTATTATATGTGATATTCAAGCATAAGTCCGGTAGGGAACACATCTGTTCTGGGTTAAGATCTGTTCTGCTGTTAAGGGCATTGTCTTGGCACAGCCATTTTCTCACAATTTCAACAGCCTCCTTGGTGGGTAAACAGGAGAAGAGGGATGTCACATCATAGGATACCATAGTTTTTTCTGCACCAAGTCTTAGTTAAAATCCTGGGAGTTCTAGATGTGATGCTTAGAACTTCCAATCAAGGGCTCCAAGATGTTGGCTAGGTATTTTACCACCTTGTATGTTACAAAGTTGATGCTGCTGACTTTACCTTTGAAATGTTCTATTTTAGGAACACAGACAGCGATGATTCATACATGTATGTACAACCAAACTTATTGATCACAGATAAGTCTTATTTATAACACTGGGTATAAAAACTGTCATATTACAGTGTTGTTTACCGAAATAATCTTGCCAATGATAAGTAAACCTAATAAAATTATTGCTAAATACCAATATAGCCCATATGAAGGAACCTTGTTTGGTTTTTGCCATCACAATTTCAGTCATCAAAACTAAAGTTGAAATCAAATAGTTTAGACAGGCAAAATTCCACACCGACACTTGGGTATATTCCACAAACTTGCCAGCAGAATAAACCTATCAAGTTTATGCCTACCCTTATGTAGATCTTTACATACCTAAATATGCCACTTCAAGGGACCCTACAATAAAAAAAAAATCAGATATTATCAGATTATTAAGTTTTTGAATGCAAATTTTAAAACAAAAAGGGAGAGTTCCTTCTTTTTTGTAATGGTACCTAAGCACTATTGTCTGCATTAGTAGATGAGTCTCTTAAAACCATATGGCTACTTATATGTGTCTCCTTGATCGCTGGGCCTTATGGTGAGTAGAGATGGCCGAACTTCTGAAAATCTGCGAATCCGCCATTAAAATCAATGGGGGAAAAAATGGAAATTTCTGCCTAAAATAATGGTTTAAATAGCAGTGGTAACTTACTGTAAATGGCTCTGGGACCAGGGGAATGGTCCAGAGAACACATCCTCATGGGAAGAACAGCAAAAAAATGGAAGTAGCACACATGCGCGCTTCTGGGTTTCCGTGGGCCGATCCTCAAATGTTCTTGATCCAAAGTCTTCTTTCTTCTCAGCCGGCGACACCAACTCTGCTGATGTTGCTGACACCAGGCAATGTCACTGCGGCCGCCAGTAGAAGAAGTGCCACACGGCACACTGAGAGCAGGTGAATATAGGGTTACAACCTGTTGTCTATTGACATGACAGAAAGCCCAACGTTTCATGGGGCACTAAGCCCCCCTTCCTGGTCTGAGGCCTAGTTTGCCCATGCTTCAGGTATGTGGGGATTTGGGACCCTGGGAGCACCCCAGGCTGGATGGTTGAGCCCCCACTGTGGAATGTTGTCCTGGAGGGGTAGGCCTGGTGTGTGCCTCCAGAGGGCTGCATCATTTATACCTGGGCCTGGATAGAGAAGGATTCAGATGTGCTGGTAGGTGGGAGCAATGAGGCCTAGGCCCAGGGTAGAGTGTTATACTGTAGACCCACTTAATGCACAGATATATTGTCAAATGTTTACCCCTGCACATTTTGAGCCATATTTCCAATGCCAGGGCTGGCTGCCAATATAGTGTGGGGGGAAAAGCACATGAAGGCACATTTTTTTTTAGCAAGGGTCAGTCATCTTCCATCACCCCTGCCCCCCACCCCCTTGCCCTTCTTACTTTCTCTGAGGCAGGCTTTCTCTGTCCTGAGACTTCTGACTGACCTGGGGATGAACTTCCAGCTGCAGCCAGAGGCATTTTAGTTCCTCGCACAAAACCGCTGTGGCTACTCCATGTTCCAGTATCCAGTCAGTGATAATTCTTCTGCGAGCACCAGCCCTGTGCGTGGGCATGCCACCCATATTTCCTGTAGAAGGCGTACATGCGCAAGTGGCAGACACAGCTAGCAAAAATCAGCAAATCGCAATAATTGGTTGCCTGCGGCCGGGCCCCCAAGGTACACGGGCCCGGTTGCAAGTGTGACCGTGGTGACCCCCGTACTTACGCCACTGCTATAAAGTCTGCAGCAGCTTTTACCTGGCATTTTAGAACTGTTCTCCTCAGTCCTATTAGCTGAGCTCATCCTCCCCCCTCCTTCCTTCACCTTCAGTTTATTTGTAACATTGTATCCAAGTAGAGGGAGCTGAGTTCAGGCTCTCTACTCACTACAATGTTACACATTACAGCTGAACAAGGAGAGCAGATCTAACGCAACAAGTAAAAGCTGACAGGGAGATGGTAGAGAGAACACTGAGCACCCTGGTTTAACATAGGCGCCCTAGCACTTTATCTAGGTGGCTTATGTCAAACAATGGCCCTGCCCCTGTGTACAGACAGACATTGACACTCTCTCCTGTCTACATTGTAATGTTCAGTATTTGGTATTAAATATAAATTTACCCCGTGTCTGTCTGGGATGTCTCCTTCCTGCCAGATAAAATTTCTGTGTCAGTCTGAACCTTTGATATCTTAAACCAGGTATAGGGCACTAAGTATAAACAGACGAAAACCCAAGTGGACCTGAGGTGCCTAAAATCTGCAATACACAATATAAATATACAAAGAGATACGTTTTTGGATTTTTAAGTAGATCTTTATATGTGACGTTGGAACCGCTCTAGCTGAATACTTTACCCTGCTATGACCGAGGTTTATCATACTTGCCTTTATTTCGGCTGAGGGTTACTATATCTACCTGGATATCCAGGTTTATGTGAACTTACATAGAGACTTTATTGATCGCCTACTCATGTATTGGAACTTTTCCACATGTTCATGAATCCAGTAAAATTCACTATGTCCAGTCGATGTTACTAACATTCACTTTGTCTTTATAGATTGGTATATACATGAATGGAGAAAGTTTTAACATTTTGAATCAAGTTAGTCCCAGCTCTGCCTGTCCGTTATGCCTTAGATGATTCTAGCACAATGCGCATGCTCACCGTTTCACCGGAAGTTAAGGCCTACTTGTGTATTTATAGCCCACGGCGGGGACACTCAACAGCATGGTTGAAGAAGCTCTAAGCATGGTGTTATAGAGCGAAACGCGTCCCGATGCTGTGTGGTTTTTAGGTCCTGCCTCTTCTACGGATGCCCACTGACAAAGACTATGATTTGACTGGTAGATATGTTTAAGTAGGAGGGTTAGGTATTATTTACCAAAAACTGTAAAACCTACTTATACTCTATTTACATCTTTGGAGTGTAGGAGTGTGAGATATATGTTGTATTATTACTGTAAAACCTACCTTGATTGTTTATTAGTATCTGCACATTGCACTTTCTGCTTCATATTCTCTCAGTGTATATATACTTTTATTGTGGGATTGCATCTTAGGAGATGAGATAGGATGTTTTTATGTTTTTAATCTGCTCTTTGTCTCTTTGTTTGTATATTTATATTGTGTATTGCAGATTTTAGGCACCTCAGGCCCACTTGGGTTTTCATCAGTTTATACTTAGTGCCCTATACCTGGTTTAAGATTACGTTTGGTTCTCTGGTGCCTTCTATAGGCATTTCTTTATATAGTGAGCACAAGTGCACTTTTTGGGTATGGCATTCAGTCTAGCACATTTGGATAAAGAAAGGCTTAAACAGCTAGATACAGTGTTTTCAGAAGATAGCCTGGAGGAAATCAGTAATAAGAATCAATCTAAAGTGAGTTTACAACATCTTAAGGAGTTACACATTAAATATTTTTATACGATGATTAACCAAGAATAAATTTTCTACGAGTGCTGCACAGATTTGTTCTCTTTTCCATATTCATTGGAGGAATACAGGTGTCCTCATTAGTGCGTGCACCAACCCTGCAATCTTTTCACTAGGTGGAGTGCTGCTGTTACACTTGTCTTTTGCACGTACGTGGTGGAGCGTCAATAGTTTAGAGAAATATACCAGATTAAGAGTTGTCCCTAGGGGATTGAGAGTAAATTTATTTCCATCTTGGGAACCTAGTGTTACCATTAAAAATGAATGGGAAGATATCCTGACAGAATGTTCCTTACGTTTGATAGGAGTTTTAATTAAACATGATAAACAGGCATTGGTAGATATTAAAAACGATATTGATAAGGCCACGAAGGAATGTAATCGAGAGATATTAAAATCAGAATTTACTGAATTTGAGGAGCAATTGAAACAGGACCTTAAGACAGTGGAAGGTGAGATTATAAAAATTAAAAAAGAAAAAGTGGCACAGGATCAGAGGAATTTTCAGACAAATGCAGCATATAGATGGAACCATACACAGAATTACAAAAAGATTATATTTTACAAAAACAAAGCAGGAACATACGTAAAGGAACTAGACAGACAGATAGCAATACTAGCTTGAATTTTTTAGGGAGCACACCACAATCAAAGAAAGCAAATCAGAAGGGGAGGGAGACAGAGGACACAGGAAGATGACAGGGAAACGATACAACACAAGGCAATGACTAATGAGTTAACAATGAATCAGTAACAGTTCTTACATACATCTAAGTTTCCCACTCAGGAACAAGAAAATTTTCAAATTATGAATTTGTCTACCATTACTCTTACGGAATTCCAGAGGTCAGTTCTCTGCAAAGGTTATCGTTCAGCCCTAGTGTTGATAATTTTGAACTTACAAAGGATTTGTTTGCTTGTGAAGGTTCTCATTCATCCAGGTCATGGTATATCTGTTGTATTCAATTAGATCACCTGGACTTGAAATGTAGTTCTTGAAGACGTTTCGCTAGTCATCCGACTGCTTCTCTCATTCAGAATTCTGATTGAGAAAGCCAGTCGGATGATGCGAAACGTCTTCAAGAACTACATTTCAAGTCCAGTTGATCTAATTGAATACAAAGATAAAGGATTTGTTTCTATTTTGCAGACGATTGGCTCTGAAAGCCTTTTTTCAGAAAGATATATACGAAGATATGGCAGTATCAGATACAAGCAGAGGTATTTTTAGAGCTAAGTCTACATTTACCCCTTCCTTCTCTGATTTTCCGAGTCTAGATGTCTTTTATAAATGTGTCTCTAAAGATATTTTGAAATTGGATAATACTCGTAAATCCAAAAGCAATCTTTCTAAGGATGAACAAAAGCCCTTGGAGAACTGAGGGACATGAAGGACATCGAGATTAAAAAATCGGATAAGGGTGGGAATGTGGTCATTTGGCCCACTACATGTATCTGTGCGAGCAAATAGACAGTTAGACATTGGAAAAATTATTCTTTACTTCCCACAACCCACTTCGGTCTATACACAAAAATTGGGAAGACTATGCAGTTTGCACAGACAGAAGGAATTATTACAGAAAGGAGGCTAAGCATCTTCTAGTCCAGAAAACCAATTATCCCGACATTCTATATGCTTCCCAAGGTACACAAGAATAAAGAGGTCCCTCTGGGAAGACCTATTATAGCAGGTATAGGTAGGTATTTGTGAACCCTTCTGTATCTATATTGATATGTATTTACAAATGTATGTTTTAGGTTTGAAATCATATATTAAGGATGCGTCACACTTTATTTCTACTCTCAAATCAGTGGTTTTGGAGGAAGGAGACATCTTTGCCACTTGCGATGTCGAATCCTTATATTCAAATATAGCACACACAGACGGCCTGAGAGCAGTGGAATACTTTTTGACGCATAAAGAGGTAGGAAATTTAGTCCCTCCTACTAGCACTCCTCAGATTTTTGTCTTAGACACAATTATTTTGTGTTTAATAAAGATATATTTACAAACAAAGGGACCGCTATGGGCGCTCGTTGCGCGCCGTCCTATGCAAATTTGTTCCTAGGGTGCTGGGAAGAACGTATAGTAGAAACTATGTCTCTGTATCAAACTTATGTGAAATATTGGTTGAGGTACATAGACGATATTTTCATCATATGGAAGGGTGATAAATAGAGATGGCCGGTTCGCGGACCCGAACCCGGATCCGCCGCGGATTTCTCCCGTCCGCGAACGGCGGATTATTCCGGACTTTCCGGACTTCCGAACTTCCGAACTGCGGATTTTTTTTTTTTACGAAAATTTGCGAAAATACGAGTATCTCCGTAATTACGAGGATCTACGACACTTTCGGGATACGGAAAAACCGAAGATCCTCGTAATTACGAGGATTCACGTAATTACGAGTATTCTCGTAATTACGAGAATACTCGTAAAAACGAGTAATTCGTGTAAATTTTCAAGACGGAGCAAGCCACATGATCCAAATTAGCCAATGGCAGCTATCATAGTTACAGAAAGCCTTGTTTTTTTACGGAAATCTTCGTTTTTACGTGAATCCTCGTACTTTCGAAAAATACCGTTTTTTTAAAGTCACGCTAGCGGACTGTACTTTTTAGGTATTGTTGGCATTTATACGTGCTTCTAAGGCCATTACCCAGGTCCCTGAGTGGTTAGGTGTACGTTACCAAGGCTATTTAGACCACTTTTAATGCGGATTTTGCCGAACTTTCATTTTAATACGTTTTAACGGGTCCGCTCGCGGATTTTCGAATTTTCGGATTTTTTCGAAAATCCGCGGATCCTCGCGCGGACCGGATTTTTCGAAGTTCGGACATCTCTAGTGATAAACAGTCTTTGACCAGTTTCCTTGACCTTCTTAATGATAACTCTCTGAATATCTATCTCACTAGGGAAATTTCTGATGTACAGGTTAATTTTTTGGATTTAACCATTAAAAAAAGTGGTCCGAATGTAGTAACCACGCTTTATAGAAAGGATACTGCTACTAATTCTCTTTTGCACTTTCACAGTGCCCACCCTCAGGAGCTGCTCAGGGGTATACCTAAGGGGCAGTTCCTGAGGGTGAGAAGAAACTGTACGACAGAAGAGGATTGTAAACGAGAATCGTTAGAATTAGAAATCAGATTTAAAGCAAGAGGGTATCCATGTAACCTGCTAACCAGGACAAAGAGAGAGACGATGAGACTTACACAGAATGAACTACTGAAACCACGCACGCAGACAAGTGACGGTAAAATACGTTTTATTACCCGTTTCAATACAGAATGGCTCTTAATTAAGAGCATTTTGGAAAAAAACTGGCATATCTTGACTAACGATTCTGTCTTTTTACAGTATCTTACAGATAAGCCAGCTATGACAGCAAAAAAAGCATGCAATTTAGCAGACCATCTCATGCACAGTTACTTTAAAAACAGAACTGAACGTCTTGGCAGAGGCTACCATTTACAAGGTAGTTATCCATGTGGCGAATGTAATTTTTGCAGGTTCATTGACCATAAAGACAAAAAAGTGAAAATTTGGAATGCTACAGGTGACAGATACTTTAAGATTAAAAAATACTTCAACTGTAAATCCAGAAATGTTATTTACGGTATCAGTTGCCCCTGTAATAAACTATATGTAGGGAAGACTGAACAGACTCAGTAAACATTTATCTGACATCAGACTTGCAGAGAGGCACTGAAGAGAAGGCAGAGTCATTTCAAGTGTTGCAGCACACTTTGCCAAGTTTCACCACAGCTCAGATAAAGGACTTAAATTCTTTGGCATCGACTCAGTACAAAGTAATATTAGAGGAGGTGATCTTACAAAGAGACTCTTACAGGCAGAAACCAGGTGGATTTACTGGTTGGACAGCAGGGTTCCGAAAGGACTGAATGAGGATTTTGACTTAACACCTTTCATCTAAATGTATTTATTTTCTCCTTCCAGATGAAGCATTATCTTTATAGGACATTTTCTGTATGACATCATGCGAAGAGATGCAATATAAAAAACTTATTTACTATCTTATCCGGAATTATGATAATTTTTGAATAACATCACAGGTGTTTAGGACCCCCTCAGGACGGTTGCGGAATCCTGACAATGGCTTTGGGGATGATTAACCCTCCTTTTTTGGACATGCTACGATACCCGAGGGGTCCTCTGTGTAGTGAATATTACTTTGCTAAGTATACTGGGTACCCCATCTCTATCTTGCAAGATACGTTTTTGGATTTTTAAGTAGATCTTTATATGTGACGTTGGAACCGCTCTAGCTGAATTCTTTACCCTGCTATGACTGAGGTTTAACATACTTACCTATATCTCGGCTGAGGGTTACTATATTTACCTGGAAATCCATGTTTATGTGAACTTGCATAGAGACTTTATTGATCGCCTGCTCATGTATTGGAACTTTCCCACATGTTCATGAATCCAGTAAAATTCACTATGTCAATCGATGTTACTAACATTCACTTTGTCTTTATAAATTGGTATATACATGAATGGAGATTTTACAGACTGTCTGTTATTCAGTGGAACGTTTTTTCATACTTACGTATTCAATTTAATGTATATATGCACTTATTCGCTTTACCTGTAGCTTTAGATTGGAGGCTGGTATCTTAAGGGCTCTCTGACGTGACATTCTGACACTGGGTTACTTATAAGTTTTAACATTTTGAATCAAGTTAGTCCCAGCTCTGCCTGTCCGTTATGCCTTAGATGATTCTAGCACAATGCGCATGCTCACCGACGCTACCAATGGGTTAGCGTCGACGAAACGTGCGGAGTGATTTCACTCGTTTCACCGGAAGTTAAGGCCTACTTGTGTATTTATAGCGCGACGGCAGGGACACTCGACAGCATGGTTCAAGAAGCTCTAAGCATGGTGTTATAGAGCGAAACGCATCCCGATGCTGTGTGGTTTTTAGGTCTTGCCTCTTCTCCGGATGCCCACTGACAAAGACTATGACTTGACTGGTAGATATGTTTAAGTAGGAGGGTTAGGTATTATTTACCAAAAACTGTAAAACCTACTTATACTCTATTTACATCTTTGGAGTGTAGGAGTGTTAGATATATGTTGTATTATTACTGTAAAACCTACCTTGATTGTTTATTAGTATCTGCACATTGCACTTTCTGCTTCGACTAATGTATAAGCTAAGGTCTGTTGGTCTGGGGAGTCACATTTGTACATGGATAGAAAATTGGTTAATGAATAGGATGCAGAGACTAGTTGTTAATGGGGCTTCATCATTATGGACTAAAGTGCTAAGTGGGGTGCCACAGGGTTCTGTGTTGGGGCCGCTTCTATTTAATCTATTTATTAATGATTTGGAAGTGGGTATTGTCAGCAAGGTTTCTGTGTTTGCTGACGACACAAAACTTTGTCGACCATTAAAAACTTCAGAGGATGTGCAATCGTTGCAAGGGGATCTAGATAGATTATCACATTGGGCTGCTAAGTGGCAGATGAAATTCAATGTTGATAAATGTAAGGTGATGCATTTTGGACTTAAAAATCCTTGTGCTACTTATACTATAAATGGCTCTGTGTTAAGTGAATCCCTGTTGGAAAGGGATCTTGGAGTTTTGGTGGATAACAAACTTAAAGGTAGCAAGCAGTGCCAGGCGGCAACAGCCAGAGCCAGCATGGTATTGTCTTGTATAAAGAGAGGTATGGATTCAAGGGAGGAAAATGTAATTCTCCCTCTTTACAAAGCATTGGTAAGGCCTCATTTGGAATATGCAGTGCAATTTTGGAATCCTGTGTACAAAAAGGACATCTTTGAAATGGAAAGGGTTCAGAGAAGGGCAACTAAATTAATAAGGGGATTGGGGGAGCTTGAATATGAAGAGAGACTGGAAAAGTTACAATTATGTACGCTGGAGAAAAGGCGCTTGCGTGGGGATATGATTACTGTGTATAAATACATTAACGGGCCATACAATAAACTATCTGGGGCATTGTTCACCAATAGAACATGTCAAAGGACACGAGGACATCCCTTAAGACTTGAAGAAAAAAGGTTTAGGCTTCAAGCTCGGAAAGGGTTTTTCACTGTGAGAACGGTAAGGCTATGGAACTGTCTTCCAGTGGACGTTGTAATGGCAGGTTCATTGGTCAGTTTCAAAAAAAAGCTGGATGAGTTTCTGCAAACAAGGAATGTTGCAAGTTACTGGTATTGATACATAAAGTAGAGTTGATCCAGGGAAATTTCCGATTGCCACTTGGAGTCAGGAAGGAATTTTTTCCCCCTTCATAAATTTGGTGGGGTTTTTTTGCCTTCCTCTGGATCAACAGTTAGGCAGGAAATGAGGATATTGCTAGATGGGTTGGACATAAACCAAATAAAAAAAAGTTTTGACAAAAATAAAAATATGTCTAAAACCACTTAAAGTGTCTCCTGTTTTATAATATGTTTTTTCTTGTTGCCAGAAAAGATCTTTGCCTGTTTTTAAAAATCGTAAAAACTGGGAAAAAGTAAAATGTTAATAAATTCAACACTGGGTGAATGGGATAGGAGGACAGCTAACCTAACTGTGGGCTCTAGCTACTCGAACTCCCGAGAAAGAAACACCATAAAAGAGACATACGGGATTGTTTTAAATATCAGAGCAACCAGGGTCCTGAATATATTAGTGAATTGTCTTAACTAAGAGTGAAAACTATCACCCACACCGTATCAACATCTTCTCTGTTTGCTCGTGCTATCCATTGTCGCGGTTATTCTTTCCCCTCTCCTCCTCCTATACTTAAATCACACAAGAAACAAAAGTGTACTTAAAGACTGCAATATGCTTTTTAAATGATAAAAAGGTCTTCCACCCCCTTGGAACTAAAAACTATGCATAATTCATGGCTTAATAAAGCCTCAAAACGCCATAACAGCTCTCAAAAAACTATATCGACAATAAAAAGCAGACATAACTTTTCCTACAGGCGACCCAACTTCAACATCTCAATGCTGATTCAAAAACAAAGGTATGGGAATCCTAATGACAAAAAATTTAAGGTGTTACAAGAATCACAAAAGGGGTCATTCAATAGGGGTGGTTGATTCAATACCAATCCTACACAACAACATCTGGATAATCTAGAGATTCAAAAAAACAACTCTACTTAGCAGACATGTGGAGAGGAGAACATCACCCAACAACAAAAAAGGACTACACATTCTTCTCCCACCACACACAATCGCATCAAGAGTTAGGACTTCCTATTCACAAAAAAACAGATCTTGCTACCAAAAAAACCCAAACAATCCCAAATACACGCCCTCAATTGAGTCAGACCACGCAATAGTAGATCCCAAATTAACATAAATGGGGAATAGACGAGCTGTCGCTACAGGGCTCTTTAGTTGGGTTGCCACCTCACTAGGAGTGGCGTGCAGCTGTTAGGGGAGAAGATAGCTAGAGGTTGGACGGAGATTTTAAAACTAGGTTGGTGGGGGGGGGGGGTTAGGGGTGGTATTAGCAGGTCTAACTGGGCAAGACAGACCAAGAGGAAAGGCGGAGTGTTGTAGATAGGCCAGGGGGTGGGGCATAGCATATGGATGGGAGGCAGTGTATTAAAAGTGTCCGATAAATTACAGATCATATTAAAATGTTGTTTGCAAAATGGAGAAATGATGGCCATTGAAGGAAAAGATGGGGTAAAAGATATAGCAGAAAAATCCGTACGACAAGTATGTGTTGACAGCAGGCTGCACGCTTACGGTTCTCTAAAACATTCCTTATTCCAAAGATTCATCAGGGACACACACACTGGTAAAATAGAGACAAGACAACTCGGGAACACAGGGTGCCGGCGTTCGTGACGTCAATAGCAGAAAATGATTGAACAGTTCTCACGATGGGCTGATAATATAGAAGGTATGGCCTTGTTAGCGAGGACAGAAAAAGGAAAGGGGGAGGAGAGTATGTGTTTATGTTAAAAAGGAATTGAGCAAATTCAAGAAGGGCGAGCGATAACTGGTGATATGGATGATAAAGTGAGGGCATATTGTGGAAATTAAGGAAACTTAGGAACAGGAGGGGGTAGGTAATGTCATTGTGGTATCTGTAATAAGCCGCCAAATGCTAAGAAAGCAGGAGGGAGGTGAGTCAACTTCATAGGCAGTTGTCAAGGGCTGTGCCAATGTTGAGGGATGTGCTCATTATGGGACTTCAATCCCGACATTGATTGGGTGTGGTGGAATGCACATCACAGAGAAAAAGGCGATGAGTTCCTGAATTCTGCTGCAGGATAATTTTCTCTCACAGGTGGTTGAGGTTCCGACTAGAAAAGGAGCTCTGTTGGACTGGTAATATCTAACATTTTGGAGCGCATTATAGATTAAAGGTAACTGGAGGCTTAGGGAATATTGGACCGATGAAATAGTGGCATTTGGACTTTGTATCGAAAGGAAAAGTGCTGCGGGTTAACAAAAGACAGTTAATGTCTAGAAATTAAATTTCCCAGGTTAAAAAAGCATCTTCAGACTATGCAACTGGATAATGTATTATCAGGAATGTAGCTGAACAGAAGTGGGACTGTGTTCAGGGGATTTTAAGCCAGTTCACAATCTCTACTATCCCTTGGAAATAAAATGTAAAAAAAACATAAATCCGCACCCAGTGGCTGACATTCTTTGATTGTAAAGAGGCAAAAATGGAAAGGAAGAAAAAAAAGGCATTTAAAACCTTTAAGGCCGATGAACGGGAAAGGGCCTTTGGGATTAAAAACTCGTAACAAGGAAGTGTAAGAACGCAATGCCAATAGCTAAATAATAAATGAAGTGAGGAGTAGCTGGACAAGCATCACTAAGCCAAAACTGTTTTTTATTTAGTATCATAATAGTAAGAAGATGAGGACTGAGAATGTGGCACCTTAATTAAGGGATAAGTTAATTATGGAACGATGGCGACTAAATTAAAGCAATGTCTTGACATACTTTTTTTCCTCTATATACACTATAGAAGATCCAAATACAGATATCATAGCGTTCAGAGCAATAATGGTATAAAGATTCAAGTGCGACTTTGGTTAACCGAGGATAAGTACCAGAAGAACTAAAGAAGGTAATATTAATTAATTCCTGGACCGGATAAAATACATCCTCGGGTTTTAAGGAGTAAGTTCAGTGTTTTATTAGGTTCATTGTTTCTATTTTGCGAGCTCCATCATGTCCGGTGATGCTGCTCTGGATGAAAAAAAGATGAAGTTATTCCAATATTCATAAAGGGTAGTCGTTCACAGCTGGGTAATTCACAGTGAAGGTCTTGAACTTCGTGGTGGGAAAGATCCTGGAAAGTTTAATAATGGGAAAATGTTCTAGCAGTATTGTTTTTTCAAGGACTGCACATTATAAGTAGGACCAGCATGGGATTTAGGAGGAATAGATCTGTCAAACTAACTTGCTTGGCTTTTATGAGGAAGGTAAGTAGAATTAGACTCTGGCATAGCAGTAGATGTAGCCCTATTACTGGAATTTTGCAAAGGCTTTTGATACAGTCCCCCATAGGCGACTCTAGGAGTATAAGCATGGTGTTGGTCTGGGAGTCACCATTTGTACTGGATAGAAAATGGTGTAATGAATAGGATGCAGAGAGTAGTTGTTAATGTAGCTCATATTATGGACTAAAGTGCCAAGTAGGTGGATGCCCACAGGGTTCTGTGCTGGGCCGCTTCTATTTAATCATATTATTGGAAGGGGTATTGTAGCCAAGGTTTGTGTTTGCTGAACAAAGCACCATTAAAAACTTCAGAAGGATGTGCAATCGTTGCAAGGGGATCTGATAGATTGTCACATTGGGTCTACGTGGCAGAAAAGATGAAATTCAATGTTGTATAAATGTAAAGGTGATGCATTTTGGACTTAAAAATCCTTGGCTTTACTTATACTATAAGGCTCTGTGTTTAAGTGAATCCCTGTTGGAAAGGGATCTTGGCGTTTTGGTGGATAAAAAACTTAAAGGTAGCAAGCAGTACAGGCGGCAACAGCCAGAGAGGTATGGATTCAGGGAGGAAATGATAATTACTCCCTCTTTACAAAAGCATTGCGTAAGGCCTCATTGGAATATGCAGTGCAAATTTGGAGAATCCGTGTGTACAAAAAGGACATCTTTGAAATGGAAAGGGTTCAGAGATGGGCAACTAAATTAATAAGGGATTTGGGGAGCCTTGGAATATGAAGGAGACTGGAAAAGTTACAATTAGTACGCTAGAGGAAAAAGGCGCTTGCGTGGGATCATGATTACTGGTATTAAATACATTAACGGGCCATCAATAAACTATTGGGGCATTGTTCACAATATGAAACATGTCAAAGGACACGAGGACATGCCTTAAGACTGAGAAAAAAGGTTTAAAGCGTCAAGCTCGGAAAGGGTTTTCACTGTAATGAGACGGCAAAAGCTATGGAATTCCAGTGGACGTTGTTATGCAGGTGGTCATTGGTCAGTTTAAAAAAAAGCGAATGAGTTCTGCAAACAAGGATGTGCAAGGTTATGAGTATGATACATAAGTAGAGTTGATTCCAAGGAAATTTCCGATGAAACTTGCAGTCAGGAAGGAATTTTTTCCCCCTCATAAATTTGTGGGTTTTTTTTTTGCCTTCTCTGGATCAACAGTTAGGCAGGAAATGAGGATATGCTAGATGGTTTGAACGGAGAAGACGTATGTCTTGTTTCAACCTCAAATACTATTTACTTTACTAGAAAGGAACATGAAACTTAACAACACTCTTTTACTAGAAGAAGCATTATGCCAAACAGATAAACACAACACAACCACTACTTCACAGAAATTAACACACCAGATGTTTTAGCCTAACTAATGATAGGGATGCCTCAAAGCAGTTACAAGAGGATAATTATAGAGCTATGCAAGCCAAAATCAAGGACAAGCGACACAGATAGAGAAACAAGCTACAGGAATGAATTACACTAAAAATAAAAAAATCCTTAAAAGAGAAAACTAATATAAGATTACAAACAGCAAAGAACCAACTAAACGAAAGCACTTAGATATAGAAGAGCCCTATACCTGAAATAAAACTAAAGAAATTTGTTACCAATATGCCAACAAACCACACACCACTTCAGCACAAAAATACACTTAGGCCCACACAAAACCACGCGTTGTACGGCGCTACGCCTATTAAGGAAAGGAGAGCTAGGCATAGGGTTGTAGCTGAGAAAGCTCCTGGAGCGGAGGCGGAGCGAAAGACCGTCCTAACATGTGACGATAGGATCCGATTTTATCCACACTTTCTTCACTTGCCACTGTGTCTCCATTATGGCGTAAGTAGGGAGAACCCCCATGATGTAGACGAATTGTACATTATCTCACTTTTGAATGATCTGGTAAACTGATACTGTTATTTCACATTGCCACAGCTGTTATGCATTTATACTATGCAATTGAAGAGGAACTGGGTATTTTTAATTGTTTTTTAATACATTTAGCCTGCCTATTTAAAATAACGGATGTGTTAGTTATACACATGAATTTTGCCTTCTCATTTAGAGGTTGCAGACCAGACCTTTCTCTCAATCTCCACAAAACCCAATAACCATCCTGAAAGACTTAAAGGAACAAAAAAGTGCAAAAAAAATCCTAGAAATATTCCAAGGATATACCAAAAACTTAGTACAACACGATAAAGCCCACTAAAAACCAAACAGGCCCACGCAGTAATGAATGTTTCAAACCTACATTGTAAATGACATACAGATACATAAGTCTTACGCCAACAATATAACTCAATCACCAAACTTTATAACGAAATTTCTAAAAGAATCACCATCCCACTAGCTCACATGAACACAGCTGCAATCACCTTAATACCGAAAGAAGGAAAAAAATTTACCCTTACGACTAACTATAGACCGATCTCATTGATAACACAGATATGAAAATCTTTACAAATTATAACAAAACGCTCCAAACAACCTTCCGACAATAATCTACCGACCAATCAGGATTTATTTTCAAAGACAAATGACAGACAATATACGTTAGCGGGCTACAACTCATTTCATACATCATTCAACTCCACACAACAACCATTCTATCCGCTCCTTTAGACATTCCAAAAAGCTTTGACATGGTAGGATGGGACAGTATATGTGTTCCATTTTTAAGAATTATAACTTCCCTCCAACATTCTATCTGAAACTGGAAAACAAACTCTACAGCTCAAACTTGGGCCTATATATCCCAATGGGTCAATCATCCAAAACATTTCCAATTAAAGGAGGGCTACTATCCCCTCTACTATTTGCTCTAACATTGAACTCTGGAAAACATATATAGAAACTCTCCCAACATAACAGGAATAAAAAATAAAAACACAAACACATAAATGACACTAGCACAGAAAAAATTCTTCTATTTCTCACTTCCCCAATTATATCTTACCAAATCTTATCACAACGTAAAACAAATTTCAACAGATATCATGGCTTCAATCAACACAGACAATCCCAAGCACTCCCAATACTAATACAGCCACAACACTCACCCACTAAACCATACTTTAATCCTCCAAGGAAAACTGAAAAACTAACTACCTAGGAATCAAACTAACAACATCATACTTTACACTATATAAAGAAAATACACAAAGATCTACACACCACTAAAACAAAAACACCCCAAAATGGAAACACTATAATATATCATGGTTGGACCAAATTAAACACAATCAAATAAATATCTACCAAGACTACTATATCTTTTTCAGATCTCTTCCTGTTAATGCCCCACCCACAACTTTCCAAACCCTTAAAAAAGATCTAGGAGTCTTCGTCTGGTCCAATCACAAACCAAGAGTAAATGTTAGAATTTTAAACCAAAGCTAAGGAAAAAGGGGGCCTAGGACTCCCAATATGCAAAAAACTACTCATAGCTGTTCAATGCTACATAAGCTACACAACAAGGCTGCTACAACACAAAATGGACAACATTGGTCCCATACCAAATAAATTTTTTCAAGGATTCCCCATGTACATTATATTTGGATCCCTAAAACAAAAAAGGAAACACAGGAAAATCTCCTACCCTCGGTTCTCAATCTTTCTGTTAGGTTTACCTGTTCGAAGACAGGAGAAGTCAGGACCAGAGAGGAAATCGTCACCACAGGATCAGAAGATGCAGGAACAGGCCCCGCAAATAAGGGAGAAATAAATAAATAAGTCCAGCAAAACAAGAAGGAACAGCACAAAGTTTGTAAGCAAAGTTCAAAGCAGGAACAAGAATATCAGGAGTCCAAGGCAAACTTAGCTAATAAACTATAGCAGGGAACCCAGCACAGGTACTGAGACAGCAATGCTATTTTCAGGCATCAGAGGGAAGTTTCGGCCCTTATTCAATCTTCACGCCAGTGGGCGCTCCTGCATGACCTCACATACCCCGGCGTGGGGTGGGCACACTGTCGCGCTTCTGACGTCAACGCACATGGCGCTCTGACGTTGGCGGGCAAACATCGCCACATATGGAAGGACCGGAGCATGGGTAAGGTAAGTACTGTAACTTCCCTAGGGGGGGCTCAGGACCATCATGACTAGGTTTCTGCAGAAAGGTTTTGGAGAATTTGAAACTAAACGAGGAGCATGAACTTCCAAGTGTTTGACCCAAGAACACTCTTTAGGACAAAGCTTTTCCACTGAATGAGATTGTGTAATGGTACCTCTGGAGAACCTGGACGAGATCCTTTCCACTTCTTACTCCTGTTGACCATGACCAAATTGGAATTGGGAGGAACGGGGATAAGAAAATGGTTAGAAGACACCAGCTTTAATAAGGATACATGAACACATTAGGGATTTTCATTTCAGGAGGAAGTAATAATCTAAAAGCCGTAGGGTTAATTACTTCCATGATGGGAAAGGACCAATGAATTTAGGACCAAATTTTGGAGATGGGAGGTTAATGTTTTGGTGGAAAGCCATACTTTATCCCAATTGAGTATGGAGGAGAGGTCGCGTTCTTATTAGAGTAGGTTTTCTTTACTAAGGAGTTTTTTTCCGATGAATTTGATAGACTTCAGTTTGCAGACAGGGGGGCTGATGGTCATTGGCTGCTGGGACAGAAAAATCTTGTGGGATGGCTCAAGGAGTCGTCCATACACAGTTATGAAGGGTGATCTACCAGTAGAGGATGGGTATTAGCAATGTTATGAGCGAATTCCGCCCAAGGTAAAAAGGTCAGACCAGGGCTTTCTTAGTGATCAAATAGTTCTGCCAATCAGAGGAAGAGGAAACGATTTTTGATGGTATCTATTGAGACCTCGATAATCTAGGACGAAGGACCCCCATCCTTCTCCACAAAAAAAAAAAAATCCCGCAACAGCAGGGGAAGTAGAGGGTCGACTGAAACCGTTGAAGGTGTTCCTGGATGTATTCTTTATAGACTTAGGGCCGATTTATAAATGGGGTTATTACCGCCCAAAAGTTACCGCCGCACATCGCGCGCTGTGAAAATAAAGTTACCAACCGCGCGGGACCCTGGGGGAAGACGGGCAAGATTAACACTGCGCATCAGTTACAGCCACTTTATAAATAGAAGCAAGTGGTAACTGATGCAATGTTAACGTAATGTTATAAATCATATTGATTTGGCGAAAACTGCGGGAAACTCAGCCGCGAAAAGTTAACAGCCGTTTATAAAATATGCCCTTAGTCTCTGAAGGGGAGAGGGGATAGGTACAAACAACATGGTGGGAATGGTACCAGGGAGACACTCATAGGGCACTCATATGGCGATGAGGTGGAAGATTTTTTACAGAAGATATCCAACAAAATCTTGGTAGTAAGGTCACAGACCCACAGGAATGGAGGAGGTAAAGAGAAACACATGGTTGACAGGAGGACTCCAATGAGAATGCTATTAGTACTGCCAGTCTATGCAGGGGTTATGAAGTCGAAGCCAGGGAAGACCAAGAACAATCGGTGTGGAAGGACAGTTAATGAAAGGACGGTGATATTTTCTTTATGAGATGGACCAACTCTCAAAGACATTAGACCTGTGGTCAGAGAAATAACATCAAGAGAAAGAGGTCTGTGGTCAATGGAAAGCAACAGAGAGGGTTGGACAGTGGCAGGAGTGGAATACCAATTGTTTAGCAAAAGTAGTGTCCTAAAATGCCAGTTGCCCCAGAGCAAGGAATGCCAA
Source organism: Hymenochirus boettgeri (assembly GCA_019447015.1). Classification (NCBI taxonomy): domain Eukaryota; kingdom Metazoa; phylum Chordata; class Amphibia; order Anura; family Pipidae; genus Hymenochirus; species Hymenochirus boettgeri. The sequence continues at coordinate 71,823,592 of CM033472.1, forward strand.
CACTCAAGGTGTTTGGGGGGTTTAATTGGAGTTGTACAGGAAGGAGAAATTGAGTAGAATATTGCAGGGTGATGTTAGATATTCTGCCAGAGAGTCACTCAATCCTATTAGGCCTTGGAGTTTCCTGTTTAATTGAGCAATCTTGGCGATGTGCCCCCTACCCAACAGTAGAGACATAACCCCGCTGTAACCTTTCTTCAGACAGATGGGCTCTACCAATCTGCACAGGTTCTACAGCCAAGAGAGAATTAGAAGTAGAAGGTTGAGGAGGGAGGTTAAATCATGGAGCCAAGGGTTGGAATTCTACTGTTTCTTTCTCGGAGAGGCGTTCTCTAAGGTGGGTACTATCTTGATACTAAGGAGATAAGTTCATCTAAGTTGGTAGGTATAGGATAGTATTTGAGGTTGAAATAAAGACATACTCCATCCAGTCCAACCATCTAGCAATATCCTCATTTCCTGCCTAACTGTTGATCCAAGGAAGGCAAAAAAAAAACACCAAATTTATGAAGGGGGAAAAAATTCCTCCTGACTCCAATGGCAATCGGAAATTTCCCTGGATCAACTCTACTTTATGTATCAATACCAGTAACTTGCAACATTCCTGTTTGCAGAGAAACTCATCCAGCTTTTTTTTAAACTGACCAATGAACCTGCCATTACAACGTCCACTGGAAGACGTTCCATAGCCTTACCGTTCTCACAGTGAAAAAACCCTTTCCGAGCTTGAAGCCTAAACCTTTTTCTTCAAGTCTTAAGGGATGTCCTCGTGTCCTTTGACAGTTTTGGTGAACAATGCCCCAGATAGTTTATTGTATGGCCCGTTAATGTATTTATACACAGTAATCATATCCCCACGCAAGGCCTTTTCTCCAGCGTACATAATTGTAACTTTTCCAGCTCTCTTCATATTCAAGCTCCCCCAATCCCCTTATTAATTTAGTTGCCTTCTCTGAACCTTTCCATTTCAAAGATGTCCTTTTGTACACAGGATTCCAAAATTGCACTGCATATTCCAAATGAGGCCTTACCAATGCTTTGTAAAGAGGGAGAATTACATTTTCCTCCCTTGAATCCATACCTCCTTTATACAAGACAATACCATGCTGGCTCTGGCTGTTGCCGCCTGGCACTGCTTGCTACCTTTAAGTTTGTTATCCACCAAAACTCCAAGATCCCTTTCCAACAGGGATTCATTAACACAGAGCCATTTATAGTATAAGTAGCACAAGATTTTTAAGTCCAAAAGCATCACCTTACATTATCAACATTGAATTTCATCTGCCACTTAGCAGCCCAATGTGATAATCTATCTAGATCCCCTTGCAACGATTGCACATCCTCTGAAGTTTTAATGGTCGACAAAGTTTTGTGTCGTCAGCAAACACAGAAACCTTGCTGACAATACCCCTTCCAAATCATTAATAAATAGATTAAATAGAAGCGGCCCCAACACAGAAACCTGTGGCACCCCACTTAGCACTTTAGTCCATAATGATGAAGCCCCATTAACAACTAGTCTCTGCATCCTATTCATTAACCAATTTCTATCCATGTACAAATGTGACTCCCCAGACCAACAGACCTTAGCTTATCATTAGTCGCCTATGGGGGACTGTATCAAAAGCCTTTTGCAAAATCCAAGTAACTACATCTATGCTATACCAGAGTCTAAATTCTACTTACTTCCTATAAAGCCAAGCAAGTTAGTTGAACAGAATCTATTCTCCACATCCATGTGGTTACTACTTATAATGTCAGTCCTTGAAACATACTCTAGAACATGTTCCTTATTAAACTTTCCAGGATCTTCCACACCAATGAATTAACTTACAGGCCTGTAATTACCCGGCTGTGAACGACTAACCTTTTAAATTTGGAATAACATCAGCCTTTCCAATCCAGAGGCACACCAGGACACTGAGGAATCAGCAAAAATAAGAAACAATGGCCTAGATAAAACTTAACTTAGCTCCTAAGTACCGAGGATGAATTTTAGCGGTCCAGGAGATTTACTAATATTACACCTTATTTAGTTCTTTCTGTCAATATCCTCGGTTAACCAAAGTGAACTGAATTGTTTATACCTTTATTGCTACATACTCTATGATATCTGTACTTGGATCTTCTATAGTGTAACAGAGGGAAAAAAATTATTCAAGACATTTGCTTTATCGCCATCCTCCGTAACTAACTTATCCCCATTAATTAATGGTGCCACATTCTCAGTCCTCATCTTCTACTATTAATATAATTAAAAAAATGTTTAGGCTTAGTGATGCCTTTTTAGCTATCCTAACTTCATTATTAATTTAGCTAGTTGATGAGTTCTTACACTCCTTGTTACAGTTTTTATACTCCCTAAAGGCCCTTTCCGTTCCCTCGGCTTAAAGGTTTTAAATGCCTTTTTCTTCCTACCATTTGCCTCTTTACATCAGAATTAAGCCAATGGCGGGATTTATTTTTTTTTACATTTATTTCCCAAGGGTATAAATTTAGATGTGGAACTGGCTAAATCCCCTTGAACACCTGATACCTGATAATAATTATCCAGTTGACATTCTGAGAGCTGCTTTTAACCTGGGAAAATTAATTCCTGAAATTAAATGTCTTTGTTACCCCAGCGCACTTTCCTTCGATAACAAAGTCCAATGTCCATATTTCATGGTCACTATTCCCTAAGCCTCAGTTACCTTTATATCTATAATGCGCTCCACAAGTTAGATATACCAGATCCACAGAGCTCCTTTTCTAGTAGGAACCTCAACCACCTGTGAGAGAAAATTATCCTGCAGCAAATTCAGGAACTCATGCGCCTTTTCTGTGATGGCGTTCCACCACACCAATCATGTCAGGGTAATTGAAGTCCCCCATAATGAGCACACTCCCCAAACTGCAGCCCTTGCCAACTGCATATGAAGTTGACTCACCTCCTCTCTGCTAGCATTGGGGCTTATAGCAGACACCAACAATGACATTACCCCCCTTTCCTGTTGCCTAATTCCACCATATTGCCTCCACTTTATCATCCATATCACCAGCTATCTCTTCTTTTAAATTTGGTCAATCTTTTTTAACATATACCATACTCCTCCCCCTTTCCTTTTTTTTCTGTCCTGCCTAAACAAGGCATATCCGTCTATATTTACAGCCAGTCGTGAGAACTGTTAACAACCACGTTTTCTGCTATACCTATTACATCATACTTTCATTCAATCCATCACTTCCAATTACCCATTTTGTCAGCCAGGCTTCTCGCATTTGCAAACATACATTTTAAATTATGATCCTGTAATTTTATTCGTACACTTTGTGAAATAACATTCCTCCTACCCCCTATGCTAGCCCACCCCCCTTTCCACCACCACTGGTCTATCTACACCCTGCTTTCCTCTGGACAATCTATCCCAGTGAGAGCTGCTAATACCCTCCCCCCCCCAAACCTAGTTTAAAATCTCCTCCAACCCTCTAGCCATCTTCTCCCCTAAAAAAACAGGTAAATCTCTTGAGACCAGGTCGTCCTTTAATTTATCAGAAAGGCCCTGCTAATAGGCAGCTACAGGAGCCTCATTATTCCATGTAACCTTTGCAGCCAGTGTACGGACTTCATGGTGTTGACTAGCATTACGAAATATTCTGTTTCAATGTGTAAGAGGGAAAGAGTGGTGGCTGTCATAGCACGACCGGGAGCATCAAAGATGTTTGAAGGAAGAAAGGAATTCAGCAGAATTATTCCCAGAGGAGAATTCTTTCCCTGTAGCTGTCAGTTCCCTGTAACGTAAGGAGATATTTATCCCACCGTAGCTCGATCCAACACAAAAGTGGGAAGGTTGTAGTTCAAACTACATCTGAGATTTGTTGACAAAACATCTACAAGCTTGACGTGGGGAGGAGGAATGTGTGGTTCCTGTGTGGCCCTCCATAGGTAGTTGGGGATGTTGTACAATTGGGTTGTACACATTGTCACTGGCTGCGGGAGGTTGGAGGTGCTCTTGCTAATGTCTGTCCAATACGATTCTGTGGGGTTCATACGCATCCATCCATGCCGTCATGCCCTGAAGATCTTTCCCAGATCTAGGGATGCTTCTCAGGTGGGTCCATGGCCCAAAAATACGTTAGGTTACCTGTTCTGAATACAGGAGAAGTCGGGACCAGTGAGGAAAACGTCACCACAGGATCAGAGATAGCAGGAACAGGTACAGCACATAAGGAGCGATAAATAAATAAGTCAGAAATACAAGAAGGATCCAGCACAAGGTTGTAGTAAAGGACAAAACTTGAGGATCAGGAACAAGAATATAAGATTCCAAGGAAACTTAATCAACTTAATCAAAAAACTAGAGCAGGGAACCCAGCCACAGCTACTGAGACAAGCAATGCTATTTTCGGCATCAGAGGGAATTTTCCGGACCCTTTTCAATCTTGCGCCGGGGCACTGCCTGGAGGCGATGGGTAAGGTAAGTAAGAATGCCTTACCTTTCTTCAATATGGGACAAACAATCAAACAATACAATGCACTTCCTTACCTCCTACCTACATCCAATACATCTCAACAAAGATTCCATCAGGACTATCACCCAATAAAATGGATTACCAACAAAATATGGCAGTTTGGGCAATTACTAATAAACAAAAGAAATGGATCCCATGGCATCAAATACAACAAAAAACTCAACCTACCTAAACAAGCATCATTTCAATATCAAATGAAAAATTATTTAAATAAGCAAACCAGCCGATTCAATTCAGACGATACCCAGAACTAATCACCAAAATGAGAGTGAATCCAACAGACAGCAAAATTAATTACCAAACTTTCCCAAACTTATCGGATTATGTAGATAGAAAACATAAATCTACGAAGAAAAATATATGAAAATCTTGGAACAAAGACCTATCCACAAACACAAGGTGGTGAGATATTTTGACCAGAGCCACCAAACAAATACACCTCACCAAACAATCCTATAAAATGCTCCAGAGGATGTTCAAATCCAGGTTCTTTATACACATGTGTGGGACTGTCCAGTAATAGCACTTGGACTCAAACACAAGCCCTACTGGAACAAAATTTCCAGTGTCAAACTGCAAATAAATCCAGCAACATTCTTTTAGGACTACCACTATCAGAACTATTCAGCAGCCAACACAAAACCTAGCTGCCCAAAATTATTCTAGAGCAACAAATCAATATTGCTCAACTTTAGAAACAAAACTAACCCCCCACAATTCAACAAGTACTATCAAAATAAAATTCATTAGATAAGGAACATATCAAACATCTGCAAATGAAAAAAGACTATAATTTGTGTGTTGCCCTTTGACGATATCTTTGATTCAAACACAGGTGATGGACACTAGAGGGAGGGGGGTGGGGGGAAAAAAGGAAAAAATGGAAATATAACTAATGTGACATAGAATAAAGCTAAATAATGTACATAAGCTCATCTACTTCTCAATTACTCTTATTTAAACACACACACTCTTTATCCCCTTCATCTTTCTCCTCTCTCCTCTTCTTTCACTAACAACTCTTCCAAATAATATGATAATCTTTTAAAAATGAAAAAGGGAAGCAGATAAATGGAATGTCAACCAAACTTCTTCAAATAAAAAATATATTTAAAAAAAAAGTAGGCTGGATATATTTCTAAAACTGAAATATATTGGAATTGCTAGGATTAAACATATACAGGGAGCTTCAATAAAATTAGCATTAAAAATAGTGCTAATTTGCCCCAACAATCAGATGTTAGCTTTCACAATGTTAATAAGATCTGATTGGTTGGGGCAAAATTAGTACCATTTTAAATGATAAGATTACCCGATTCGCATGTTGCTCTAGGCAAATGTGGCTTCCAGTATTTGTACTGGATTTGGTCTTGGTTTAAATCCCAAAAGTAATTTTTACCCAGCACCACTTTAAGGCAAGCATAAGCTGGTCTTAAATTGTGGAGTTTAAAGTGGTGCAAATCCTTTATTAAATACTGATTGCAGGGTATCTTTTGCGAAAATGGTGCAGCCGTTGCAAATTATGGAGTTAACCTTGCGCTAACCTTAACAATATTGGTGAGCAGAGTTCAGCCCCTCTTTTTAGCGCAGCATGCCTGGGTAAATGAGGCCCAAGAACTTTTATTGATACTGTGGTTCTGGTTGATCCCAGGGCACTTCTCCTATAAGTTAAGGACCTCAAGATTATTATTACCTTTGGCTAGTGATAAAAAAATGTAAAATGTAATGATTGTAAAATATTTCTACATGGTGGAAGCCACGCCCGATGGTGCGGTCCTCTATGGATCATACGATCATCGCGGAAACTGTCAGACGCAGCCCTTCCTCCTGGCCAACAGGGGGATCCAATATTTTTCTTTCTCGTCTGATTATTATTCCTAAGTTTGTTGTTTTTCTTGATTCCCCTTTTCTCTTCTGCTCTAATTTTATGAAAGCCAACAAATCCATATGCTTATTTTCTTTATATCATGCAATCCCTAGCAAAGTTGTGTGTTTCTTTTAATTTGGCTTGAAGAGCCAAATTACTGTTCTTTCATTTTCTTCTTGTTCTTCTTTTTTTTGTTTCTTTCCGTTTTATTCTTCTGCTTTTTTGGACTGTATCTTCTCCCACGTTTTTGAGATAGAACATGAAATTCAGTACAGACATGCAGGGCATATAGTTGAGTGTGCTATTACCTAGCTAAGGAATTTTCGGAAGCGTTACATCGCTATCGGCGAATTACGGGAAATTTTTCCCTATATGGTAAACATATCAGTGTGTAATCTTTAATGTGAATATTTCAAAATTGTTTGTTTCATGTCATAAACACAAACGCTGATACCCCTAACCCCCCACACAGACACAGGTACACCCACCTACGACCCTACCTTTCCATTCCCATGGAAGCCATAACTTAAAGGGTAACTAAAAAAAAAAACTAATTTGATCAATCCACAAAAAAGTAAGTTATTTGGTCATACATGCCAAAAACACATACCCCCAACCTCACACACTACTGACCTACCCTTCCATTGCCGTGGGCAGCCATACTTAAGGCTAAATAAGGTAAAAAAAAACATTTGATATATTCTCAATAAAAGATAATTTTATGGTTGTAAATAACAACAAAAACATACCCCAACCTCACATGGGTGACACACCTAATGATCTACCCTTCCATTCCTGTGGCAGCCTTACCTTAAAGGGTAACTAAATTCAAAAAAGCTAATTTTGATTATCCTCAATAAAAGATAGTTTTTTGGTTGTAAACACAAATTTTTTTACCCAATCATCAAAAAAAGTTTGGTTTTTTAACCCCCACCCGACAAGGTACACACACCTACTGATTACTATCCATTACTGTGGCAGTCATGCTTAAAGGGTAACTAAAGTTTTTTAAAAAAATTATATCACATAATCAAAAAAGTTGTTTTTTTTTAACTTCCAACCTGATCAGGTACACACATCTACTGACTACCGTTCCATTTTCATGGCAGCAATGATTTTAAAGGGAAACTTTAGTCAAAAAAACAATTTTGACTAATCAACAACAAAGTTTGTTTTTTTAACCCCCAACTGACACAGGTACACACACCTACTGATCTATGGCAGCCATAATTAAAAGGGTAACTAAATAGTAAAAAAAAAAATTTGACCAATGATCAAAAAAGTTTTGTTTTTTTAACCCCCAAACGCACAGGTACACAACTACTGATCTACTTATCCATTACAGTGGCAGCCATACTTAAGGGTAACTAAAGTCAAAAGAACAAATTTTTGATCAATAATCAAAAAGGTTTGTTTTTTAACTCCAAACCTGTTCCAAGCAACACACCTCTGTGGCAGCATACTTAAAGGGTAACATAGTCATTTTTTTTTACCAATATTCAAAAAATTTGCTTTTTTTAACCCCCAACGTGGCACAGGTACACACACCTACTGACCTACCCCTCCCTTACTGTGCACCATACTTAAAGGTATAGTCAAAAATAAATTTTGATCAATAATCAAAAAAGTTTGCTCTTTTAACTTCCAACCTGACACAGGTACAACACCAACTAAGCTACCCATTCATTCATGTGTCAACCATATTTAAAGGGTAAGTATAGTAAAAAAAAACACATTTGACCAATATCAAAATAGTTAGTCTTTTATCCCCCAACCTGACACGAGTACACACACAAAGACTATCTTAATTCAGTGGACAGCATATTTAACCTTCACTGCCAGGAGAATTTTTTTTGCGTTAACTGCCAGAAGAATTTTCAGGATTTGCCCTTAAATCGCTTTAGACTAATTTTACCGTAGGAAACCTTGCAGCAAATCAGGAAATATACATTGTTTTTTTCAGCACAAAGTGTACTTTAACATGGTAAGAATTTTGTAACTTTCTGGAAATATTACTGGAATTATGGGTAAAATATGTTAAAAAATGAAAAATTTGCCATTTTTCATGGATTTTCCCATTTTTATTTATAGTTATCTTAAGTTACGCACAAAAATCTTACTGTTTCTAAAAGCTCTGATATCCGAGTATAACAATACCAGATATATGTAGGTACTACACTTTCTGTACAGGAGACCCCCCAAACTAAAACTGCACCTTCAAGATATTACACCAAATTAAATGTGTAACCACTTCTCACTGTTAACATAGAATATCTACCAAATTAAAAAAATATCCCCACAAGTGAGATATTTTTAGAAATCACACCCCGCAGGATATTATGAGTGAGGTAGTTTTCGGTAAAAATGCAAGATACCAGGCGCAGCTCTTCGTCCAATTGTAAGTTATTTTCTCACATTTCCCTTTTTTTCCTCAACTGTAAAATCAGAGACAAATCAAATGCGAATTTCAGCTAAAACTGTGGAGGAAAGTTCAAATGCATCTCAAATATGAAAGCCTTATCCTCCCGAATAAAACGGTAGCCACATTCATGGATATACCCAGAGGAAATGGCTACCAACTAATCAGAGCGTGACCAGTGCAAATGAAGTAGCAGCGCAAAAAAAAATTTAGCCTGAAATCTACACACCTTCAGCTATGTAACGCTGTAGTTCGTTCATTCATACCATCAAGGCTGTGGGCGCAGTTCTTGTAGAGATTTGCACTTTTTACCAGATTTTCAAAAAAATTAGCATCAAACAACATACAAAAGGTAGAAATCATGCCAAAACCCCATGGAATGTAAAAAAAAGTTACTAAATATCAATCTTCCAAATGTCCTGAATCAAATGGTATGCCATTTTTTGTCAGTTTTTTTTCCACAAACACCCCCATAACTTAGAAATAACCCCACAAACTATATATTCCGACATCTACACACCTTCAGCTATGTAACACTGTAGTTTTTTTATTCATACATAAATGGTGTGGGCACAGTTCTTCGTAGAAGTTCGCATTTGTCTGAAAAAATGAACAAAAGACAAATTCAAAAGGTAGAATCATGCCAAAACCTCATGGAATGTAAAAAAAAGTTACAAATATCAATCCTCCCAATGTCCTCAATTTAAATGGTATGCCATATGTGTTACACACGCGGATGTGGAAGCGTAAAGCCACAAAGCGAGAAAACGCACGATGGCTTAGAAACAGCGAAAATATTTAGCCAACTCTGAATTTGAACAGTCTGCAGTTTTTTTTTTCAAAAACCCCCCACATAACTCAGAAATAACCCCCACTAACTATATATATTCCTGAAATCTACACATCTTCAGCTATGTAATACTGTAGTTTGTTCATTCATACCATCATGGTGTTGGCCAGCAGTTCTTCGTAGAAGTTTGCAATTGTCTGAAAAAAATGAACAAAAAACAACTTCAAAAAGTAGAAAATCAGCCAAAACCTCATGGAATCAAAAAGTTAAGAAATATCAATCTCCCAAATGGCCCGAATCACGGTATGCCATATGTGTGGTTACACACATGGGACGTGGAAGGGAATGGCCATGAAGGAGACAATGCACATGGCTCAGAAACAGCAAAAATTTTCAGCCAAATCTGAATTTGAACGTCTGCAGTTTTTCCCCACAAAACAACCCCACAAACCATATATTTCTCAAATCTACACACCTTTATCTACGGAATTCTGTAGTTCTATTCATTCATACATCAATGGTGTGGGCGCAGATTCTTTGTAGAAGTTCACAGTTTTACCAGATTTCTAAAAAAATTTTAAAAAAACACTCTCAAAGGTAGAAAATCATGCCAAAATCCCAAGTAATGTAAAAAGAAGTTACCAAATATCAATCTCCCAAAGTCCTGGATCAAACGGATGCCTATGTATGGTTACACACGCACACGTGGAATCAATTAGCCACAAAGTGAGCCAAGAAATGTGCCCAATTACAGCAACTTTTCAGATTTGTCGACTAACACCCCTTAAATTATAAAACACCCCCCAAAAACTATATATTTTGGACTCTACACACCTTCAGCTACACAATAGTGTGATTCTTTATGCATACCACCAATGGTGTGGGCGCAGTTTTGTGTACAATTTCGCTTCTTACCAGATTTTCGAATGTTAATACAATTTTTATACATTTTATGCAAAAGGCAAATTTCCATGTCATGTAAAAAAAAACTTGTCAATTATCAATCTTCCAAATGCCCTGAATCAAACGGTATGCCATATGCGTGGATGCACATAGAGACGTGGCCACCAATCAGCCAAATGGGACACATGCACAAGTGTGTAATTACAAGAAAAAAATCAAGTGCTCTGAATTTCAAAAGCCCCAAACTTGGAAATGCCCCCACAAAAAAACCCCCACTAAATTCATCTCCACATGTTCTGAATCAAATGGTATGCCCTATGCGTGGTGTACACAGAGACGTGGCCACCAATCGCTCAAATGGACGATGAACAAATGCAATTACAAGAAAAAATCAAAGTGCTCTGTAATTTGAACAGCCTACTCTTTTTCTGAGGAAACAGTCCCGAAACATGGAAATTCCCCCACAAACTATATATTTTTGGAATCTACACACCTTCAGCTACGTTTATGGTATCGTGCTTTCATACATCATGAAGAATTCCAGACCCAGTGATCCAAAGAACTCTGTGTTTTTAGGAGGTTTTGTGAAAAATAAAATAAGATGATTCAAGGATGAAATCCTACCTAAACCAACTTGACAGGCAAAAAAAACCCACTAAATGTCAACTCCCACATATCCTGCATCAACGGTGCCATATGTGTGGGTGCCACAGAGACGTGGCCGCCAACTAGCTCAAATGGGACACATGCACAAGTGTAATTACAAGAAAAAAATCAAAGTGCTCTGTAATTTCAAACAGCCCCAAAACTTGGAAATGCCCCCCACAAATAAACCCCCCACTAATATCACTCCCCCACATGTTCTGAATAAAGGTATGCCCTATGCGTGGATGTACACAGAGACGTGGCCACCAACTAGCTCAAATGGGACACATGCACAGCGTTAATACAAAAAAAAAATCAAGTGCTCTGTAATTTCAACAGCCCGAAAAACTTGAAATGCCCCCCGCAAATAAAACCCCCAACTAAATATCAATCTCCCCATGTTCTGAATCAAACGGTATGCCTATGCATGGATGTACACAGAGATGTGGCCACCAACTAGCTCAAATTGTATGCATGCACAAATGCAATTAAAGAGAAAAATCAAGTGCTCTGTAATTTGAACAGTTTACACTTTTTTAGGAAACAGTCCCGAAACATGGTGGAAATTCCCCCACAAACTATATATTTTGGAATCTACACACCTTCAGCTACATTACGATGCCAGCTTTCATACATACATGAAGAATTCCAGACCCAGTGATCCAAAGAACTCCGTTGTTTTTAGGAGTTTTTGTGAAAATAAAATAAGATGATTCAAGGGTTGAAATCCTACCTAAACCCTTTTGAAAGCAAAAAAAACCCACTAAAGTCAATCTATACATATCTGCATCAAATGGTATGCATATGTGCGGGTGCACACAGAGACGTGGCCACCCAACTAGCTCAAATGGGACGCATGCAAAGTTGTAATTACAAGAAAAAAATCAAAGTGCTCTGTAATTTCAACAGTCTACACTTTTTCAAAGGAAACGGCTCTGAAACTTTGAAATACCCCACACAAACTATATATTTTTGGAATCTACACACCTTCAGCTACGTTATGGTGCCATGCTTTCATATATACATGAAAAGTTCCAGACATAGTACCCCATAGAACTCTGTGCTTTTCAGGAGATTTGTAAAAAATATAATAAGGTGATTTAAAGGTTGAAATCCTACCTAAACCCACTTGACAAGTATAAAAACCCACTAAATGGCAATCTCCCCCATGTCCTCAATCAAACGGTATGCCATATGCGTGGGTGCACACAGAGACGTGGCCACAACTAGCTCAAATGGGAAGCATGCACAGTCCAATTACAAGAATAAAATCAAAGTGTTCTGATTTGAACAGCCTAATCAAATGGAAATACCCCCCACAACTATATATTTTTGGAAGCTACACACCTTCAGCTACGTGATGGTATCATGCTTTCGTATATACATGAAGAAATCCAGACTGTTTTCGTTGAAACTCAATGGTTGAAATCCTACCTGAACCCACTTGGCAAGTAAAAAAACCCACTAAATGGCAATCTCCCACATGTCCTGAGTCAAACGGTATGCCATATGGGTGGGTGCAAACAGAGACGGGGCCACCAAGTAGCTCAAATGGGATCCATGTGCAATTGCAAGAAAAAATAAAAAAACGCCACAACCCACCCCTATCCCCACTCCCCCTTTTAGTGGTATTTTAGTGAAAACAGTTAGTACGGAGAGTCACACAAGTTTTTGCACACTTTTACTGATCCTAAAAATTCAATACGGTTCTTTTTTTGGTACCTCTGCAAAATTTCCTACTAAAATGGCTAAGTTCCCTTGAAATCGAACAAATAATGATCCGTGTTTATTTACCGATATCACACGGGGACATTGGGAAGCTGGAGAAGAAAAAATTTTGCTAACTTATAGTTTTAGAGTAAAAAAAAAAAAAAAAGGTGTTGTATCACTTTAAGATTTTTTTGTGTTGCATTTCCCCCTTTTTTTTGGGATCATTCCCAAAGATGATCATCAAATCATCTTTGAGAATGATAACGAACTTGGAATATGGGCATAAATGCCCGTTTTCCAATTCGAAATCCGATCGGAAAATCACTTCCCGGAAATCATTTCCAGGAAGTGATTTTTCATTATTGGCAAAGGTCAATAATTTGGTGATCAGAAGTGATCACCAAATTTGATCTCTGTCCCCATTTTTTTTCTAATTTCGCTAAGTAGCAAAGACTTAGAAAAAATCCTATTTGTGAATGGAACTTTGAGTTCCTTCACAAAAAGTATAGTAAAGCTGTCAGCATGACAGCTTTTACTATACCTGGTACTGCACTGTGATCTGAATTGATCACAGGTGCAGAGTACCTCGACTAGACACCAGGACAGCCTCCTACCACTTTAGGGAAGACCCGGTGAAGGAGGAAGCTCGTTGACGTCACCGGGGTCTCCCTTTCCGCTCCAACTTCTTCCTCCACGTGGGACCAGAAGCTCCTATACGATCACCGCAAAAAAAAGGTTATATCTCCTGATCCTCCCCTTGGATTTGAACGAAAACCAAGGAGGATCAAGGGGGCTAGGGGCAGTTGAATGCTGCCCCCGTACGCCCCTAGCACCGGCAATTTTTTTTTCTTAAAGGTACAGTACACCGATCTGTGGCAGTTTGAACATTCACTGCACAGACCGTAAATATACGATCTGTGGCAGTTAAAGGGTTAAAGTGTAAGTAAAAAACACAATTTCCTCATCATGGCATTATTGTATTTTAAAATCTGCAGCACAAACGCACACATTCCCTTCCAAAATGCGGCCTTTGTACCAAATTCAAAGTTTATTCTTAAACTCCCTTTCTGGTCACATTGAAATCAGTCCATTTAGTCCATCAGTCCATTTTTTCAGTTTATCATACTGATAATCTTTCTGGTTGACTATCCTTTTCTATCATTGTTTTTAACTTTATGATTTTATGTGCTATTTTCTCTAACTTTTTTTTACCCTGCTCATTATTAAAGGGCAAGTCCAGCCCTAAAATGAAAACTTACATACAGGTAAATCACCCCCAAAACCCTAAAAGGTAATAGTTTGAAAAGTGAAATATAAGTCTAACCTGAAATCCTGCACAATGTCCGTTTCCCTGTTTTGCTTCCTGGTTCTTCCGTAGCAACTGTCAGTTATGGATTTGACAGTTGACATCACAGCCAATGACTGAATGTTAATCCCCTATCTGTCTCTGAGCATGCCCAGGCTCAGTAAATGCTCAGTTACAGTTTCATGAGGCATCCAGAAGCATAGCAGGCATACAGTAAAGAATTCATAGGCCAACATATGATATAATCAACATATTTTGAAGAGGCCATTCTTTCTAAATGATGTTATTATGAGGGTGGGGAGTTGTCCTTTGGCTAGTCTTAACGAACAATCCGATTCCATTCTTTTAGGCTGGGTACACCCAAAGGGTTTTTTCCCCGACCGGTATATTCGCTACAAATGATGTCAGAACAGCAACTGAGTTTCGGCATGTGCAGGTGAGCCCTTCTCCCATTCATCCTCTGGATTTTTTTGTGCCTGGTGCCTCCCTATAAAAGCTTTTCTGTTGAAGCTTTAAAGTTGTTGGAGGGGGCCAGATAGGAGTAGGGGTTGAGAATACAAAGTCCCTGCATCTGTAGTTTGTTTATTAGGGTTATGGTCGGGACAGATGGCACAAGATTAAAGGGCATGTCCACCCCCAAAACTATATGTAACCCACTACTGGCCCCACTGTGTAATGTAATAAATCTTATCCTACATCCCAGCTCAAATGGCTGCCCTGCTATGTCCCTCCAAAGTCCAGAAAAACTGGCCAACAGGGCCTGGTCATATAGGACTCTGCCTCCTGTCTCTCCTCCGGGAGAATTTTGCCATGCCGACTGCAGCCCTCCCCCCCCCCTCTCACTCCCACCCGTTTTACTCTGCCTCGCCCAGTGTAAATCCCTTTTGGGTTAGTAGGTCTCTCTCCCCAGCCCCAACCCCATAAAGTTTTAACAGAAAATCCCCAGAACTTTTCCCTTACCTTCCCCCCCCCCAGCGTTGAATCATCAGGGAGATTCAATAAATGTTCTTATCGTTTAAAATGGTGCTAATTTGCCCCAACCATCAGATATCATTTAACATTTGAAAGCTAACATCTGATTGGTTGGGGCAAAATTAGCACCATTTTAAATGATAAGATTTTTATTAATAAACCCTGAAGAAATTTATTTGAATCTCCCTGACAGTGCATTGCGTTGTGCAAAAAATGAATACGTTTGAAAGGGTATCTCCACTGCTGTCAAGCTACACAGCGCGAGGTAAGTACCTTCCAGATGCAAGGAGCTATTGATTAAACGTTGACATATGGTCAGAATGGTCAGTGTTGATGAACATTGAACCAGTATTGAATTTGGTTAGATTATCAACATTTTGAATCTGATTGTTTAAATAACATTGATTCAACATTAATAAATGTGAGTTTTTTCAACATTGAAAAAGATAGTTGAGCCAACATTGATATTAGGAAAAATCTCAACATTTAACTGCTGTGGACATACTGTGTCTTTTTTTTTTTAAATGGTCACTGTTTTTTAATTGCCCCAACCCTAGCATTCATCCATACATTTCTAACTAGATATTTAAAGGGGAAGTTCAGTGCAAATACATATGCTTTAAGAAAAAAGAGCAGTAATTTTCAATCCTAATGAGCTTAACGCTCATTCAATAATTTGTCTGTGTAAAAGAAATGCAAAATGAAATACTGACTTCCTGTTTGCAGGACCCCTAGTAGAGGAGCATTATGGTCTTGCCCTTGACCCAGCGCCGGGGTTGATTCAGTGCTCAGTAGAGATCTGAGCATATTGACCATCCAACAGCCAATCAGTAGAAATTATTGTTAAGAACATTCAAGGAAGTGGTTTATCCTGGGAAGAAGGACCGTTGGAACCTGAAATGTAAGCTCACTATTGTCAACAGCAGGGAACAGCAATCAACTGATTTTCAAAACGGGAGCAAATATATAGAATAGGTAGGTATGCATAATACAAACCAATAATTTTTATAAAATTGATATTTTACATTGAACTTTCCCTTAATGATAAATATTGCCCCCATTTCTCCTTTCTGGCAGAGGTTGTGCCAGTATGGGTGCAATAATTACCTTTAATGTTTAAAGGCGAGAAGAGAAAAAAAAGAGAAAAGGCGCTTGCCTGGGGATATGTATTACTGTGTATAAGTAAATTAATGGGTCATACATTAAACTATATGGGGCATTGTTCATTAACAGAGCACGTCAGAGGACCCTCCCTATTACCCTCCCATACCCTGCCTTTAATGCTGAATCTTGCTGGCTTCCTCTCCACTGTAATCATATTTATCACTGCCCCCATGAGATTTTCAAATCTCAAACATGGTCAAAGAATAGCATGGCTGTTTGACACACAGGTGATGTCAATGCGTGTGGCAGATATAACACAGCCAAATCTTGCAGGATTGGCTGTTATATCTGCCGCTCAAGATGACATCACTGGGGCAACGCACACTAACGTCACTGCATGGGATGTGGCACGTGCGAAACAGCCACGCTGTTCAGTGACCAAGTGAATGGTGGAGAGTTGGGAAATCTCATGGGGGCAGTGCTAAAAATGTGATTGCAGTGGAGGAAGAAGCCATCAAGAGTCAATCACTAAAAGTAGTTTATGAAAGGGTAATAGGGCAAAAAAACACCATCTTTATATTTTAAGCTACACTATCCAGTAGATGAAACTTGTTTTCACAGTGCACATACCCTATAAGACTCAGAAGTTCGGAAAGGGTGTGAAAATGTAAAATTATGTAAAGTCTTCCATTGGACATGGTGACGGCAGGTTCATTGCATAGTTTCAAAAAAAAGCTGGATGAGTTTCTGAAAATAAGGAATGTTGCAGGTTATTGGTACATAAAGTAGAGTTGATCCCGGGATATTTCCAATTGCACTTGAGTCAGGAAGGAATTTTTTCCCCTTCATAATTCTGGTGGTTTTTCTGCCTTCCTCTGGATCAGCTGTTAGGAGGAAATGTGGGTATTGCTGAGTAGATTGGACGGAGGGCGTATTTTATTTAACCTCATATACTATACTATACTATAATGGTTTAGTGTTAGTTTAATACTGAATTAGTTTGTGACACAGAGCTACTGTTCTATCAAGAGCTGCAACATGAAAATTCTCATTTTTAATCAAACTAAACATTTTGCTTTTTATTTAGGTTTAAGCTGAGGCCCCACTACAATGCACCCAAAGTGAATGCATAATCAAGCACGTTATTGCACGTGATTGTGTGTGCGATTTTGGTACATTGTCGCTCGTTGTTCTGCGTTTGTGCATCTGATTTTACTATTTAACATTATAGAAACACAATAGTCAAAGGTGTTAAGTGTGGCTACAATTTCAATAGTATCGATCCCGCGAGCGTGTTCGCTCACACACCCAAATAATCCATCAGGAACAGCAAAATTGACAGGGAGACACTGGCAAAACTACAGTTTGCAATTCAAAGTGAAATTTAATGCTGCAAAAAGGGTCACAACATGTTTCGAACGTGCAGGCGTTCTTGATACACTTGAGAAAGAACGCTGCACGTTCGAAACATGTTGTGACCCTGTTTAAGCAGCATTAAATTTCACTTTGAATTGCAAACTGTAGTTTGCCAGTGTGCTCCCTGTCAATTTGTCTGTTCCTGATGGATATAGAAACACATGGTTTACGTAAAAAAAAATGCTGCTCGCAAAACGGAAGGATGCACATCGAAAATCATGTGTACTTTTGCATTTCCATTCTAACCAAAATCACAGGCGCAATCGCAACAAGATCACGAGAAAAACGCGTCAGTGTGGCCTAGCCATTACCGTAACTTTAAGGGCTAGGCCACACTAACGTGTTTTTGCTTGTTTGTGAACACGTTTTGCTCATGTGATTGTACATGAGATTTTGGTTAAAATTGAAATTTCAGGAAGGCGGAAAATTCCAACGATTTTCGATGCGCATGCGTTTGTATGCACCATTTTTTACACAAATGCATGTGTTTTTGTAATGTAAATTACAAAAACGCATTTGCAAACACGTAACACGCACACGCAGTCACATGTGATAACGCTCGCCATTGGGGTGATTGGTGCGTTGTAGTGTGGCCTCAGTCTAAGGAGAACCAATGACAAAATGAACCAGCGTGAGGATTCCTGGAGGAACAGCTGGTAATACTCACAGGAAATACAATAAATGTCACTATCGCAACTTAACCAGTACTTGTTCTCTTGATGTATAAAACACCTTGCGACCAATAAGCTGCAAAATTTTATGGGGCTTTGTGTAAAGAACTAGCGCAAAATCCATCACAAAATGTATTGCATCTCCTGTTATAGTCTAGCCCCCCTTATTGGTTAGTGAAGGGGGTGTAGTCAGACCAGATGGGCCAACCAATGTGAGAACGCAATCTAGGATTTCCAGACACCTGTAGGGATGGCATAGAACTCGAACCCGAGTTCGAGCCGAACTGTTCGAGATCGAACGGACCCAGACTTCTCGAACTATCTCGGACGCCGACTTTCGATATTTCCCGGACTTTCGATGATTATCGAATGTTCGAACTTCGAGTATCGAATCCGCGAGTAAAATGTACATGGTATCTAGGCGCGAACATCGAATCTGCGAGTAAAGTTCCATTACAGCATACGCGAGTAATGTCCATGTTACCAGAAAGCTCGAACGTCGGACGAAGCTCGAAAGTAGCGCGCGTGAGAGTAAAATTTTACTTTTTTACAATTTACTTAAGTCCTGGATATTGGAACATGTCCCCAGACCATTTCCCAGGTCCGAAAGCATTTACATTAAGTTACCATTAATATAGTTGTATTTGACTTGAACTTTTCGAACTATTTGCCTCCCATAGACTTAATGGGTCCGTTTTCGAACTTTCGAACTTTTACAATAGTTCGAAAGTTCGAAAACGGACCGAACTTTCAATAGTTCGACCATCTCTAATCACCTGTAGGATGCTCTTACATGGCTGCACTGATTGCATTAAAGGGCATGTCCACGGCCCAAACTATAATCCCCCCAAACTGGCCCCCCCACCATGTAGTGTAGTTTAATCCTTACCTCACATCCCAGCTCCATCTGGTTTCTCCTGTAGTCCCCCCCCAAAGTCCCCAAAACTGCCCACCAGGAGGCTAGACAGAGTCCATATAGGAGTCTGCCTGCTACCTGGCTCCGGGGAAGTTTGGCATGCGTACTGCAGCCCTTCCCCTCCCTCCCCCTCCCTCCCCTCCCTCCCCCTCTCCCTCCATCTGTATCTCCCTCTCCCCTAGCATAAAACCCCTTTAATTAGCCTTCTCCCATGCCTCCAGCCCCAACCGCATAATTTTTATTATTAGAAAGCTCCCCAAACTCTTACTTACCTCTCCTTTTCCTTCGCTGCACTGAATGACCGGCAGCCACGTCCGTGATTGGCTGCCGCTCAGCAATCACAGACGCGACTGCCGGTCCCGCCCCTCTGCGTGCATTTCCTCGCAAGCAGAGGGCCGGGAGCGAGGCAGAGGAAAGAGGGGAGGTAAGTAGAGTTTGGGGGGGTTTAAAAGTAAAAATAATGCGGTTGGGCTGGGGGACCAGGGGGAAGGCTATATTAAAAAATAGAATTAAGGGTGGATATACCCTTAAAAAGCATTACTGCTGCCATAGTCTTGCTGCATGTGTTTTAATAGGTGTCCTCTAAATGTTGTCAGTCTCATAATGATAAACACAGCCTCACACAGACACTCTCTCACACCCAGAAGCAGTAAAAAATTACAGTCTATACAATATATGTAGCAAAAAAAGGGGGCCCTAAATGATGGCCCTGCTTAGGGCCCCATATGATCTTAATCCATCTCTGACTGCCACACAGACACTCTCACACCCAGACAGGTCCCAGTCTCACACGATAGACACTGCTCAACAGACACGCTCTCACACACACATCCACCATAACAGGTGACTCCTACAGCTCACTAAATTCCTGCTGCCTTACTCTGTTCTGTGCATTTTACTTACAGCCAATCAGAAAGGTCCCGCCCCTGCCACAACTATTAGCTTCAATCTGATTGGCTGCTATCTTATCGGTTGCTATTAGCTCTTGGCACCTCCTTGGTTACTGGTATCGCATCATCAGAATAAGGCAGTTGCAACACTCAGAATTAAGGCTAAAAATCCTTAATAATAAACTGGGACTTAAACTTAAAAACATAAAAACATCCTATCTCATCTCCTAAGATGCAATCCACAATATAAGTATATTCACTGGAGATATTAGTATAGTATGTATTTGAGGTTGAATAAAGACAGTAAATCCAGCCAGTTAAAAAGGTTTAGGCTTCAAGCTCGGAAAGGGTTTTTCACTGTGAGAACGGTAAGGCTATGGAACTGTCTTCCAGTGGACGTTGTAATGGCAGGTTCATTGGTCAGTTTCAAAAAAAAGCTGGATGAGTTTCTGCAAACAAGGAATGTTGCAAGTTACTGGTATTGATACATAAAGTAGAGTTGATCCAGGGAAATTTCCGATTGCCATTTGGAGTCAGGAAGGAATTTTTTCCCCCTTCATAAATTTGGCCGGTATTTTTTGCCTTCCTTTTGGATCAACAGTTAGGCAGGAAATGAGGATATTGCTAGATGGGTTGGACTGGATGGATGTATGTCTTTATTCAACCTCAAATACTATACTATACTATATTCTCTCAGTGTATATATACTTATATTGTGGGATTGCATCTTAGGAGATGAGATAGGATGTTTTTATGTTTTTAATGTTTAAGTCCCAGTTTATTATTAAAGGATTTTTAGCCTTAATTCTGAGTGTTGCAATCTGCCTTAATTCTGAGTGATGCGATACCAGTAACCAAGGAGGTGCCAAGGAGCTAATAGCAACCGATTAAAGATGAGCAGCCAATCAGATTGAAGCTAAGAGTTGTGCAGGGGCGGGACCTTTCTGATTGGCTGTAAGTAAAATGGCACAGAACAGAGTAAGGCAGCAGGATTTAGTAGAGCTGTAGGAGTCACCTGTTATGGGTGGATGTGTGTGTGAGAGCGTGTCTGTGAGGCAGTGTCTATCTGTGTGAGACTGGGACCTGTCTGGGTGTGAGAGTGTCTGTGTGGCAGTCAGAGATGGATTAAGATCATATGGGGCCCTAAGCAGGGCCATCATTTAGGGCCCCCTTTTTTTGCTACATATATTGTATAGACTGTAATTTTTTTACTGCTTCTGGGTGTGAGAGAGTGTCTGTGTGAGGCTGTGTTTATCATTATGAGACTGAAAACATTTAGAGGACACCTATTAAAAACACATGCAGCAAGACTATGGCAGCAGTAATGCAGTTTAAAGGGTATATCCACCCTTAATTCTATTTTTTAATATAGCCTTCCCCCTGGTCCCCCAGCCCCAACCGCATTATTTTTACTTTTAGAAACCCCCCCAAACTCTACTTACCTCCCCTCTTTCCTCTGCCTCGCTCCCGGCCCTCTGCTTGCGAGGAAATGCAAGCAGAGGGGCGGGACCGGCAGTCGCGTCTGTGATTGGCTGAGCGGCAGCCAATCACGGACGTGGCTGCCGGTCATTCAGTGCAGCGGAGGAAAAAGGAGAGGTAAGTAAGAGTTTGGGGAGCTTTCTAATAATAAAAATTATGCGGTTGGGGCTGGGAGGCATGGGAGAAGGCTAAATTAAAGGGGTTTTATGCTAGGGGGAGGGATAGCAGAATGGCTGCCAATATATTGGGGGGAAAAGCACATGAAGACATTTTTTTTAGCAAGGGTCAGTTCATCTTCCACTAAACACCCCTGCCCCACACCCCCCTTGCCCTTTTAACTTTCTCTGAGGCAGGCTTTCTCGTCTGAGGAACTTCTGACTGACCGTGGGATGAACTTCCAGCTGCAGCAGAGGCATTTAGTTCCTCGCCACAAAACCGCCTTTGGCTACTCCATGTTCTCCAGTAATCCAGTCAGTGATAATTCTTCTGCGAGCACCAGCCTGTGCGTGGGCATGCCACCCCATCATTTCCTGTAGAAGGGTACATGCGCCAAGTGGCAGACACAGCTAGCAGAAAAAATCAGCAAATCGCAATAATTGGTTGCCTGCGGCCGGGCCCCCAAGGTACAACGGGCCCGGTTGCAAGTAGTGACCGTGGTGACCCCGTACTTAGCCACTGCTTATAAAGTCCAGCAGCTTTTACCTGGCATTTTAGAACTGTTCTCCTCAGTCCTATTAGCTGAGCCTCCATCCTCCCCCCTCCTTCCTTCACCTTCAGTTTATTTGTAACATTGTATCCAAGTAGGAGGGAGCTGAGTTAGGCTCTCTACTCACTACAATGTTACACATTACAGCTGAACAAGGAGAGCAGATCTAACGCAACAAGTAAAGCTGACAGGGAGAGGTAGAGAGAACACTGAGCACCCCTGGTTTAACATAGGCGCCCTATCACTTTATCTAGGTGGCTATGTCAAACAATGGCCCTTGCCCCTGTGTACAGACAGAAATTGACACTCTCTTGTCTACATTGTAATGTTCAGTATTTGGTATTAAATATAAATTTACCCCGTGTCTGTTGGGATGTCTCCTCTGCCAGATAAAATTTCTGTGTCAGTCTGAACCTTTGATATCTTAAACCAGGTATAGGGCACTAAGTATAACAGACGAAACCAAGTGGACCTGAGGTGCCTAAATCTGCAATACACAATATAAATATACAAAGAGATACGTTTTGGATTTTTAAGTAGATCTTATATGTGAACGGTTGGAACCGCTCTAGCTGATACCTTACCCTGCTATGACCGAGGTTTATCATCTTGCCTTTATTTCGGCGTGAGGGTTACTCTATTCTACCTGGATATCCAGGTTTTATGTGAACTTACATAGAGACTTTATTGATCGCCTACTCATGTTATTGGAACTTTTTCCACATGTTCATGAATCCAGTAAAATCACTATGTCATCGATGTTACTAACATTCACTGTGTCTTTATAGATTGGTATATACATGAATGGAGAAAGTGAATAACATTTTGAATCAGTTAGTCCACAGCTTGCCTGTCCGTATGCCTAGATTTTGAAATTTCTAGCACAATGCGCATGCTCACCGTTCACCGGAAGTTAAGGCCTACTTGTGTATTTTATAGCCCACGGCGGGGACACTCAACAGCAGGTTGAAGAAGCTCTAAGCATGGTGTTATAGAGCGAAACGCGTCCCGATGCTGTGTGGTTTTTAGGGTTCCTGCCTCTTCTACGGATGCCCACTGACAAAGACTATAGATTTGACTGGTAGATATGTTTAAGTAGGAGGGGTAGGATTATTTACCAAAACTGTGAAACCTACTTATACTCTATTTACATCTTGGAGTGTAGAGTTGAGATAATGTTGTATATTACGTAAAACCTACCTTGATTGTTTATTAGTATCTGCACATTGCACTTTCTGCTTCATATTCTCTCGTGTATATATACTTTATTGTGGGATTGCATCTTAGGAGATGGAGATAGTGAGTTTTTTGTTTTTAATCTGCTCTTGTCTCTTTGTTTGTATTTTATATTGTTGTAGTTGCAGAATTTTAGGCACCTCAGGCCACTTGGGTTTTCATCAGTTTTACTTAGTGCCTATACCTGTTTAAGATTACGTTTGGTTCTCTGGTGCCTTCTATAGCATTCTTTATATAGTGAGCACAAGTGCACTTTTGGGTATGGCATTAGTCTAGCAATTGGATAGAGAAAGGCTTTAACAGCTAGATACAGTATGTTTTCAGAAGATAGCCTGGAGGAAATCAGTAATAAGAATCAATCTTCTAAAGGTGATGTTTACAACATCTTAAGGAGTTACACATTAAATATTTTTTATACGATGATTATACCAAGATAAATTTTTACGAGTGCTGCCACAGATTTGTTCTCTTGTCCATATTCCATGGAGGAATACAGGTGTCCTCTAGTGCGTGCACCAACCCTGCAATCTTTTTCACTAGGTGGATGCTGCTGTACACTTGTCTTTGCACGTAAGTGGTGGAGCGTCAATAGTTTAGAGAAATATACCAATTAAGAGTTGTCCCTAGGGGATTGAGAGTAATTTATTTCCATCTTGGGAACCTAGTGTTAATTAAAACCATTAAAAATGAATGGGAAGATATCCTGACAGAATGTTCTTAGTTTGAAGGAGTTTTAATTTAAACATGATAAAAGGCATGGTAGATATAAAAACGATATTGATAGGCCACGAAGGAATGTAATCGAGAGATATTAAAATCAGAATTACTGAATTTGAGGAGCAATTGAAACAGGACCTTAAGACAGTGGAAGGTGAGATTATAAAATTAAAAAAGAAAAAAGTGGCACAGATCAAGGAATTTTCAGACAAATGCGCATATAGATGGAACCATACACAGAATTACAAAAAGATTATATTTACAAAAAACAAAGCAGGAACATACGTAAAGGAACTAGACAGACAGATAGCAATACTAGCTTGAATTTTTTAGGGAGCACATCACAATCAGAAGAAAGCAAATCAGAAGGGGGAGGAGAAGACAGAGGACACAGGAGAATGACAGGGAAACGATACAACACAAGGCAATGACTAATGAGTTAACAGATGAATCAGTAACAGTTCTTACATATACATCTAAGTTTCCCACCCAAGAACAGAAAATTTTCAAATTATGAATTTGTCTACCATTACTCTCACGGAATCCCAGAGGTCAGTTCTCTGCAAAGGATTATCGTTCAGCCCTAGTGTTATAATTTTGAACTTACAAAGGATTTGTTTGCTTGTGAAGGTTCTCATTCATCCAGGTCATGGTATATCTGTTGTATCAATTAGATCAACTGGACTTGAAATGTAGTTCTTGAAGACGTTCGCTAGTCATCCGACTGGCTTTCTCATTCAGAATTCTGAATTGAGAAAGCCAGTCGGATGACTAGCGAAACGTCTTCAAGAACTACATTTCAAGTCCAGTTGATCTAATTGAATACAACAGATAAAGGATTTGTTTCTATTTTGCAGACGATTGGCTCTGAAAGCCTTTTTTCAGAAAGATAATACAGAAGATATGGCAAGTATCAGATACAAGCAGAGTATTTTTAGAGCTAAGTCTACATTTCCCCTTCCTTCTCTGATTTTCCGAGTCTAGATGTCTTTTATAAATGTGTCTCTAAGATATTTTGAAATGGATAATACTCGTAAATCCAAAAGCAATCTTTCTAAGGATGAACAAAAAGCCCTTGGAGAACTGAGGGACATGAAGGACATCGAGATTAAAAAATCGGATAAAGGTGGGAATGTGGTAATTTGGCCCACTACGATGTATCTGTGCGAAGCAAATAGACAGTTAGACAATTGGAAAAATTATTCTTTACTTCCCACAGACCCAACTTTGGTCTATACACAAAAATTGGGAAGACTCTTGCAGTTTGCACAGACAGAAGGAATTATTACAGAAAAGGAGGCTAAGCATCTTCTAGTCCAGAAACCAATTATCCCGACATTCTATATGCTTCCCAAGGTACACAAGAATAAAGAGGTCCCTCTGGGAAGACCTATTATAGCAGGTATAGGTAGTTTGATTGAACCCTTCTGTATCTATATTGATATGTATTTACAAATGTATGTTTTAGGTTTGAAATCATATATTAAGGATGCGTCCATTTATTTTACTCTCAAATCAGTGGGTTTGGAGGAAGGAGACATCTTTGCCACTTGTGATGTCGAATCCTTATACTCAAATATAGCACACACAGACGGCCTGAGAGCAGTGGAATATTTTTTGACG
Source organism: Hymenochirus boettgeri (assembly GCA_019447015.1). NCBI lineage: Eukaryota > Metazoa > Chordata > Amphibia > Anura > Pipidae > Hymenochirus > Hymenochirus boettgeri. Next base: position 71,849,474 of record CM033472.1, read on the forward strand.
CATAGAGGTAGGAAATTTAGTCCCTCCTAATAGCACTCCTAGATTTTTGTCTTAGACACAATTATTTTGTGTTTAATAAAAAGATATATTTACAAACAAAAGGGACCGCTATGGGCGCTCGTTGCGCACCGTCCTATGCAAATTTGTTCCTAGGGTGCTGGGAAGAACGTATAGTAGAAACTATGTCTCTGTATCAAACTTATGTGAAATATTGGTTGAGGTACATAGACGATATTTCATCATATGGAAGGGTGATAAATAGAGATGGCGGTTCGCGGACCCGAACTCGGTCCGCCGCGGATTTCTCCCGTCCGCGAACGGCGGATTATTCCGGACTTTCCGGACTTCCGAACTTCCGAACTGCGGATTTTTTTTTTTTACGAAAAATTTGCGAAAATACGAGTATCTCCGTAATTACGAGGATATCGACCTTTCGGGATACGGAAAAACCGAAGATCCTCGTAATTACGAGGATTCACGTAATTACGAGTATTCTCGTAATTACGAGAATACTCGTAAAAACGAGTATTCGTGTAAATTTTCAAGACGGAGCAAGCCACATGATCCAAATTAGCCAATGGCAGCTATCATAGTTACAGAAAGCCTTGTTTTTTTACGGAAATCTTCGTTTTTACGTGAATCCTCGTACTTTCGAAAAATACCGTTTTTTTAAAGTCAGCTAGCGGACCTGTACTTTTTAGGTATTGTTGGCATTTATACGTGCTTCTAAGGCCATTACCCAGGTCCCTGAGTGGTTAGGTGTACGTTACCAAGGCTATTTAGACCACTTTTAATGCGGATTTTGCCAACTTTCATTTAATACGTTTAAGGGTCGCTCGCGGATTTTCGAATTTTCGGATTTTTTCGAAAATCCGCGGATCCTCGCGCGGACCGGATTTTTTCGAAGTTCGGACATCTCTAGTGATAAACAGCTTTGACCAGTTTCCTTGACTTTCTTAATGATAACTCTCTGAATATCTATCTCACTAGGGAAATTTCTGATGTACAGGTTAATTTTTTGGATTAACCATTAAAAAAAGTGGTCGAATGTAGAACCACGCTTTATAGAAAGGATACTGCTACTAATTCTCTTTTGCACTTTCACAGTGCCCACCCTCAGGAGCTGCTCAGGGGTATACCTAAGGGGCAGTCCTGAGGGTGAGAGAAGACAGAAACTGTACGACAGAAGAGGATTGTAAACGAGAATCGTTAGAATTAGAAATCAGATTTAAAGCAAGAGGGTATCCATGTAACCTGCTAACCAGGACAAAAGAGAGACGATGAGACTTACACAGAATGAACTACGTGAAACCACGCACGCAGACAAGTGACGGTAAAATACGTTTTATTACCCGTTTCAATACAGAATGGCTCTTAATAAGAGCATTTTGGAAAAAAAACTGGCATATCTGACTAACGATTCTGTCTTTTTACAGTATCTTACAGATAAGCCAGCTATGACAGCAAAAAAAGCATGCAATTTAGCAGACCATCTCATGCACAGTTACTTTAAAAACAGAACTGAACGTCTTGGCAGAGGCTACCATTTACAAGGTAGATATCCATGTGGCGAATGTAATTTTTGCAGGTTCATTGACATAAAGACAAAAAAGTGAAAATTTGGAATGCTACAGGTGACAGATATTTAAGATAAAAAATACTTCAACTGTAAATCCAGAATGTTATTTACGGTATCAGTTGCCCCTGTAATAAACTATATGTAGGGAAGACTGAACAGACTCAGTAAACATTTATCTGACATCAGACTTGCAGAGAGGCACTGAAGAGAAGGCAGATCATTTCAAGTGTTGCAGCACACTTTGCCAAGTTTCACCACAGCTCAGATAAGACTTAAATCTTTGGCATCGACTCAGTACAAAGTAATATTAGAGGAGGTGATCTTACAAAGGACTTTACAGGCAGAAAACCAGGTGGATTTACTGGTTGGACAGCAGGGGTTCCGAAAGGACTGAATGAGGATTTGACTTAACACCTTTCATCTAAATGTATTTATTTTCTCCTTCCAGATGAAGCATTATCTTTATAGGACATTTTCTGTATGACATCATGCGAGAGAGATGCAATATAAAAAACTTATTACTATTTATCCGGAATTATGATAATTTTTAATAACATCACAGTGTTTAGGACCCCCTCAGGACGGTTGCGGAATCCTGACAATGGCTTGGGGATGATTAACCCTCCTTTTTTGGACATGCTACGATACCCGAGGGGTCTCTGTGTAGTGAATATTACTTTGCTAAGTATACTGGGTACCCCATCTCTATCTTGCAAGATAACGTTTTGGATTTTAAGTAGATCTTTATATGTGACGTTGGAACCGCTCTAGCTGAATTCTTTACCCTGCTATGACTGAGTTTAACATATTACCTATATCTCGGCTGAGGGTTACTATATTTACCTGGAAATCCATGTATGTGAACTTGCATAGAGACTTATTGATCGCCTGCTCATGTATTGGAACTTTCCCACATGTTCATGAATCCAGTAAAATTCACTATGTCAATCGATGTTACTAACATTCACTTTGTCTTTATAATTGGTATATACATGAATGGAGATTTTACAGACTGCTGTTATTCAGTGGAACGTTTTTTTCATACTTACGTATTCAATTTAATGTATATATGCACTTATTCGCTTTACCTGTAGCTTTAGATGGAGGCTGGTATCTTAAGGGCTCTCTGACGTGACATTCTGACACTGGGTTACTTATAAGTTTTAACATTTTGAATCAAGTTAGTCCCAGCTCTGCCTGTCCGTTATGCCTTAGATGATTCTAGCACAATGCGCATGCTCACCGACGCTACCAATGGGTTAGCGTCGACGAAAAGTGCGGAGTGATTTCACTCGTTCACCGGAAGTTAAGGCCACTTGTGTATTTATAGCGCGACGGCAGGGACACTCGACAGCATGGTTCAAGAAGCTCTAAGCATGGTGTTATAGAGCGAAACGCATCCCGATGCTGTGTGGTTTTTAGGTCTTGCCTCTTCTCCGGATGCCCACTGACAAAGACTATGACTTGACTGGTAGATATGTTTAAGTAGGAGGGTTAGGTATATTTACCAAAAACTGTAAAACCTACTTATCATCTATTTACATCTTGGAGTGTAGGAGTGTTAGATATATGTTGTATTATTACTGTAAAACCTACCTTGATTGTTTTATAGTATCTGCACATTGCACTTTTGCTTCGACTAATGTATAAGCTAAGGTGGTTGTCTGGGGAGTCACATTTGTACATGGATAGAAAATTGGTTAATGAATAGGATGCAGAGACTAGTTGTTAATGGGGCTTCATCATTATGGACTAAAGTGCTAAGTGGGTGCCACAGGGTTCTGTGTTGGGGCCGCTTCTATTTAATCTATTTTATTAATGATTTGGAAGTGGGTATTGTCAGCAAGGTTTCTGTGTTTGCTGACGACACAAAACTTTGTCGACCATTAAAACTTCAGAGGATGTGCAATCGTTGCAAGGGGATCTAGATAGATTATCACATTGGGGTGCTAAGTGGCCAGATGAAATTCAATGTTGATAAATGTAAGGTGATGCATTTTGGACTTAAAAATCCTTGTGCTACTTATACTATAAATGGCTCTGTGTTAAGTGAATCCCTGTTGGAAAGGGATCTTGGAGTTTTGGTGGATAACAAACTTAAGGTAGCAAGCAGTGCCAGGCGGCAACAGCCAGAGCCGCATGGTATTGTCTTGTATAAAGAGAGGTATGGATTCAAGGGGAAAGTAACTCCCTTTTACAAGCATGGAAGGCCCAGGAAAGTCAGGAATTGGAACACAAAAGACACGAAAGGCAAGCAGGATTCACAGCAGAAATTTAAACAATAATTATATAAAGCAAAATAAAATCACTCTAAAAGAACTGAAAATAAATAAATCAACTAAATTATAAGGGGATGGGGGAGCTTGAAATGAAGAGAGACTGGAAAAGTTACAATTATGTACGCTGGAGAAAAGGCGCTTGCGTGGGGATATGATTACTGGTATAAATACATTAACGGGCCATACAATAAACTATCGGGGCATTGTTCACCAATAGAAATGTCAAAGACACGAGGACCCTTAAGACTGAAGAAAAAGGTTTAGGCTTCAAGTCGGAAAGGGTTTTTCACTGTGAGAACGGAAGGCTATGGAACTGTCTTCCAGTGGACGTTGTAATGGCAGGTTCATTGGTCAGTTTCAAAAAAAGCTGGATGAGTTTCTGCAAACAAGGAAGTTGCAAGTTACTGGTATTGATACATAAAGTGAGTTGATATCCAGGGAAATTTCCGATTGCCATTTGGAGTCAGGAAGGAATTTTTTCCCCCTTCATAAATTTGGCCGGTATTTTTGCCTCCTTTGGATCAACAGTTAGGCAGGAAATGAGGATATTGTAGATGTTGGACTGGATGGATGTATGTCTTTATTCAACCTCAAATACTATAACTATACTATATTCTCTCAGTGTATATATACTTATATTGTGGGATTGCATCTTAGGAGATGAGATAGGATGTTTTTATGTTTTTAATGTTTAAGTCCCAGTTTATTATTAAAGGTTTTTAGCCTTAATTCTGAGTGTTGCAATCTGCCTTAATTCTGAGTGATGCGATACCAGTAACCAAGAGGGTGCCAAGGAGCTAATAGCAACCGATTAAAGATGAGCAGCCAATCAGAGTTGAAGCTAAGAGTTGTGCAGGGGCGGGACCTTTCTGTGGTTGCTGTAAGTAAAAATGGCACAGAACAGAGTAAGGCAGCAGGATAGGATTTAGTAGAGCTGTAGGAGTCACCTGTTATGGGTGGATGGTGTGTGAGAGCGTGTCTGTGAGGCAGTGTCTATCGTGTGAGACTGGGACCTGTCTGGGTGTGAGAGTGTCTGTGTGGCAGTCAGAGATGGATTAAGATCATATGGGGCCCTAAGCAGGGCCATCATTTAGGGCCCCCTTTTTTTGCTACATATATTGTATAGACTGTAATTTTTTACTGCTTCTGGGTGGAGAGAGTGTCTGTGTGAGACTGTGGTTATCATTATGAGACTGAAAACATTTAGAGGACACCTAATTAAAAACACAGAGCAAGACTATGGCAGCAGTAATGCAGTTTAAAGGGTATATCCACCCTTAATTCTATTTTAATATAGCCTTCCCCCTGGTCCCCCAGCCCCAACCGCATTATTTTTACTTTTAGAAACCCCCCCAAACTCTACTTACCTCCCCTCTTTCCTCTGCCTCGCTCCCGGCCCTCTGCTGCGAGGAGAATGCAAGCAGAGGGCGGGGACGGCAGTCGCGTCTGTGATTGGCTGAGCGGCAGCCAATCACGGACGTGGCTGCCGGTCATTCAGTGCAGCGGAGGAAGAGGAGAGGTAAGTAAGAGTTTGGGGGCTTTCTAATAATAAAAAATTATGCGGTTGGGGCTGGGAGGCATGGGAGAAGGCTAAATTAAGGGGTTTTATGCTAGGGGGAGGGATAGCAGAACGGGAGGAGAGGGAGGGGAGGAGGGAGGGGGAGGGAGGGGGAGAAGGGTGCAGTACGCATGCCAAACTTCTCCCGGAGGCCAGGTAGCAGGCAGACTCCTATATGGACTCTGCTAGCCTCCTGGTGGGCAGTTTTGGGGACTTTGGGGGGGGACTACAGGAGAACCAGATGGAGCTGGGATGTGAGGTAAGGATTAAACTACACTACATGGTGGGGCCAGTAGTTGGGGGGATTATAGTTTTGGGCGTGGACATGCCCTTTAATGCAATCAGTGCAGCCATGTAAGAGCATCCTACAGGTGATTAGAGATGGTCGAACTATTGAAAGTTCGGTCCGTTTTCGAACTTTCGAACTATTGTAAAAGTTCGAAAGTTCGAAAACGGACCCATTAAAGTCTATGGGAGGCAAATAGTTCGAAAAGTTCAAGTCAAATACAACTATATTAATGGTAACTTAATGTAAATGGCTTTCGGACCTGGGAAATGGTCTGGGGAGCATGTTCCAATATCCAGGACTTAAGTAAAATTGTAAAAAAGTAAAATTTTACTCTCACGCGCGCTACTTTCGAGCTTTCGCGTTCGAACGTTCGAGGTAACATGGACATTTACTCGCGTATAGGCTGTAATGGAGACTTTACTCGCAGATTCGATGTTCGCGCCTAGATACCATGTACATTTTACTCGCGGATTCGATACTCGAACGTTCGAACATTCGATAAATCATCGAAAGTCCGGGAAATATCGAAAGTCCGCGTCCGAGATAGTTCGAGAAGTCTGGGTCCGTTCGATCTCGAACAGTTCGGCTCGAACTCGGGTTCGAGTTCTATGCCATCCCTACAGGTGATCTGGAAATCCTAGATTGCTGTTCTCACATTGGTTGGCCCATCTGGTCTGACTACACCCCCTTCACTAACCAGAATAGGGGGGCTAGACTATAACAGGGAGATGCAATACATTTTGTGATGGATTTTGCGCTAGTTCTTTACACAAAGCCCCATAAAATTTTGCAGCTTATTGGTCGCAAGGTGTTTTATACATCAAGAGAACAAGTACTGGTAAGTTGCGATAGTGACATTTATTGTATTTCCTGTGAGTATTACCAGCTGTTCCTCCAGGAATCCTCACGCTGGTTCATTTTGTCATTGGTTCTCCTTTAGACTGAGGCCACACTACAACGCACCAAATCACGCACAAAATGGCGAGCGTTATCACATGTGACTGCGTGTGCGTTGTTACGTGTTTGCAAATGCGTTTTTGTAATTTAACATTACAAAAACACATGCATTTGTGTAAAAAATGGTGCATACAAACGCATGCGCATCGGAAATCGTTGGAATTTTCGCCTTCCTGAAATTTCAATTTTAACCAAAATCTCATGTACAATCACATGAGCAAAACGTGTTCACAAACAAGCAAAAAACACGTTAGTGTGGCCTAGCCCTTAAAGTTACGGTAATGGCTAGGCCACACTGACGCGTTTTTCTCGTGATCTTGTTGCGATTGCGCCTGTGATTTTGGTTAGAATGGAAATGCAAAAGTACACATGATTTTCGATGTGCATCCGTTTCCGTTTTGCGAGCAGCATTTTTTTTTACGTAAACGCATGTGTTTCTATAATCCATCAGGAACAGCAAAATTGACAGGGAGACACTGGCAAAACTACAGTTTGCAATTCAAAGTGAAATTTAATGCTGCTTAAACAGGGTCACAACATGTTTCGAACGTGCAGGCGTTCTTTCTCAAGTGTATCAGTAAGTCCTGTTCAGCAAGGGCAAAACAGGTAAGAGGGACAGCAGGAGAAAAAAAGATGGATGGATCCCATTCAGCAATAGGCGCTGTACAGATTAACAGGCTTTAAGGGGGCACACATAGAATAAGGTTGTATTGTTATATATTAGCATAACATCTTAGTAAAATGTAATATTCAAAGATATTATTATTTCAATAAAGAGTTGTTGAAATATTTTTATTGGTGTGGTGTCTTATTTTGGGGATTGGGTCAGGTAGTGGGGACACCTACACTATGCAACTTCCATGCATTACAGCATGACTGAATGAATGAAGGTAATATGGTAATTCTCTGCCAATTCTTTTTAAGGTAATGTTGCTTTAAATCATAAAAGTGGTTGTTGCTGTAAATTATATGTTTTAATAATGTTTTGTTTGCTTTGAAAAGCAAGGCGTGATTTAACTTGGATTCTATGGAATCTAATAATATTTTCTACTAAGAAAGAAAACCAGAGATTGAACACACAACTGAAAACTACAAGTTTTTTCTTGCTTTGTTCTGATACATACCAAAGACTTCATTATCGTCAGATTCCTGCACTGCCTCTGCCTGCATCACAGTCTTCGGTTCTTCGTTATTGTCTACTTCCTAGAACAAAAGACATTTAATTTTTATAAATATACAGTATTTTTCATCATAGTTTAAATTTAGTGTTTGAATTTGTAAAACAAACTATAATAAAAAATATAACCACAGAACAGAAATTACAAAACTGTCACTGTACCTGTATTAAAATACAAAATAATCTGATATTGCCATAACATTTATTAATAAGATGCTCTGAACAATTATGAGGCGCATATGGGAGAATTACAGAGAGCTACAACTCAAACATTCTATGTTAAAATATTGCTATTTCATTAACAAAGCGTTGGCGCAAATGTGATATTAAAGGGCAATTATAGACTTTCCTCCCATCCCCCTCCCAATAAAAGTTCCCACGGTGAGGACCCATTAAGATTTTCCACTTTGGGTTTACCTTAGAACTACTGAGCTTATGCTTTGTACTATAGCCAGCTTCCTAGTCCCATCTCTGGAACTAAACCAATGGGAACAGCAGAGTGCACCTTCTGCCCTGGGCTAAACCTAGGCAGGACTAACCAAGCTGGGCTGATTAAAGTAACGTCAAAGCAGAAGTGCAGGAGTTAGGCTGAGGCCACACTACAATGCACCAAATCGCACATGCAATCACGAGCATTATCGCACGTGCGTGATTTCTGTGAGTTAGTGCACATTGTTTCGCATTTGCGCATGCTTTTTCACTATTTTCAAAGAAAAAAATCATGCGATTGTGCAAAAAAAAGTTAAACGGACTTTCAATCGCATGTGCATCGGAAATTGCAGGAATGTTCGCGTTCCTGCAATTTCCATGTTAGCGAAAATCACGGGCACAGTCACGAGTGAAAACGCATGTGCAAACGCCTCAAAAAACGTGCTAGAGTGGCGTAGCCCTTATAAGCATTTTAGGTCCTCAACCTGTGAGCTTTAATTAGGGGGAAGACTTTTATTCTCCTTTAAATCCATGCTGCGGGGGTGTGCTTGTGGTTCTTGTTAAATCCTCCTGATATTGCTGTATTTTGTGCGGTCTATAAATATATTAGATATATATAAAACCATAAAAGCACTTTTTGTCCCATGACCCACAACAAAACACACACTACACTACAGTCACACAAACAGGGAACAAAATTACTTTCCTGGTTTGGGTAAAAACATACTGTACCAAATACAAAAAGAAAATGCACATTGAAAATCCAGACTAGAATAATTATTTGAGCATATTCAAAATTTGCTGCACCTTTATTTGGATTGGGAAAGGTTGATGTATTTAAATAAATATTTATGATTGGAGTTGTGTTGAGGAGCAAAACATTTAATTTAATTTACCTTTTTAACAAGTGCATATTTTACTTGTATCTGCAGTATATATTAACATTTTATAGTTTATTGTGCAAACATTTAGGAAGTGCAGCTTATTACTTGGGCAGGAAACACAAGATCTCCAATAGGTGGAGCAAGCGAAGTAGAGCTGTGATAACTTTTATTGGCTAACTAAATAAAAAAATTAAAGGGAATCTATGTGTTCTATAATTCCCCCCAACCCCCAGAGTACCTTTATTTTCTTCAGATTCCACCTCTGTCCTGAGATATACGAGTTAAAAGAAGTGAAGATTTCAATACACCACTCCTGCTTGAGCTGTCAATCAAATCCCTTAACAGCATTCCGGTATAGTGTGTAGGCTTACACAGGATTTACAGCAAGTCTCCCAATGACTCCTTCCTTCTCAAAAATGCTTGGTAAATACTGGGTTAAAAACAGAAGTAAAGGGAAGGAGAAGTCCCCCTCCTCTGCAAGCTTTCACCAATTTTTTGCCTGTCAAAGGGAGACCAGGCTGCAGTGATTCAGGATTTCGGTTTCTCCAAACTCCCCCCCTTCCCCCCCTCCCATTCCTTACGTAGCACCATCTTCAGAACAACGGAGAAACTTCCTCTCTGCAGGCTTAGATACCAAGTTTTTTTTTTTTTTACAAAGGTTAGAGTGATGTGTCATGTGTAGGAGGATTAATGCACATGAGCGGCTTGTTTCAAAGTCTTAATTTACAGCCAGACTAAATGAATGGGGGAATGACCAGAAAGGGGAAGGGGAGCCCTGCAGTAAATCAGACAGTGTGCAAACACGGAGCCACAGAGGAAGGTAAGAATAAGGCAGAATACACTAACCTTTTATTATGTCTGGATTTATTATGTCTGGATTGGAGCAATGTCATTTCCCTATAGATGCCCTTTAAGCAAGCTTTTGGGAGTCCTAATCCCCCTTCATCAGGCTGGATGTTACAAAAGAAACCACAAACTTATATACACATAGGGACAGTAAACATCAAAGAAATGGAACAGATGACCAGGTACAGATACAGACTCAGGGGGGGGGGGGGGGGGGAGAGTGTGAAAAACAGTAGTGGAAGTGTGAAATGGGCACAAGTAGATAACTAATAATTTGAGAACAGTGTCCTTTGAAATGGAAAGTGTCTTTTGAAATGTATCAAACAGTACAAGACAGTATTCTGGTGAGTGGGTTTAGTCCGGGTGGGGATGTGGAATAAGTTTATATTTGGCCATAAAACGCATGTCCCTATTTAGTCCATCATTCAGGCAATTCAATTTTTTTGTCCTATTACCAGGGCGCGTGTGTCAAATGCCTGCGCTATTCTCCAACTTTGCAGCTTTCGAAATCTCACAGGGGCAATCCTTGAAATGTGATTACTGTGGAGGAGGAAGCTAGCAAGTTTCAATCACTAAAATGTAGGGTATGGGAGGGTAATGGGACAAAAAAACAACAACTTTATATTTAAAGCCACAGCTATCCAGAAAGATAAAGTTGTTTTAACAGTGTACATGCCCTTTAAAAGGAATTTTACACAGAAAAAATATTTTGCCTCATTTCAATCTATAAATGAATACAGAGCACAGACTCTGGTGTGTTTGTGTTGCTGCATGACTTCAATCTACTACTTGCTTTGTTCAAGCTCAGTCCCCCAGCCAGACTATCTGACGCTCAGTGAGGGCAAGCATGCTCAGTAATCCCTATGAGACAGCATTGGGAGAAGGAATTTCCCACCATGCAGTTCTCGTACCAACTGTCACCATTCCCGCAACAGAAAAACTATGCTTAAGAGTTTATTATACTAATTACTATTTGATTGACAGCTGAATGTAAAATGTTTCTTACTGGATATCTAAAGATATAGGGAACAGATCAACAAAAAATGGCCCAGTTATAGTTAAAAAAAAATAGTTTCCAGTTATGTAAAATTAAACAAACTAAATTCCCTGTGTACATATCCTTTAAGCAAATATATATCACAGTGTAAACACTGAGTCACAGGGTATATACTGTAGAAGTCAGGAAGGAGGGAGATCACAGAATAATCGTTAGACAGGAAGATGGGAGTTGGCCAAAATATTCAGAGAAAATTTGGTACGTTATGCTGACAATAGAAAACCATATATACTGTGCATCATATCAAGAGACAAAGACAACGACAGGATCATTTACCCAAATATTTACTTTCTTAAATGCTAACTCATAAAGGGTTAGCATTAGAAAACGAATGCAGGCAGCCCCTACAACAAGTTAATATCATATTTGCAGACCCTTAGTTTGACTTTTTTTTAGTGCAAGCTATGTGTTGGCATTAAAATCACACTAGGGTAAAATCCCAAATGGAATTTACACAGCGTGATATTAAATCTTCGCTCCCCCTGAGCTTGCAACACTCAGTAAATGAACCTGTAAATGTGAAATTTAATGATTTAGTTCAAAATCTGTAATTCAAAAGTAGCATAGTTAATTAGAAAAGCGTTAAATAGAATCATTCTCCAAACAGTATAAAATATAGTTTTTCTTGCAAAGTTGAGCAAAGACACTTCAGATAGTTTGATAACTAAATAACTCTATAGTTCTGAAACTATAAAGCAATAATATCTACAGGGCCCATTAATAATCGGAAATGAGAATCCAGCTAATTGTACATTTGTAAAATGGAGACTGACAGTCTGTTCTGGTCTATATTACCACAAAAAACAGAAAGAGTAACGGAGTAACTGTTCAGTTCAGTGTCATTTTACAAACCGGGATTAAGATATTTCCTATTCAAATGATGAATGCCGACAGGGAGAGGGCTGACACACACACACACACACACTAAGGGGCATATTTCTAAAAGATCATTAAAGGGAATGTCCACCCTTAAAACAAAAAACTGGTGACATGTCAGTTATCTGCCCGCAGCCCAAAATGCTATTTTTCCAAGTTTATTACATGCATTTGTAACAAGAAACTTAATGATACGTTCTATTCCTTTCTGGCAAATGTATCTGCTTCATCTCTCAGCTCTAAGAGCTTTTTATAAGCTTAAACATGTGCTGAGGAGGCAACAGTTGAAACAGCACGGGGGGGGGAGGAGGATAGGAATAAACGACACCCCCATCCCTGCACATAGGCCAGATTGATTGAGGGCGTGGATTATACTAAATAATGCACCCCCTACATAAACTTATTCAGATATTAGATGTCACCTTGGAGTTCCGCGCCCTGTATAAAAGGCACTCAGCCTGTGGCCTCGTGCTTTTATATGGTCATGGAACTCCTCTGTGACTTAAATATCCTTGTAATTTACAGTAGGGAGTGCATTATCAACTGTATAAGCAGCTTGTACTTTTACATGGTAACTTCTCTGGGAAAACCCATGCAAGAACAGGGAGTACATACAAACTCAGCTGATCCACTGTGCAATGCAATATCGAATACCTAGTCTAATATCTTGTTTTTACAAAAGACTTGAAAGACTTCCACATCCACATATACAACTACATCACTAAACAATTTTTGCCCCTAAGAAATAATTTTTTTAGGGAAAATGCAATGGCAGGAATACACACACACACACAAAGAAAGCAAGCTTCAGATCTACAAAAAGAACTAAAAAGGCTACTGTACAGTATATTACCATTACTTTTTAATGGGCATGTCCGCCCCCAAAACGAAAATCTAACCCGATACTGGCACCACTGTGAAGTTTAAAAAAATCCGTACCTTACATCTCTGCTCCTTATGGTACTCTTGCAGTCCAGGAAAGTGAAGATTAGAAGCTGCCAGTGAGTCATCCGGTGCCTCTTTCTTCCTCAACGTCAGCAAGGAGTGAGGCATGAGCAGGGGAGCCCTACCCCCCCCCACACACACACCCACAGATCCAAAGCATGTCCACCCTGAAAATGAACTTTTAGCATAAGGTAGGTACCCCGTGCCCACCCCCAACCACAGAAATATTTAGATCGATACTTACAGACCCTTCTATCCCGCGGCATTTGTATTGATAGCAGCCATGTCTGTGATTGGCTGCCTTTCCGGCCCGTTTGTGACTTCCTCCAAACAGGGAGCTGGGAGGAGATTCTGTGGGAGTGTAAGGGCTGTAAGTAGCGATCTAAACATTTTTATGGGAAAAATATTGGCTGGGGGTGGGCAGGGGGTACCTGCCATATACTAAAAGTAAATTTTCAGGGTGCACATGCACATAAACAATTTATCCTCTGAGTAACACATTTAAATGCCTTTAAGAGCCTCTACATCTCCTTAAACATAATAGATAACATGATGGATTATGCACCTTTACATTTAACCACCTAGAATAATTTCATCAAAATATTACTCATAACAAGAGAAGAATGAATGCGTAATACGTTCAATGTAACAAGAAATACATACTTTTAAAGATCAGACATCTCACATACTGTGCAAAAGGAAATGTTATAACCCATTGAAGTAGGTTTTAGAAGACATTTAAGTTATGCTTTGCATAGCCTAAAATTATTCTTAATTCCAGATGACTGACAAGTAATATGCCCTTCAATGAACTTTCTGAGAAAAGCCTTTCTGCATCCCAAGCTTTTGGTTCTTATATGTAAAATTTTAATTATATATATAAAAAATGGCACATTGTATTTAACATGTTATGTGGAAGGTTCCTGGGTTAAGGACCTCACTGTAAATTCTTAATAGACAAGGAGATATTATTTTACAGATCATCAGGTTCTTTTTTTGGGTGGAGGTGGGGGGGGGGGTTGTAGTAATTTAAAGCATAACTATGCTCTAAAATTTTACTTTTTAAAAATGTAAAGTACCTGGGGCAGGGAGATAGGATCAAATATTTCTACATTACAATATTGTTTCGTTGAGGAGCTATAGCACGTACAGTTTTAGTTTGCAAGGTTAGTCCTGGGTTATTCCTGTATTATATATAGTGCTGAAGCCAGGACACTACACTACAAAAAATATGAGAGGAGAGGGTTCCGGAGGGAGTGGCACATGTACATGCAAGAGTCCTCCAGGAGGACAAATAAATAGCAGTACCTGGATGACACACAGACAGCTCCTACTGTTCACATTTCTGAATTTTAACCAGACTCTGCAGGAGAACCATAAGGAGCTGAGGTGAGACACTTGAGAAAGAACGCCTGTACGTTCGAAACATGTTGTGACCCTGTTTAAGCAGCATTAAATTTCACTTTGAATTGCAAACTGTAGTTTTGCCAGTGTCTCCCTGTCAATTTTGCTGTTCCTGATGGATTATTTGGTGTGTGAGCGGACACGCTGCAGGGATCGATACTATTGAAATTGTAGCCACACTTAACAAACCTTTGACTATTGGAGACCAGTAGTGGGTTAAATTTTAGTTTTGGGGGTAGACATGCCTTTTAACTGTTTTTGTAAACAACTTTACACACACTATATTTCTCCTCTAAATTAAAATATGTTTTGTTATTCAGAACTTAACATAAAGGTTGCCAAAAAATTAAAGGGCATGTCCACACTTAAAACAAACAACTGTTGACTGGTCCTGCCCGCAAACCCAACTTTTTTTACATGCATTTGTAACCAAATATTTAATGATAAGTATTATTCATATCTGGCAAAGGTTTCTGCCTCTTCTCTCTGCTCAATGAGAGTTTCATGAGCATAAGTTGCATAAGCATGAGAATGCAGAGGAGCGCATAGAGAATGCAGCAGGTGAAACAGCAGTCAATCATTGGCTGTGATGTCAGCAATTACAGTACTGCATGAAGGGAGGGGCAGCTTATTTTGCCACAATGGAGACAATAATTATCCTTAAAAATCTGGTTAGTAATGCAGGTAATAAATTGCAGAATGTACCAGTTGGGGGCAGGTGATTGACAATCAACCAGTTTTTTTATTTTAAGGATGGACATGCCCTTTATAAATTCCAACCAAATTATTAAAATACACAAAATGTTTGCAATTTTCCTGGAGCATATCTATTTCCTGAAATACAATGTATTCAAGCACAGCTGCACTCATCCAGTATATCATTAAATATATCCAGGTGCCTCCAGGTCACACAGCTCCCATTTACCATGTGCAATACTGATAATATTCAAATTCAATATATCCCCCGGGCACACTGTTGTTTGTGAAATTGAATCACGCTTTATTCAACGTTTCGACGTTGCGCAGGACGTCTTCATCAGGACATCAACGTCGAAACGTTGAATAAAGCCTGATTAATTCTCCAGAATCCTTATAGAGGAATGCTGGGAGTTGTAGTTTTCAAACATCTGGAGATCTACTGGTTGCCTATCCCTGCTCTAAAGAAAACAATGGACCTGAGAGAAAACACAGAGACAACCGTCTCTGTGTTTTGGAAATATATGTATGTTGCCTGTAAATATCTAGAACAAATAAGCCACACATTAGATAAATAGTCCATAAAGTGCACTGAAAAGAATGTAATGTGCACACAGATAAAGTGTATTGTTCTCTATTTTTTTAAATGTTATTTCCTTTTTATTACTTTTTTTTGCAAGGGCATTTTCATCCAAAGGTTATTTTTATTCCTATGAAACCAGGACCCCCAAGTTTCTTCCTTCAGGAATGCTGGGAAGCCAGATAAGTATTGCGATTCTAGAGTTGGATTGGCAGGGTTAATACATGATCCGATTGCGCATCAAAAAGCACACACTAATGTTTGTCAATTGGTCTGGCCACACTAGGTGCACTCCCCTGCGATCCGCTAATAGGAGTGCATGCAATCTGCATTTTTTGCGCTTACACATTTTGATTTCCGCTCTTCTACTATGTATGTGATGGAGTGTGGCCTTGGCAGATTCTGTCTGTCATTTTTGACAGATTGGTACTGTGTATGCCCACCTTAAGTAGTGCAGCACCTTTTAGTCTGTATGTTTGCAATACATCTTATTTCACATGACATTAAGGGAGCGATGCAATATTGGGCGCAAAATGCCCAAGTCAGTGTAAAACTGACTCTATTCGATGTATTATCGGGTTAGCGCAGGTCTTACACTGAGTCTGTGTTGCCTGCGCCATTTCCGATAATAGCAAGGCGCAGGCGAAGCAAAACTTCCTTAGTAAATTTTTGCGCTACTATGTAGAGCAAAATTTTAGGCAATTGAATAGGAGGTGTAAGCCGGCGCAGTTACCTGTCAGAGATCCCACAATAACCCACTAAATGTAAAATAATTGCTTTTTCAATATTGTAGTCTTTGCCTTTAATAGGTAATAAATACTGCTTTTGACCAAGTAGTTAAAGAAGCCTAAAATATGGTTGGAGAGCAGGGTTCAAACTATTTTAGGACATCATCATGTATTAGAATGCATTGTTTTATGCTTCATTTTCAGAACTCTCAGTTATTATCATGTATCAGAATCATCATTAAAAGATGAAACTAAGAATAGCACCATATGTTAGATAAAACAGAATGATTCAGATGAATGAGGAGTGACCAGGTTTATTTCTGTCCCTATTAGGACATATACAGTTTGTGTAGAACAGCACCATCTACTGCATGCTACAGACTATAACAATATAAAAAAATATAATGTAAAATATGTTAGCAACAGCCAAAATGAATCAGCATTTTTCTTAAAAGGTATCTTCACTCATATTTTGAAGGTTTGGTAATCCAGTTCTATTGAAGAACGGCTTATAGGGTATGTGCACTGTGAAAACAAGTTCATCTTACTGGATAGCTGTAGCTTAAAATATAAAGATGGTGTTTTTTTGCCCTATTACCCTTTCATAAACTACTTTTAGTGATTGACTCTTGATGGCTTCTTCCTCCACTGCAATCACATTTTTAGCACTGCCCCCATGAGATTTCCAACTCTCCACCATTCACTTGGTCACTGAACAGCGTGGCTGTTTCGCACGTGCGCACATCCCATGCAGTGACGTTAGTGTGCGTGCCCCAGTGATGTCATCTTGAGCGGCAGATATAACAGCCAAATCCTGCAAGATTTGGCTGTGTTATATCTGCCACACGCATTGACATCACCTGTGTGTCAAACAGCCATGCTATTCTTTGACCATGTTTGAGATTTGAAAATCTCATGGGGGCAGTGATAAAATATGATTACAGTGGAGGAGGAAGCCAGCAAGATTCAAGCATTAAAGGCAGGGTATGGGAGGGTAATAGGGAGGGTCCTCTGACGTGCTCTGTTAATGAACAATGCCCCATATAGTTTAATGTATGACCCATTAATTTACTTATACACAGTAATACATATCCCCAGGCAAGCGCCTTTTCTCTTTTTTTTCTCTTCTCGCCTTTAAACATTAAAGGTAATTATTGCACCCATACTGGCACAACCTCTGCCAGAAAAGGAGAAATGGGGGGCAATATTTATCATTAAAGGGAAAGTTCAATGTAAAATATCAATTTTATAAAAATTATTGGTTTGTATTATGCATACCTACCTATTCTATATATTTGCTCCCGTTTTGAAAAATCAGTTGATTGCTGTTCCCTGCTGTTGACAATAGTGAGCTTACATTTCAGGTTCCAACGGTCCTTCTTCCCAGGATACACCACTTCCTTTGAATGTTCTTAACAATAATTTCTACTGATTGGCTGTTGGATGGGTCAAATATGCTCAGATCTCTACTGAGCAACTGAATCAACCCAGGCGCTGGGTCAAGGGCAAGACCATAATGCTCTCTACTAGGGGTCCTGCAAACAGGAAGTCAGTATTTCAGTTGCATTTCTTTTTACACAGACAAATTATTGAATGAGCAGGTTAAGCTCATTAGGATTGAAAATTACTGCTCTTTTTTCTTAAAAGCATATGTATTTGCACTGAACTTCCCCTTTAAATATCTAGTTAGAAATGTATGGAATGAAGTGCTAGGGTTGGGGCAATTAAAAAACAAGTGACCATTTAAAAAAAAAAAGACACAGTATGTGCCACAGCAGTTAAATGTTGAGATTTTTCCTAATATCAATGTTGGCTCAACATATCTTTTTCAATGTTGAAAAAACTCACATTTATTAATGTTGAATCAATGTTATTTAACAATCAGATTCAAAATGTTGATAATCTAACCAAATATCAATACTGGTTCAATGTTCATCAACACTGACCATTCTGACCATATGTCAACGTTTAATCAATAGCTCCTTGCTATCTGGGAAGGTACTTACCTCCGCTGTGTAGCTTGACAGCAGTGGAGATACCCTTTCAAACGTAACATTCATTTTTTGCACAACGCAATGCACTGTCAGGGAGATTCAATAAAATTTCTTCAGGGTTATTAAATAAAAGATCTTATCATTTAAAATGGTGCTAATTTTGCCCCAACCAATCAGATGTTAGCTTTCAAATGTTAAATGATATCTGATTGGTTGGGGCAAAATTAGCACCATTTTAAACGATAAGAACATTTATTGAATCTCCCTGATGATTCAACGCTGGGGGGGAGAGAGGTAAGGGAAGTAGAGTTCTGGGGAGTTTCTGTAAAAACTATTATAGGGGTTGGGGCTGGGGAGAGAGACCTACTATACCCCAAAAGGGATTTACACTAGGGCGAGGCAGAGTAAAACGGGTGGGAGTGAGAGGGAGGGGGGGAGGGCTGCAGTGCGCATGGCAAAATTCTCCCGGAGGAGAGACAGGAGGCAGAGTCCTATATGACCAGGCTCCTGTTGGCCAGTTTTCTGGACTTTGGAGGGACATAGCAGGGCAGCCATTTGGAGCTGGGATGTAGGATAAGAATTTTATTACATTACACAGTGGGGCCAGTAGTGGGTTACATTATAGTTTTGGGGGTGGACATGCCCTTTAATCTTGTGCCATCTGTCCCGACCATAACCCTAA
The DNA here is from genome assembly GCA_019447015.1 of Hymenochirus boettgeri. NCBI lineage: Eukaryota > Metazoa > Chordata > Amphibia > Anura > Pipidae > Hymenochirus > Hymenochirus boettgeri. The sequence goes on from CM033472.1 coordinate 71,868,434, forward strand.
TTAAACAAACATACAGATGCAGGGACTTATGTATTCTCAACCCCTACTCGCTATCTGGCCCCCTCCAACAACTTTAAAGCTTCAACAGAAAAAGCTTTTATAGGTAGGGCACCAGGCACAAAAGATAAATCCAGAGGGATGAATGGGAGAAGGGCTCACCTGCACATGCCGAAACCTCAGTTGCTGTGTCTGACAGTCATTTGTAGCGAATATACCGGTCGGGGAAAAAAACCCTTTGTGTGTACCCAGCCTAAAAGAATGGAATCGGATTGTTCGTTAAGACTAGCCTAAAGGACAACTCCACCCTCATAATAACATCATTTAGAAAGAATGGCCTCTTCAAAATATGTTGATTATATCATAGTTGTCCTATGTTCTTACTGTATGCCTGCTATGCTTCTGGATGCCTCATGAAACGGAATTTAGAAACCTGTACTGAGCATTTACTGAGCCTGGGCAGCTCAGAGAAGCGTAGGGGATTAACATTCAGTCATTGGCTGTGATGTCAACTGTCAAATCCATAACTGACAGTTGCTAACTGGAAGAACCAGGAAGCAGAAACAGGGAAACGGGACATTGTGCAGGATTTCAGGTTAGACTTATATATTTCACTTTTCAAACTATTACCGTTTAGGGTTTTGGGGGGTGATTTACCTGTATGTAAGTTTTCATTTTAGGGCTGGACTTGCCCTTTAATAATAGAGCAGGGTAAAAAAAAGTTAGAGAAAATAGCACATAAAATCATAAAGTTAAAAACAATGATAGAAAAGGATAGTCAACCAGAAAGATTTATCAGTATGATAAACTGAAAAAATGGACTGATGGACTAAATGGACTGATTTCAATGTGAAACCAGAAAGGGGAAGTTTAAGAATAAACTTTGAATTTGGCTTAAAAGGCCGCATTTTGGAAGGGAATGTGTGCGTTTGTGCTGCAGATTTTAAAATACAATAATGCCAATGATGAGGAAATTGTTGTTTTTTACTTACCCTTTAACCCTTTAACTGCCACAGATCGTATATTTACGGTCTGTGCAGTGAATGTTCAAACTGCCACAGATCGTGATACTGTACCTTTAAGAAAAAAAAATTGCCGGTGCTAGGGGCGATCGGGGGGCAGCATTCAACTGCCCCCTAGCCCCCTTGATCCTCCCTTGGTTTCGTTCAAATCCAAGGGGAGGATCAGGAGATATCATACCTTTTTTGCGGTGATCGTATAGGAGCTTCTGGTCCCACGTGGAGGAAGAAGTTGGAGCGGAAAGGGAGACCCCGGTGACGTCACGGAGCTTCCTCCTTCACCGGGGTCTTCCCTAGAAGTGGTAGGAGGCTGTTCCTGGTGGTCTAGTCGAGGTACTGCACTGTGATCTCAATTCAGATCACAGTGCAGTACCAGGTATAGTAAAAGCTGTCATGCTGACAGCTTTACTATACTTTTTGTGAAAGGAACTCAAAGTTCCATTCACAAATAGGATTTTTTCTAAGTCTTTGCTACTTAGCGAAGACTTAGAAAAAAAATGGGGACAGAGATCAAAATTTGGTGATCACTTCTGATCACCAAATTATTGACCTTTGCCAATAAATGAAAAATCACTTCCTGGAAAATGATTTCCGGGAAGTGATTTTTCCGATCGGATTTCGAATTGGAAAACGGGCATTTATGCCCATATTCCAAGTTCGTTATCATTCTCAAAGATGATTTGATGATCATCTTTGGGAATGATCCCAAAAAAAAGGGGGAAATGCACACAAAAAATATTAAAGTGATACACACCTTTTTTTTTTTTTTTTTACCTAAAACTATAAGTTAGCAAAAAATTTTGTTCTCTCCAACTTCCCAATGTCCCCGGTGATATCGGTTAAAGTAAACACGGATCATTATTTGTTCGATTTCAAGGGAAACTTAGCCTATTTTAGTAGGAAAATTTTGCAGAGGTACCAAAAAAAGACCGTATTGAATTTTTAGGATCAGTAAAGTGTGCAAAAACTTGTGTGACTCTCCGTACTAACTGGTTTTCACTAAAATACCACTAAAAGGGGGAGTGGGGATAGGGGTGGGTTGTGGCGTTTTTTTTTTATTTTTCTTGCAATTGCACATGGATCCCATTTGAGCTACTTGGTGGCCCCGTCTCTGTTTGCACACCCATATGGCATAACGTTTGACTCAGGACATGTGGGAGATTGCCATTTAGTGGGTTTTTTACTTGCCAAGTGGGTTCAGGTAGGATTTCAAACCATTGAGTTTCAACAAAACAGTCGGATTTTTCATGTATATACGAAAGCATGATACCATCACGTAGCTGAAGGTGTGTAGCTTCCAAAAATATATGTTTGTGGGGGGTATTTCCAAGTTGATTAGGCTGTTCAAATTACAGAACCTTTGATTTTATTCTTGTAATTGGACTTGGCATGCTTCCCATTTGAGCTAGTTGGTGGCCAGTCTCTGTGTGCACCCACGCATATGGCAAACCGTTTGATTGAGGACATGGGGGAGAATGCCATTTAGTGGGTTTTATTACTTGTCAAGTGGGTTTAGGTAGGATTTCAACCTTTAAATCACCTTATTATATTTTTTACAAAATCTCCTGAAAAGCACAGAGTTCTATGGGGTACTATGTCTGGAACTTTTCATGTTATATGAAAGCATGGCACCATAACGTAGCTGAAGGTGTGTAGATTCCAAAAATATAGTTTGTGTGGGTATTTCAAAGTTTCAGAGCCGTTTCCTTTGAAAAGTGTAGACTGTTGAAATTACAGAGCACTTTGATTTTTTTTCTTGTAATTACACTTGTGCATGCGTCCCATTTGATAGTTGGTGGCCACGTCTCTGTGTGCACCCGCACATATGGCATACCATTTGATGCAGGATATGTATAGATTGACATTTAGTGGGTTTTTTTGCTTGTCAAAAGGGGGTCGGGGGGGGGGGGTTTTTTTTTTTTTTTTTTTTTTTTTTTTTTTTTTTTTTTTTTTTTTTTTTTTTTTTTTTTTTTTTTTTTTTTTTTTTTTACTTTTTTTTTTTTTTTTTTATTTTTTGTCTTTTTTTATGTTTTTTTTTTTTTTTTAGGTTGTTTTTTTTATTTTTTTTTTTTTTTTCTTTTTTTTGTTTGTTTTGTTTTTTTGTTTTTTTTATTTTTTTTTTTTTTTTTTTTGTTCCGTTTTTTTTTTTTTTTTTTTTTTTTTTTTTTTTTTTTTTTTTTTTTTTTTTTTTTTGTTTTTTGTTTTTTTTTTTTTTTTTTTTTTTTGTTTGTTTTTTTTTTTTTTTTTTTTTTATTTTTTTTTTTTTTTTTTTTTTTTTTTATTTTTTTTTTTTTTTTTTTTTTTTTTTTTTTTTTTTTTTTTTTTTTTTTTTTTTTTTAGTAGGATTTTCAACCCTTGAACATCTTATTTTATTTTCACAAAAAACTCCTAAAAAACACGGAGTTCTTTGGATAGGGTCTGGAATTCTTCATGTATGTAGAAAGCATGCATCGTAAGTAGCTGAAGGTGTAGATTCCAAAAATATATAGTTTGTGGGGGAATTCATGTTTCGGGACTGTTTCCTTAGAAAAAGTGAAATGTTTCAAAATTACAGAACACTTTGATTTTATTCTTGTAATTGGACTTGTGCATGCTTCCCATTTGAGCTAGTTGGTGGCCACGTCTCTGTGTGCACCCACGCATATGGCATACCGTTTGATTGAGGACATGGGGGAGATTGCCATTTAGTGGGTTTTATTACTTGTCAAGTGGGTTTAGGTAGGATTTCAACCTTTAAATCACCTTATTATATTTTTTACAAAATCTCCTGAAAAGCACAGAGTTCTATGGGGTACTATGTCTGGAACTTTTCATGTATATATGAAAGCATGGCACCATAACGTAGCTGAAGGTGTGTAGATTCCAAAAATATATAGTTTGTGTGGGGTATTTCAAAGTTTCAGAGCCGTTTCCTTTGAAAAAGTGTAGACTGTTGAAATTACAGAGCACTTTGATTTTTTTCTTGTAATTACACTTGTGCATGCGTCCCATTTGAGCTAGTTGGTGGCCACGTCTCTGTGTGCACCCGCACATATGGCATACCGTTTGATGCAGGATATGTGGGAGATTGACATTTAGTGGGTTTTTTTGCCTGTCAAGTTGGTTTAGGTAGGATTTCAATCCTTGAATCATCTTATTTTATTTTTCACAAAACCTCCTAAAAACACAGAGTTCTTTGGATCACTGGGTCTGGAATTCTTCATGTATGTATGAAAGCACGTCCGTTTCGAACTTTCGAACTATTGTAAAAGTTCGAAAGTTCGAAAACGGACCCATAAAGTCTATGGGAGGCAAATAGTTCGAAAAGTCAAGTCAAACAACTAATTAATGGTAACTTAATGTAAATGGCTTTCGGACCTGGGAAATGGTCTGGGGAGCATGTTCCATATCCAGGACTTAAGTAAATTGTAAAAAAGTAAAATTTTCTCTCACAGCGCGCTACTTTCGAGCTTTCTGCGGTCGAACGTTCGAGGTAACATGGACATTTACTCGCGTAAGGCTGTAATGGAGACTTTACTCGCAGATCGATGTTCGCCTAGATACCATGTACATTTTACTCGCGGATTCGATACTCGAATGTTCGAACATTCGATAAATCATCGAAAGTCCGGAAATATCGAAAGTCCCGTCCAGATAGTTCGAGAAGTCTGGTCCGTCGATTCGACACAGTTCGGCTCGAACTCGGGTTCGAGTTCTATGCCATCCCTACAGGTTGATCTGGAAATCCTAGATTGCGTTCTCACATTGGTTGGCCCATCTGGTCTACTACACCCCTCACTAACCAGAATAGGGGGCTAGACTATAACAGGGAGATGCAATACATTTTGTGATGGATTTTGCGCTAGTTCTTTACACAAAGCCCCATAAAATTTTGCAGCTTATTGGTCGCAAGGTGTTTTATACATCAAGAGAACAAGTACTGGTAAGTTGCGATAGTGACATTTATTGTATTTCCTGTGGTATTACCAGCTGTTCCTCCAGGAATCCTCACGCTGGTTCATTTTGTCATTGGTTCTCCTTTAGACTGAGGCCACCTACAACGCACCAATCACGCACAAAATGGCGAGCGTTATCACATGTGACTGCGTGTGCTTGTGTACTGTTTGCAAATGCGTTTTTGTAATTTAACATTACAAAACACATGCATTGTGTAAAAAATGGTGCATACAAACGCTTGCGCATCGGAAATCGTTGGAATTTTCGCCTTCCTGAAATTTCAATTTTAACCAAAATCTCATGTACAATCACATGAGCAAAACGTGTTCACAACAAGCAAAAAACAACGTTAGTGTGGCCTAGCCCTTAAAGTTACGGTAATGGCTAGGCCACACTGACGCGTTTTTCTCGTTGATCTGTTGCGATTGCGCCTGTGATTTTGGTTGAATGGAAATGCAAAAGTACACATGATTTCGATGTGCATCCTTTCCGTTTTGCGAGCAGCATTTTTTTTTACGTAAACGCATGTGTTTCTATAATCCATCAGGAACAGCAAAATTGACAGGGAGACACTGGCAAAACTACAGTTTGCAATTCAAAGTGAAATTTAATGCTGCTTAAACAGGGTCACAACATGTTTCGAACGTGCAGGCGTTCTTCTCAGTGTATCAAAACGCCTGCACGTTTCGAAACATGTTGTGACCCTGTTTAAGCAGCATTAATTTCACTTTGAATTGCAAACTGTAGTTTTTGCCAGTGTCTCCCTGTCAATTTTGCTGTTCCTGATGGATTATTTGGTGTGTGAGCGGACACGCTGCAGCGATCGATACTATTGAAATTGTAGCCACACTTAACAAACCTTTGACTATTGTGTTTCTATAATGTTAAATAGTAAAATCAGATGCACAAACGCAGAACAACGAGCGACAATGTACCAAAATCGCACACACAATCACGTGCAATAACGTGCTTGATTATGCAGTCACTTTGGTGCATTGTAGTGGGGCCTCAGCTTAAACCTAATAAAAAACAAAATGTTTAGTTTGATTTAAAATGAGAATTTTCATGTTGCAGCTCTTGATAGATACAGTAGCTCTGTGTTACACAACTAATTCAGTATAACTAACACTAAACACATTATAGTATAGTATAGTATATGAGGTTAAATAAAATACGCCCATCCAGTCCAATCTACTCAGCAATACCCACATTTCCTGCCTAACAGCTGATCCAGAGGAAGGCAGGAAAAACCACCAGAATTATGAAGGGGAAAAAATTCCTTCCTGACTCAAGTAGCAATTGGAAATATCCCGGGATCAACTCTACTTTATGTACCAATAACCTGCAACATTCCTTATTTTAAGAACTCATCCAGCTTTTTTTTGAAACTATGCAATGAACCTGCCGTCACCATGTCCAATGGAAGACAGTTACATAATTTTACTATTTTCACACCCTTTCCGAACTTCTGAGTCTTATAGGGTATGTGCACTGTGAAAACAAGTTCATCTTACTGGATAGTTGTAGCTTAAAATATAAAGATGGGTGTTTTTTTGCCCTATTACCCTTTCATAAACTACTTTTAGTGATTGACTCTTGATGGCTTCTTCCTCCACTGCAATCACATTTTTAGCACTGCCCCCATGAGATTTCCAACTCTCCACCATTCACTTGGTCACTGAACAGCGTGGCTGTTTCGCACGTGCGCACATCCCATGCAGTGACGTTAGTGTGCGTGCCCCAGTGATGTCATCTTGAGCGGCGATATAACAGCCAAATCCTGCAAGATTTGGCTGTGTTATATCTGCCACACAGCATTGACATCACCTGTGTGTCAAACAGCCATGCTATTCTTTGACCATGTTTGAGATTTGAAAATCTCATGGGGGCAGTGATAAAATATGATTACAGTGGAGAGGAAGCCAGCAGATTCAAGCATTAAAGGCAGGGTATGGGAGGGTAAGGAGGGTCCTCTGACGTGCTCTGTTAATGAACAATGCCCCAATAGTTTTATGTATGACCCATTATTTACTTATACACAGTAATACATATCCCCAGGAAGCGCCTTTTCTCTTTTTTTTCTCTTCTCGCCTTTAAACATTAAAGGTAATTATTGCACCCATACTGGCACAACCTCTGCCAGAAAAGGAGAAATGGGGGCAATATTTATCATTAAAGGGAAAGTTCAATGTAAAATATCAATTTTATAAAAATTATTGGTTTGTATTATGCATACCTACCTATTCTATATATTTGCTCCCGTTTTGAAAAATCAGTTGATTGCTGTTCCTGCTGTTGACAATAGTGAGCTTACATTTCAGGTTCCAACGGTCCTTCTCCCAGGATACACCACTTCCTTGAATGTTCTTAACAATAATTTCTACTGATTGGGCGTTGGATGGTCAAATATGCTCAGATCTCTACTGAGCACTGAATCAACCCAGGCGCTGGGTCAAGGGCAAGACCATAATGCTCTCTACTAGGGGTCCTGCAAACAGGAAGTCAGTATTTCAGTTGCATTTCTTTTTACACAGACAAATTATTGAATGAGCAGGTTAAGCTCATTAGGATTGAAAATTACTGCTCTTTTTTCTTAAAACATATGTATTTGCACTGAACTTCCCCTTTAAATATCTAGTTAGAAATGTATGGAATGAAGTGCAGGGTTGGGCAATTAAAAAACAAGTGACCATTTAAAAAAAAAAAGACACGTATGTGCCACAGCAGTTAAATGTTGAGATTTTTCCTAATATCAATGTTGGCTCAACATATCTTTTTCAATGTTGAAAAAACTCACATTTATTAATGTTGAATCAATGTTATTTAACAATCAGATTCAAAATGTTGATAATCTAACCAAATATCAATACTGGTTCAATGTTCATCAACACTGACCATTCTGACCATATGTCACGTTTAATCAATAGCTCCTTGCTATCTGGGAAGGTACTTACCTCCGCGTGTAGCTTGACAGCAGTGGAGATACCCTTTCAAACGTAACATTCATTTTTTGCACAACGCAATGCACTGTCAGGGAGATTCAATAAAATTTCTTCAGGGTTATTAAATAAAAGATCTTATCATTTAAAATGGTGCTAATTTTGCCCAACACCATCAGATGTTAGCTTTCAAATGTTAAATGATATCTGATTGGTTGGGGCAAAATTAGCACCATTTTAAACGATAAGAACATTTATTGAATCTCCTGATGATTCAACGCTGGGGGGGAGAGAGGTAAGGGAGTAGAGTTCTGGGGAGTTTCTGTAAAAACTATTATAGGGGTTGGGGCTGGGGAGAGAACCTACATACCCCAAAAGGGATTTACACTAGGGCGAGGCAGAGTAAAACGGGTGGGAGTGAGAGGGAGGGGGGGAGGGCTGCAGTGCGCATGGCAAAATTCTCCCGGAGGAGAACAGGAGGCAGATCCTATATGACCAGGCTCCTGTTGGCCAGTTTTCTGGACTTGGAGGGACTAGCTAGCAGGCAGCCATTTGGAGCTGGGATGTAGGATAAGAATTTTATTACATTACACAGTGGGGCCAGTAGTGGTTACATTATAGTTTTGGGGGGACATGCCCTTTAATCTTGTGCCATCTGTCCCGACCATAACCCTAATTAAACAAACATACAGATGCAGGGACTTATGTATTCTCAACCCCTACTCGCTATCTGGCCCCCTCCAACAACTTTAAAGCTTCAACAGAAAAAGCTTTTATAGGTAGGGCACCAGGCACAAAAGATAAATCCAGAGGGATGAATGGGAGAAGGGCTCACCTGCACATGCCGAAACCTCAGTTGCTGTGTCTGACAGTCATTTGTAGCGAATATACCGGTCGGGGAAAAAAACCCTTTGTGTGTACCCAGCCTAAAAGATGGAATCGGATTGTTCGTTAAGACTAGCCTAAAGGACAACTCCACCCTCATAATAACATCATTTAGAAAGAATGGCCTCTTCAAAATATGTTGATTATATCATAGTTTGGCCTATGAATTCTTTACTGTATGCCTGCTATGCTTCTGGATGCCTCATGGAAACTGTACTGAGCATTTACTGAGCCTGGGCATGCTCAGAAAGAGCAGATAGGGGATTAACATTCAGTCATTGGCTGTGATGTCAACTGTCAAATCCATAACTGACAGTTGCTAACTGGAAGAACCAGGAAGCAAAACAGGGAAAACGGGACATTGTGCAGGATTTCAGGTTAGACTTATATATTTCACTTTTCAAACTATTACCGTTTAGGTGTTTGGGGGGTGATTTACCTGTATGTAAGTTTTCATTTTAGGGCTGGACTTGCCCTTTAATATAGAGCAGGGTAAAAAAAAGTTAGAGAAAATGCACATAAAATCATAAAGTTAAAAACAATGATAGAAAAGGATAGTCAACCAGAAAGATTACCAGTATGATAAACTGAAAAAATGGACTGATGGACTAAATGGACTGATTTCAATGTGAAACCAGAAAGGGGAAGTTTAAGAATACTTTGAATTTGGCTTAAAAGGCCGCATTTTGGAAGGGAATGTGTGCGTTTGTGCTGCAGATTTTAAAATACAATAATGCCAATGATGAGGAAATTGTTGTTTTTTACTTACACTTTAACCCTTTACTCGCAACAGATCGTTATTTACGGTCTGTGCAGTGAATGTTCAAACTGCCACAGATCGTGATACTGTACCTTTAAGAAAAAAAAATTGCCGTGGCTAGGGGCGATCGGGGGCAGCATTCAACTGCCCCTAGCCCCCTTGATCCTCCCTTGGTTTCGTTCAAATCCAAGGGGAGGATCAGGAGATATCATACCTTTTTTGCGGTGATCGTATAGGAGCTTCTGGTCCCACGTGGAGGAAGAAGTTGGAGCGGAAAGGGAGACCCCGGTGACGTCACGGAGCTTCCTCCTTCACCGGGGTCTTCCCTAGAAGTGGTAGGAGGCTGTCCTGGTGGTCTAGTCGAGGTACTTGCACTGTGATCTCAATTCAGATCACAGTGCAGTACCAGGTATAGTAAAGCTGTCATGCTGACAGCTTTACTATACTTTTTGTGAAGGAACTCAAAGTTCCATTCACAAATAGGATTTTTCTAAGTCTTTGCTACTTAGCGAAGACTTAGAAAAAAATGGGGACAGAGATCAAAATTTGGTGATCACTTCTGATCACCAAATTATGACCTTTGCCAATAAATGAAAAATCACTTCCTGGAAATGATTTCCGGGAAGTGATTTTTCGATCGGATTTCGAATTGGAAACGGGCATTTATGCCCATATTCCAGTTCGTTATCATTCTCAAAGATGATTTGATGATCATCTTTGGGAATGATCCCAAAAAAAAGGGGGAAATGCACACAAAAAAAATCTTAAAGTGATACACACCTTTTTTTTTTTTTTTACTCTAAACTATAAGTTAGCAAAAAATTTTGTCTTCTCCAAGCTTCCCAATGTCCCCGGTGATATCGGTAAAGTAAACACGGATCATTATTTGTTCGATTTCAAGGGAAACTTAGCCTATTTTAGTAGGAAATTTTGCAGAGGTACCAAAAAAAGACCGTATTGAATTTTTAGGATCAGTAAAGTGTGCAAAAACTTGTGTGACTCTCCGTACTACTGGTTTTCACTAAAATACCACTAAAAGGGGAGTGGGGATAGGGGTGTTTGTGGCGTTTTTTTTATTTTTCTTGCAATTGCACATGGATCCCATTTGAGCTACTTGGTGGCCCCGTCTCTGTTTGCACCCACCCATATGGCATAACCGTTTGACTCAGGACATGTGGGAGATTGCCATTTAGTGGTTTTTTTTACTTGCCAAGTGGGTTCAGGTAGGATTTCAACCATTGAGTTTCAACAAACCGTCTGGATTCTTCATGTATATACGAAAGCATGATACCATCACGTAGCTGAAGGTGTGTAGCTTCCAAAAATATATAGTTTGTGGGGGGTATTTCCAAGTTGATTAGGCTGTTCAAATTACAGAACACTTTGATTTTATTCTTGTAATTGGACTTGTGCATGCTTCCCATTTGAGCTAGTTGGTGGCACATCTCTGTGTGCACCCACGCATATGGCATACCGTTTGATTGAGGACATGGGGGAGATTGCCATTTAGTGGGTTTTATTACTTGTCAAGTGGGTTTAGGTAGGATTTCAACCTTTAAATCACCTTATTATATTTTTTACAAATCTCCTGAAAAGCACAGAGTTCTATGGGGTACTATGTCTGGAACTTTTCATGTATATATGAAAGCATGGCACCATAACGTAGCTGAAGGTGTGTAGATTCCAAAAATATTAGTTTGTGTGGGGTATTTCAAAGTTTCAGAGCCGTTTCCTTGAAAAAGTGTGACTGTTGAAATTACAGAGCACTTTGATTTTTTCTTGTAATTACACTTGTGCATGCGTCCCATTTGAGCTAGTTGGTGGCCACGTCTCTGTGTGCACCCGCACATATGGCATACCATTTGATGCAGGATATGTAATAGATTGACATTTAGTGGGTTTTTTTGCTTGTCAAAAGGGTTTAGGTAGGATTTCAACCCTTGAATCATCTTATTTTATTTTTCACAAAAACTCCTAAAAACACGGAGTTCTTTGGATCACTGGGTCTGGAATTCTTCATGTATGTATGAACTGGCATCGTAATGTAGCTGAAGGTGTGTAGATTCCAAAAATATATAGTTTGTGGGGGAATTTCCATGTTTCGGGACTGTTTCCTTAGAAAAAGTGTAAACTGTTCAAATTACAGAGCACTTTGATTTTTTCTTGTAATTGCATTTGTGCATGCATACAATTTGAGCTAGTTGGTGGCCACATCTCTGTGTACATCCATGCATAGGGCATACCGTTTGATTCAGAACATGTGGGAGATTGATATTTAGTTGGGGGTTTTATTTGCGGGGGGCATTTCCAAGTTTTCGGGCTGTTTGAAATTACAGAGCACTTTGATTTTTTTTTTGTATTTACGCTTGTGCATGTGTCCCATTTGAGCTAGTTGGTGGCCACGTCTCTGTGTACATCCACGCATAGGGCATACCATTTGATTCAGAACATGTGGGGGTGATATTTAGTGGGGGGTTTATTTGGGGGGCCATTTCCAGTTTTGGCTGTTTGAAATTCAGAGCACTTTGATTTTTTTCTTGTAATTACACTTGTGCATGTGTCCCATTTGAGCTAGTTGGCGGCCACGTCTCTGTGTGCACCCACACATATGGCATACCGTTTGATGCAGGATATGTGGGAGATTGACATTTAGTGGGTTTTTTTGCCTGTCAAGTTGGTTTAGGTAGGATTTCAATCCTTGAATCATCTTATTTTATTTTCACAAACCTCCTAAAAACACAGAGTTCTTTGGATCACTGGGTCTGGAATTCTTCATGTATGTATGAAAGCACGATACCATAACGTAGCTGAAGTGTGTAGATTCCAAAAATATATAGTTTGTGGGGGAATTTCCATGTTTCGGGACTGTTTCCTCAGAAAAAGAGTAGGCTGTTCAAATTACAGAGCACTTTGATTTTTTCTTGTAATTGCATTTGTTCATGCTGTCCCATTTGAGCTAGTTGGTGGCCACGTCTCTGTGTACATCCACGCATAGGGCATACCATTTGATTCAGAACATGTGGGAGAGTGATATTTAGTGGGGGTTTTATTTGTGGGGGGCATTTCCAAGTTTTGGGGCTTTTTGAAATTACAGAGCACTTTGATTTTTTTCTTGTAATTACACTTGTGCATGTGTCCCATTTGAGCTAGTTGGTGGCCACGTCTCTATGTGCATCCACGCATATGGCATACCGTTTGATTCAGGGCATTTGGAAGATTGATAATTGACAAGTTTTTTTTACATGACATGGAAATTTGCCTTTTGCATAAAATGTATAAAAATTGTATGTAAGAAAGCGAAATTGTACACAAAACTGCGCCCACACCAGGTGGTTCTGCATAAAGAACAAACTTGTGTGCGAAGCGGTGTTGAGAGTCAAAGTACCATAATAAGTTTGGGGGGTATTTATAATTTAGAGGGGTGTTTAGTCTGACAAATCTGAAAAGTTGCTGTAATTGGGCCACAGTTCATTGGCTCACTTTGTGGCTAATTGATTCCACGTGTGCGTGTGTAACCATACATAGGGCATACCGTTTGATCCAGGACATTTGGGAGATTGATATTTGGTAACTTCTTTTTACATTACTTGGGATTTTGGCATGATTTCTACCTTTGAGAGTGTTTTTTTAAAAATTTTTTTTAGAAAATCTGGTAAAACTGTGAACTTCTACAAAGATCTGCGCCCACACCATTGATGGTATGAATGAATAGAACTACAGAATTACGTAGATAAAGGTGTGTAGATTTGAGAAATATATGGTTTGTGGGGGTTGTTTTGTGGGGAAAAACTGCAGACTGTTCAAATTCAGATTTGGCTGAAAATTTTTGCTGTTTCTGAGCCATTGTGCATTGTCTCACTTCATGGCCATTCCCTTCCACGTCCGCATGTGTAACCACACATATGGCATACCGTTTGATTCGGGACATTTGGGAGATTGATATTTCTTAACTTTTTTAGATTCCATGAGGTTTTGGCATGATTTCTACTTTTTGAAGTTGTTTTTTGTTCATTTTTTCAGACAAATGCAAACTTCTACGAAGAACTGCGCCAACACCATTGATGGTATGAATGAACAAACTACAGTATTACATAGCTGAAGATGTGTAGATTTCAGGAATATATATAGTTAGTGGGGGTTATTTCTGAGTTATGTGGGGGTTTTGTAAAAAAAAAACTGCAGACTGTTCAAATTCAGAGTTGGCTAAATATTTTCGCTGTTTCTAAGCCATCGTGCGTTGTCTCGCTTTGTGGCTTTACGCTTCCACATCCGCGTGTGTAACTACACATATGGCATACCATTTAATTGAGGACATTTGGGAGATTGATATTTAGTAACTTTTTTTTACATTCCATGAGGTTTTGGCATGATTTCTACCTTTTGAATTTGTCTTTTGTTCATTTTTTCAGACAAATGCGAACTTCTACGAAGAACTGTGCCCACACCATTTATGGTATGAATAAAAAAACTACAGTGTTACATAGCTGAAGGTGTGTAGATGTCAGGAATATATAGTTTGTGGGGGTTATTTCTAAGTTATGGGGGTGTTTTGTGGAAAAAAACTGACAAAAAATGGCATACCATTTGATTCAGGACATTTGGAAGATTGATATTTAGTAACTTTTTTTTACATTCCATGGGGTTTTGGCATGATTTCTACCTTTTTGTATGTTGTTTGATGCTAATTTTTTTTGAAAATCTGGTAAAAGTGCAAATCTCTACGAAGAACTGCGCCCACAGCATTGATGGTATGAATGAACGAACTACAGCGTTACATAGCTGAAGGTGTGTAGATTTCAGGCTAAATTTTTTTTTTGCGCTGCTACTTACATTTGGCACTGGTCACGCTCTGGATTAGTTGGTAGCCATTTCTCTGGGTATATCCATGAATGTGGCATACCGTTTTATTCGGGAGGAGTAAGGCTTTCATATTTGAGATGCATTTGAACTTTCCTCCACAGTTTTTAGCTGAAATTCGCATTTGATTTTGTCTCTGATTTTACAGTTGAGGAAAAAAAGGGAAATGTGAGAAAATAACTTACAATTGGACGAAGAGCTGCGCCTGGGTATCTGCATTTTTACCGAAACTTACCTCACTCATAATATCCTGCGGGTGTGTAGTTTCTAAAAATATCTCACTTGTGGGGATATTTTGTTAATTTGGTAGATATTCTATGTTAACAGTGAGAAGTGGTTACACATTTTAATTTGGTGTAATATTCTTGAAGGTGCAGTTTTAGTTTGGGGGGGTCTCCTGTACAGGAAAAGTGGAGTACCTACATATATCTGGTATTGTTATACTCGGGAGTATCAGAGCTTTTAGAAACAGTAAGATTTTTGTGCGTAACCTTAAGATAACTATAAATAAAAATGGGAAAAATCCATGAAAATGCGCAAATTTTTCATTTTTTTAACATATTTTACCCATAATTCCAGTAATATTTCCAGAAAAGTTACAAAATTCTTTTACCATGTTAAAGTACACTTTGTGCTGAAAAAAACAATGTATAATATTCCTGATTTGCTGCAAGGTTTCCTACTGTAAAATTAGTCTAAAGCGATTAAGGGCAAAATCCTGAAAATTCTTCTGGCAGTTAACGCAAAAAAATTCTCCTGGCAGTGAAAGGGTTAAATATGGCTGTCACATGAATTAAAGATAGGTCAGTTGGTGTGTGTACTCGTGTCAGGTTGGGGGATAAAAGACTAACTATTTTGACTATTGGTCAAAATGTGTTTTTTTTTACTATACTTACCCTTTAAATATGGTTGACACATGAATGAATGGGTAGCTTAGTTGGTGTGTGTACCTGTGTCAGGTTGGAAGTTAAAAGAGCAAACTTTTTTGATTATTGATCAAAATTTATTTTTGACTATACCCTTTAAGTATGGCTGCCACAGTAAGGGAGGGGTAGGTCAGTAGGTGTGTGTACCTGTGCCACGTTGGGGGTTAAAAAAAGCAAATTTTTTGATAATTGGTAAAAAAAAAATGACTATAGTTACCCTTTAAGTATGCTGCCACAGCAGGTGTGTGTACTTGGAACAGGTTGGAAGTTAAAAAAACAAACCTTTTTGATTATTGATAAAAATTTGTTCTTTTGACTTTAGTTACCCTTTAAGTATGGCTGCCACTGTAATGGATAAGTAGATCAGTAGTTTGTGTACCTGTGCCGGGTTGGGGGTTAAAAAAAACAAAACTTTTTTGATCATTGGTCAAATTTTTTTTTTTTACTTTAGTTACCCTTTTAATTATGGCTGCCATAGATCAGTAGGTGTGTGTACCTGTGTCAGGTTGGGGGTTAAAAAAAACAAACTTTGTTGTTGATTAGTCAAAATTGTTTTTTTGACTAAAGTTTCCCTTTAAATATTGCTGCCATGAAAATGGAACGGTAGGTCAGTAGATGTGTGTACCTGGATCAGGTTGGAAGTTAAAAAAAAACAACTTTTTTGATTATTGATATAATTTTTTAAAAAACTTTAGTTACCCTTTAAGCATGACTGCCACAGTAATGGATAAGTAGATCAGTAGGTGTGTGTACCTGTGTCGGGTTGGGGGTTAAACAAAACCAAACTTTTTTGATGATTGGGTAAAAAAAATTTGTGTTTACAACCAAAAAACTATCTTTTATTGAGGATAAATCAAAATTAGCTTTTTTGAATTTAGTTACCCTTTAAGGTAAGGCTGCCACAGGAATGGAAGGGTAGATCAGTAGGTGTGTGCACCCATGTGAGGTTGGGGTATGTTTTTTTGTATTTACAACCATAAAATTATCTTTTATTGAGAATATATCAAAATGTTTTTTTTTACCTTTATTTAGCCTTAAGTATGGCTGCCACGGAAATGGAAGGGTAGGTCAGTAGGTGTGTGAGGTTGGGGGTATGTGTTTTTGCATGTATGACCAAATAACTTACTTTTTTTGTGGATTGATCAAAATTAGTTTTTTTTATTTTAGTTACCCTTTAAGTATGGCTTCCATGGGAATGGAAAGGTAGGTCAGTAGGTGGGTGTACCTGTGTCTGTGTGGGGGGTTAGGGGTATCAGCGTTTGTGTTTATGACATGAAACAAACAATTTTGAAATATTCACATTAAAGGATTGTTACCATGATATGTTACCATATAGGGAAAAAATGTCCCGTAATTCGCCGATAGCGATGTAACGCTTCCGAAAATTCCTTAGCTAGGTAATAGCACACTCATACTATATGCCCTGCATGTCTGTACTGAATTTCATGTATCTATCTCAAAAAACGTGGGAGAAGATACAGTCCAAAAAAGCAGAAGAATAAAACGGAAGATGAACAAAAAAGAAGAAGAAGAAATAGAAAGAACAGTAATTTGGCTCTTCAAGCCAAATTAAAAAGAAACACACAAGCTTTGCTAGGGATTGCAATGATTATAAAGAAAATAAGGCATATGGATTTGTTGGGCTTAATCAGAAAATTAGAGCAGAAGAGGAAAGGGGGAATCAAGAAAAAAAACAAAACTTTAGGAATAAGTAAATCAGACGAGAAAGAAAAAAATAGATGGATCCCCCTGTTGGCCAGGAGGAAGGGCTGCGTCTGACAGTTTACCGCGAATGATCGTATGATCCATAGAGGACCGCACCATCGGGCGTGGCTTTCCACCATGTAGAAATATTTTACAATCATTACATTTTACATTTTTTTATCACTAGCCAAAGGTAATAATAATCTTGAGGTCCTTAACTTATAAGGAGAAAGTGCCCTGGGATCAACCAGAACCACAGTATCAATAAAAGTTCTTGGGCCTCATTTACCCAGGCATGCTGCGCTAAAAAGAGGGGCTGAACTCATGCTCACCAATATTGTTAAGGTTAGCGCAAGGTTAACTCCATAATTGCAACGGCTGCACCAGTTTCGCAAAAGATACCCCTGCAATCAGTATTTAATAAAGGATTTGCACCACTTTAAACTCCACAATTTAAGACCAGCTTATGGCTTGCCTTAAAGTGGTGCTGGGTAAAAATTACTTTTGGGATTTAAAACCAAGACCAAATCCAGTACTAAATACTGGAAGCCACATTTGCCTAGAGCAAATTGCGAATCTGGGTAATCTTATCATTTAAAATGGTACTAATTTTGCCCCAACCAATCAGATCTTATTTAACATTTGAAAGCTAACATCTGATTGGTTGGGGCAAAATTAGCACTATTTTTAATGCTAATTTTTATTGAATCTCCCTGTATATGTATTAATACTAGCAATTCCCAATATATTTCAGTTTTAGAAATATATCCAGCCTACTTTTTTTTTAAATATATTTTTTATTTGAAGAAGTTTGGTTGACATATCATTTAGTCTGCTTCCCTTTTTCATTTTTAAAAGATTATCATTATTATTGGAAGAGTTGTTAGTGAAAGAAGAGGAGAGAGGAGAAAGATGAAGGGGATAAAGAGTGTGTGTGTTTAAATAAGAGTAATTGAGAAGTAGATGAGCTTATTGTACATTATTTAGCTTTATTCTATGTCACATTAGTTATATTTCCATTTTTTCCTTTTTTCCCCCACCCCCCTCCCATCTAGGTTGTTCCATCACCTGTGTTTGAATCAAAGATATTCGTCAAAGGGCAACACACAAATTTATAGTCTTTTTTCATTTGCAGATGTTTGATATGTTCCATTGATCTAATGAATTTTATTTTTGATAGTACTTGTTGAATTGTGGGGGGTTAGTTGTTGTTTCTAAAGTTGAGCAATTATTGATTTGGCTGCTAGAATAATTTTGGCAGCTAGGTTTTGTTGTTGGCTGCTGAATAGTTCTGATAGTGGTAGTCCTAATAAGAATGTTGCTGGATTTAGTTGCAGTTTGACATGGAAATTTTGTTCCAGTAGGGCTTGTGTTTGAGTCCAAGTGTCTATTACTGGACAGTCCCACCACATGTGTATATAAGAACCTGGATTTGAACATCCTCTGGAGCATTTTATAGGATTGTTTGGTGAGGTGTATTTGTTTTGGCTCTGGTCAAAATATCTCACCACCGTTAGTGTTGTTGATAGGTCTTTGTTCCAAGATTTTATATATTTTTCTTCGTAGATGTTATGTTTTCTATCTACATAATCCGATAATGTTTGGGAAAGTTTGGTAATTAATTTTGCTGCTGTTGGATTCACTCTCATTTTGGTGATTAGTTCTGGGTATTCGTCTGAATTGGATCGGCTGGTTTGCTTATTTAAATAATTTTTCATTTAGAGATATTGAAATGATGCTTGTTTAGGTAGGTTGAGTTTTTGTTGTATTTGATGCCATGGGATCCATTTCTTTTGTTTATTTAGTAATTGCCCAAACTGCCATATTTTGTTGGTAATCCAGATTTTATTGGGTGATAGTCCTGATGGAAATTCTTTGTTGAGATGTATTGGATGTAGGGTAGGAGGTAAGGAGTCAGTTTGTATTGTTTGATTGTTTTGTCCCATATTGAGAAAGTGTAAGGCATCTTACTTACCTTACCCATCGCTCCCAGGCAGTCGCCCTGGCGCGAAGATTGAAAAGGGGCCGGAAAATTCCCTCTGATGCCCGAAAATAGCATTGCTTGTCTCAGTAGCTGTGCTGGGTTCCCTGCTCTAGTTTATTTGATTAAGTTTGATTAAGTTTGCCTTGGAATTCTGATATTCTTGTTCCTGATCCTCAAGTTTGTCCTTTACCTACAAACCTTGTGCCTGGATCCTTCTTGTATTTCTGGACTTATTTATTTATCGCTCCTTATTTGCTGTACCTGTTCCTGCTATCTTCTGATCCTGTGGTGACGTTTTCCTCACTGGTCCCGACTTCTCCTGTATTCAGAACAGGTAAACCTAACAGTATTTTTGGGCCATGGACCCACCTGAGGAAGCATCCCTAGATCTGGGAAAGATCCTTCAGGGCATGACGGCATGGATGGATGCGTATGAAGCCCCACAGAATCGTATTGGACAGACATTAGCAAGAGCACCTCCAGTACCTCCCGCAGCCAGTGTACAATGTTGTACAACCCAATTGTACAACATCCCCAACTACCTATGGAGGGCCACAAGGAACCACACATTCCTCCTCCCCACTACAAGCTTGTAGATGTTTTGTCAACAAATATCAGATGTAGTTTGAACTACAACCTTCCCACTTTGTGTTGGATCGAGCTACGGTGGGATAAATAATCTCCTTACAGTTACAGGGAACTGACAGCTACAGGGAAAAGAATTCTCCTCTGGTGAATAATTCTGCTGAATTCCTTTCTTCCTTCAAAACAATCTTTGATGCTCCCGGTCGTGCTATGACAGCCACCTCTTTCCTCTTACAATTGAAACAGAATATTCGTAATGCTAGTCAATACACCATTGAAGTCCGTACACTGGCTGCAAAGGTTACATGGAATAATGAGGCTCCTGTAGCTGCCTATTAGCAGGGCCTTTCTGATAAATTAAAGGACGACCTGGTCTCAAGAGATTTACCTGTTTTTTTAGGGGAGAAGATGGCTAGAGGGTTGGAGGAGATTTTAAACTAGGTTTGGGGGGGGAGGGTATTAGCAGTCTCACTGGGATAGATTGTCCAGGAGGAAAGCAGGGTGTAGATAGACCAGTGGTGGGTGGAAAGGGGGGTGGGGCTAGCATAGGGGATAGGGAGGAATGTGTATCAAAGTGTACGAATAAATTACAGGATCATAATTTAAAATGTATGTTTGCAAATGCGAGAAGCCTGGCTGACAAAATGGGTGAATTGGAAATGATAGCATTGAATGAAAAGTATGATGTAATAGGTATAGCAGAAACGTGGTTGAACAGTTCTCACGACTGGGCTGTAAATATAGACGGATATGCCTTGTTTAGGCAGGACAGAAAAAAAAGGAAAGGGGGAGGAGTATGTGTATATGTTAAAAAAGAATTGAAGCCAAATTTAAAAGAAGAGATAGCTGGTGATATGGATGATAAAGTGGAGGCAATATGGGTGGAATTAGGCAACAGGAAAGGGGGTAATGTCATTGTTGGTGTCTGCTATAAGCCGCCAAATGCTAGCAGAGAGGAGGGGAGTCAACTTCATATGCCGTTGCAAGGGCTGCAAGTTTGGGAGTGTGCTCATTATGGGGGACTTCAATTACCCTGACATTGATTGGTGTGGTGGAACTGCCATCACAGAAAAAGGCGATGAGTTCCTGAATTTGCTGCAGGATAATTTCTCTCACAGGTGGTTGAGGTTCCTACTAGAAAAGGAGTCTGTTGGATCTGGTAATATCTAACTTGTGGAGCGCATTAGATATAAAGGTAACTGGAGGCTTAGGGAATAGTGACCATGAAATAGTGGCATTTGGACTTTGTTATCGAAAGGAAAAGTGCGCTGGGTTAACAAGAACATTTAATTTCAGGAAATTAAATTTTCCCAGGTTATTAAAAGCAGCTCTTCAGAATGTCAACTGGGATAATGTATTATCAGGTAAAGGTACTGAACAGAAGTGGACTGTGTTCAAGGGGATTTTAAGCCAGTTCACATCTAAATTTATACCCTTGGGAAATAAATGTAAAAAAAATAAATCCGCGCCCATGTGGCTGAATTCTGATGTAAAGAGGCAAATGGTAAGGAAGAAAAAGGCATTTAAAACCTTTAAGGCCGAGGGAACGGAAAGGGCCTTTAGGGAGTATAAAAACTGTAACAAGGAGTGTAAGAAAGCAATCAAACTAGCTAAAATTAATAATGAAGTTAGGATAGCTGAAGAAAGCATCACTAAGCCTAAACATTTTTTTAAGTATATTAATAGTAAGAAGATGAGGACTGAGAATGTGGCACCATTAATTAATGGGGATAAGTTAGTTACGGAGGATGGCGATAAAGCAAATGTCTTGAATAATTTTTTTCCCTCTGTATACACTATAGAAGATCCAAGTACAGATATCATAGAGTATAGTAGCAATAAAGGTATACAAGATTCAAGTTCACTTTGGTTAACCGAGGATATGGTACAGAAAGAACTAAATAAGGTTAATATTAGTAAATCTCCTGGACCGGATAAAATACATCCTCGGGTACTTAAGGAGCTAAGTTAAGTTTTATCTAGGCCATTGTTTCTTATTTTTGCTGATTCCCTCATGTCCGGTGGTGTGCCTCTGGATTGGAAAAGGCTGATGTTATTCCAATATTTAAAAAGGGTAGTCGTTCACAGCCGGGTAATTACAGGCCTGTAAGTTTAACTTCAGTGGTGGGGAAGATCCTGGAAAGTTTAATAAGGGAACATGTTCTAGAGTATGTTTCAAGGACTGACATTATAAGTAGTAACCAGCATGGATTTAGGAGGAATAGATCTTGTCAAACTAACTTGCTTGGCTTTTATGAGGAAGTAAGTAGAAATTTAGACTCTGGTATAGCAGTAGATGTAGTTTACTTGGATTTTGCAAAGGCTTTTGATACAGTCCCCCATAGGCGACTAATGAATAAGCTAAGGTCTGTTGGTCTGGGGAGTCACATTTGTACATGGATAGAAAATTGGTTAAAGAATAGGATGCAGAGAGTAGTTGTTAATGGGGCTTCATCATTATGGACTAAAGTGCTAAGTGGGGTGCCACAGGGTTCTGTGTTGGGGCCGCTTCTATTTAATCTATTTATTAATGATTTGGAAGTGGGTATTGTCAGCAAGGTTTCTGTGTTTGCTGACGACACAAAACTTTGTCGACCATTAAAAACTTCAGAGGATGTGCAATCGTTGCAAGGGGATCTAGATAGATTATCACATTGGGCTGCTAAGTGGCAGATGAAATTCAATGTTGATAAATGTAAGGTGATGCATTTTGGACTTAAAAATCCTTGTGCTACTTATACTATAAATGGCTCTGTGTTAAGTGGATCCCTGTTGGAAAGGGATCTTGGAGTTTTGGTGGATAACAAACTTAAAGGAAGCAAGCAGTGCCAGGCGGCAACAGCCAGAGAGGTATGGATTCAAGGGAGGAAAATGTTATCTCCCTCTTTACAAAGCATTGGTAAGGCCTCATTTGGAATATGCAGTGCAATTTTGGAATCCTGTGTACAAAAAGGACATCTTTGAAATGGAAAGGGTTCAGAGAAGGGCAACTAAATTAATAAGGGGATTGGGGGAGCTTGAATATGAAGAGAGACTGGAAAAGTTACAATTATGTACACTGGAGAAAAGGCGCTTGCGTGGGGATATGATTACTGTGTATAAATACATTAACGGGCCATACAATAAACTATCTGGGGCATTGTTCACCAATAGAACATGTCAAAGGACACGAGGACATCCCTTAAGACTTGAAGAAAAAAGGTTTAGGCTTCAAGCTCGGAAAGGGTTTTTCACTGTGAGAATGGTAAGGCTATGGAACGGTCTTCCAGTGGACGTTGTAATGGCAGGTTCATTGGTCAGTTTCAAAAAAAAGCTGGATGAGTTTCTGCAAACAAGGAATGTTGCAAGTTACTGGTATTGATACATAAAGTAGAGTTGATCCAGGGAAATTTCCGATTGCCACTTGGAGTCAGGAAGGAATTTTTTCCCCCTTCATAAATTTGGTGGGTTTTTTTTGCCTTCCTCTGGATCAACAGTTAGGCAGGAAATGAGGATATTGCTAGATGGGTTGGACTGGATGGACGTATGTCTTTATTCAACCTCAAATACTATACTATACCTACCAACTTAGATGAACTTATCTCCTTTAGTATCAAGATAGATACCCACCTTAGAGAACGCCTCTCCGAGAAAGAAAGCAGTAGGAAATTCCCACCCTTGGCTCCATGATTTAACCTCCCTCCTCAACCTTCTACTTCTAATTCTCTCTTGGCTGTAGAACCTGTGCAGATTGGTAGAGCCCATCTGTCTGAAGAAAAGGTTACAGCGGGGTTATGTCTCTACTGTTGGGTAAGGGGGCACATCGCCAAGAATTGCTCAATTAAACAGGGAAACTCCAAGGCCTAGATAGGATTGAGGTGACTCATCTGGGCAGAATATCTAACATCACCCTGCAAGATTCTACTCAATTTCTCCTTCCTGTACAACTCCAAATTAAACCCACCAAACACCTTGAAGTGTTGGCATTCCTTGACTCTGGGGCAACTGGCAATTTTATGGACACTACTTTTGCTAAACAATTGGGTATTCCACTCCTGCCACTGTCCAACCCTCTCTGTGTGCTTTCCATTGACCACAGACCTCTTTCTTCTGATGTTATTTCTCTGACCACAGGTCTAATGTCTTTGAGAGTTGGTCCATCTCATAAAGAAAATATCACCGTCCTTATCATTAACTGTCCTTCCACACCGATTGTTCTTGGTCTTCCCTGGCTTCGACTTCATAACCCCTGCATAGACTGGCATACTAATAGCATATCTCATTGGAGTCCTTCCTGTCAAACCATGTGTTTCTCTTTTACCTCCTCCATTCCTGTTGGGTCTGTGAACCTTAATACCAAGATTTTGTGGATATCTTCTGTAAAAAATCTTCCACCTCATCGCCAATATGATTGCCCTATTGAGTTGCTCCCTGGTACCATTCCACCATGTGGTTGTACCTATCCCCTCTCCCCTTCAGAGACTAAAGGGCATATTTATAAACGGCTGTTAACTTTTCGCGGCTGAGTTTCCCGCAGTTTTCGCCAAAATCAATATGATTTATAACATTACGTTAACATTGCATCAGTTACCACTTGCTTCTATTTATAAAGTGGCTGTAACTGATGCGCAGTGTTAATCTTGCCCGTCTTCCCCCAGGGGTCCCGCGGCGGGTTGGTGAACGTTATTTTCACAGCGGCGATGTGCGGCGGTAACTTTTGGGCGGTAATAACACCCATTTATAAATACGGCCCTAAGTCTATGAAAGAATACATCCAGGACAACCTTCAACAGGGTTTCAGTCGACCCTCTACTTCCCCTGCTGTTGCTGGATTCTTTTTTGTGGAGAAGGATGGGGGCCTTCGTCCTAGATTATCGAGGTCTCAATAAGATTACCATCAAAAAATCGTTATCCTCTTCCTCTGATTGCAGAACTATTTGATCAACTAAGAAAAGCCCTGGTCTGACCTTTTACCTTGGGCGGAATTCGCTCATAACAATGCTACCCATTCCTCTACTGGTAGATCACCCTTCATAACTGTGTATGGACGACATCCTTTAGCCATCCCACAAGATTTTTCTGTCCCAGCAGCCAATGACCATGCAGCCCACATGTCTGCAAACTGGAGTGCTATCAAATTTCATCTGGAAAAAAACTCCTTAGTAAAAGAAACCTACTCTAATAAGAAACGCAGACCTTCTCCTCCATACTCAATTGGGGATAAAGTATGGCTTTCCACCAAGAACATTAACCTCCCATCTCCAAAATTTGGTCCTAAATTCATTGGTCCTTTCCCCATCATGGAAGTAATTAACCCTACGGCTTTTAGATTATTACTTCCTCCTGAAATGAAAATCCCTAATGTGTTTCATGTATCCTTATTAAAGCTGGTGTCTTCTAACCATTTTTCTTATCCCCAGTTCCTCCCAATTCCAATTTTGGTCAATGGTCAACAGGAGTAAGAAGTGGAAAGGATCCTCGATTCCAGGTTCTCCAGAGGTACCTTACAATATCTCATCCAGTGGAAAAGCTTTGATCCTAAAGAGTGTTCTTGGGTCAAACACTTGGAAGTTCATGCTCCTCGTTTAGTTCAGAAATTCTACAAAACCTTTCTGCAGAAACCTAGTCATGATGGTCCTGAGCCCCCCCCCTAGGGAAGTGTACAGTACTTACCTTACCCATTGCTCCGGTCCTTCCAATATGGTGGCGAGTGTTGCCGCGCCAACGTCAGAGCGCCATGTGCGTGACGTCAGGAAAGCGCGACAGTGTGCCCACCCCACGCCGGGGATGTGAGGTCATGCAGGAGCGCCCACTGGCGTGAAGATTGAAAAGGGGCCGGAAACTTCCCTCTGATGCCTGAAAATAGCATTGCTTGTCTCAGTAGCTGTGCTGGGTTCCCTGCTATAGTTTATTAGCTAAGTTTGCCTTGGACTCCTGATATTCTTGTTCCTGCTTTGAACTTTGCTTACAAACTTTGTGCCTGGATCCTTCTTGTGTTGCTGGACTTATTTATTTATTTCTCCTTATTTGCTGGGCCTGTTCCTGCTATCTTCTGATCCTGTGGTGACGATTTCCTCTCTGGTCCTGACTTCTCCTGTCTTCAGAACAGGTAAACCTAACAGAAAGATTGAGAAACCGAGGGTAGGAGATTTTCCTGTGTTTCTCTTTTTTGTTTAGGGATCCAAATATAGATGTATCATGGGGATCCTTGAAAAAATGTATTTGGTATTTGGGACCAATGTTGTCCATTTTGTGTTGTAGCAGCTTGTTGTGTAGCTATGTAGCATTGAACAGCTATGTAGTAGTTTTGCATACTTGGGAGTCCTAGGCCCCCTTTTTCCTTAGCTTTGGTTAAAATTCTAACATTTACTCTTGGTTTGTGATTGGACCAGACGAAGACTCCTAGATCTTTTTTAAGGGTTTGGAAAGTTGTGGGTGGGGCATTAACAGGAAGAGATCTGAAAAGATATAGTAGTCTTGGTAGAATATTTATTTTGATTGTGTTAATTTGTCCCAACCATGATATATTATATGTGTTCCATTTTGGGGTGTTTTGTTTTATGGTGTGTAGAATCTTTGTGTAGTTTTCTTTATATAGTGTAAAGTATGATGTTGTTAGTTTGATTCCTAGGTAGTCTATGTTTTCAGTTTTCCATTGGAGATTAAAGTATGGTTTCAGGTGGGTGATTGTTGTGGCCTGTATTAGTATTGGGAGTGCTTGGGATTTGTCTGTGTTGATTGTAAAGCCTGATATCTGTTGAAATTTGTTTAAGTTTGTGATAAGATTTGGTAGAGATATAATTGGGGAAGTGAGAAATAGAAGAATATTGTCTGTGAATAGTGTCATTTTATGTGTTTGTTGTTTTATTTTTATTCCTGTTATGTTGGGAGAGTTTCTTATATATTTTTCTAAGAGTTCAATGGTTAGAGCAAATAGTAGAGGGGATAGTAGCCCTCCTTTAATTGGAAATGTTTTGGATGATTGACCCATTAGGGATATATAGGCCCAAGTTGAGCTGTAGAGTTTTTCCAGTTCAGATAGAAATGTTGGAGGGAAGTTATAATGTCTTAAAATGGAAAACATATATGTCCAGTCTACCATGTCAAAAGCTTTTTGGAATGTCTAAAGAGAGGAGTAAGAATGGTTGTTTGTGGGAGTTGATGAGTGTATGAAATGAGGTATGTAGCCCTACGTATATTGTCTGTCATTTGTCTTTGTAAAATAAATCCTGATTGGTCAGGGTAGATTATTGTCGGAAGGTGTGTTTGGAGGCGTTTGGTTAATAATATTGTAAAGATTTTCATATCTGTATTTATCAATGAGATCGGTCTATAGTTAGTTCGTAAGGTTAATTTTTTTCCTTCTTTCGGTATTAAGGTGATTGCAGCTGTGTTCATGTGAGTAGTGGGATGTGATTCTTTTAGAAATTCGTTATAAAGTTTGGTGATGTGAGTTAGTAGTTGTGGCGTAAAGATCTTATAGTATCTGTATGTCAGTTTAAATGTGAGTTTAGAAATTCATTAATGCGTGGGCGTGTTGGTTTTAGGGGCTTTATCGTTGTTGTATAAGTTTTGGTAGTATCCTTGGAATATTTCTAGGATTTTTTTTGGCATCTTGTGTTTGTTCCTTTTAAGTCTTTCAGGATGGTTATTGGGTTTTGTGTGAGAATTGAGAGAAAAAGGTCTGGTCTGCAACACTCTAAATGAGAAAGGCAAAATTCATGTGTATAACTAAAAATCCTTTATTTTAAATAGGCAGGGATAAATGTATTAAAAACAATTAAAAAATACCCAGTATCCTCTTCAAGTGCAATAAGTATAAATGCCATACAGCTGTGCAATTGAATAACAGTATCAGTTTACCAGTATCATTCAAAAGTGAGAATAATTTACAATTCAGTCTACATCATGGGGGTTCCCCTACTTACGACCAATAATGGAGACACAGTGCAAGGAAGAGAAAGTGGGATAAAATCGGATCCTATCGTCACATGGTAGGACGCGTTTCGCTCCGCCTCCGTCTCAGAGGAGCTTTCTCAGCTACAACCTATGCCTAGCTCTCCTTTCCTTAAATAGCGTAGCGCCGTACAAGCGCGTGGGTTTTGTGTGGGCCTTAAGTGTAGTTTTTGTGCTAGAAGTGTGTGTGGTTTGTTGGCATATTGGTAAAAAGTTGCTTTAGTTTTATTCAGGTATAGGGCTATTCTATAAGCTAGTGCTTCGTTTAAGTTGGTTCTTGCTGTTTGTAATTCTATATTAGTTTCTCTTTTAGGATTTTTTTATGTTTTAGTGTAATTTCATGTAGCTGTATTCTCTATCTGTTGTCGCTTGTCATTGATTTTGCTTGCATAGGCTATATAATTATCCCTCTTGTAACTGCTTTGAGGGCATCCCATATCATTAGTAGGCTAACATCTGGTGTTTTATTTTCTGTGAAGTAGTTGGTTAGTGTTTGTTTTACTGTTTGGCATAATGCTTCTTCTAGTAAAAGAGTGTTGTTAAGTTTCCATGTTCCTTTCTAGTATAGTATAGTATTTGAGGTTGAACAAAGACATACGTCCATCCAGTTCAACCCATCTAGCAATATCCTCATTTCCTGCCTAACTGTTGATCCAGAGGAAGGCAAAAAAAAAAACCCACCAAATTTATGAAGGGGGAAAAAATTCCTTCCTGACTGCAAGTTTCAATCGGAAATTTCCCTGGATCAACTCTACTTTATGTATCAATACCAGTAACTTGCAACATTCCTTGTTTGCAGAAACTCATTCAGCTTTTTTTTTAAACTGACCAATGAACCTGCCATAACAACGTCCACTGGAAGTTCCATAGCTTTGCCGTTCTCACAGTGAAAAACCCTTTCCGAGCTTGAAGCTTAAACCTTTTTTCTTCAAGTCTTAAGGCATGTCCTCGTGTCCTTTTGACATGTTCTATTGGTGAACAATGCCCCAGATAGTTTATTGTATGGCCCGTTAATGTATTTATACACAGTAATCATATCCCCACGAAGCGCCTTTCTAGCGTACATATTGTAACTTTTCCAGTCTCTCTTCATATTCAAGCTCCCCAATCCCCTTATTAATTTAGTTGCCCATCTCTGAACCCTTTCCATTTCAAAGATGCCTTTTGTACACAGGATCCAAAATTGCACTGCATATCCAAATGAGGCCTTACCAATGCTTTGTAAAGAGGGAGAATTACATTTTCCTCCCTTGAATCCATACCTCTCTGGCTGTTGCCGCCTGGCACTGCTTGCTACCTTTAAGTTTTTTATCCACCAAAACGCCAAGATCCCTTTCCAACAGGGATTCACTTAACACAGCCATTTATAGTATAAGTAGCACAAGGATTTTTAAGTCAAAATGCATCACCTTACATTTATCAACATTGAATTTCATCTGCCACTTAGCAGCCCAATGTGACAATCTATCTAGATCCCCTTGCAACGATTGCACATCCTCTGAAGTTTTTAATTGCTGACAAATACCCACTTCCAAATCATTAATAAATAGATTAAATAGAAGCGGCCCCAGCACAGAACCCTGTGGCACCCCCACTTAGCCTTAGTCCATAATGATGAAGCTACATTAACAACTACTCTCTGCATCCTAATCATTAACCAATTTTCTATCCATGTACAAATGGGACTCCCCAGACCAACAGACTTAGCTTATACATTAGTCGCCTATGGGGGACGTTATCAAAAGCCAAAATCCAAGTAAATACATCATGCTATGCAGAGTAAATTCTACTTATTCCTCATAAAAGCCAGCAAGTTAGTTGACAGCTATTCCTCCTAAATCCATGCTGGTTACTACTTATAATGTCAGTCCTTGAAACATACTCTAGAACATGCCCTTATTAAACTTTCCAGGATCTTTCCCACCATGAAGTAAAAATACCGGCCTGTAATTACCCAGCTGTGACGACTACCCTTTATGAATATTGGAAATACTTCAGTCTTTTTTCAATCCAGAGGCACATCACCGGACATGAGGGAATCTGCAAAATAAGAAAAAAATGACCTAGATAAACTGAACTAGTATCCTTAAGTACCCGAGGATGTATTTTATCCGGTCCAGGAGATTTATTAATATTAACCTTATTTAGTTCTTTCTGTATGTACCATATCCTCGGTTAACCAAAGTGCACTTGAATCTTTTATACCATTATTGCTACTATACTCTATGATATCTGTATTTGGATCTTCTATAGTGTATATAGAGGAAAAAAAAGTATTCAAGACATTTGCTTTATCGCCATCTTCCATAATTAACTTATCCCCATTAATTAATGGTGCCACATTCTCAGTCCTCATCTTCTTACTATTAATTACTTAAAACATTTTTAGGCTTAGTGATGCTTTGTCCAGCTATCCTAACTTCATTATTAATTTTAGCTAGTTTGATTGCTTTCTTACACTCCTTGTTACAGTTTTTATAATCCCTAAAGGCCCTTTCCGTTCCCTCGGCCTTAAAGGTTTTAAATGCCTTTTTCTTCCTTTCCATTTGCCTCTTTACATCAGAATTCAGCCACTTGGGTGCGGATTTATTTTTTTTTACATTTATTTCCCAAGGGTATAAATTTAGATGTGAACTGGCTTAAAATCCCCTTGAACACAGTCCACTTCTGTTCAGTACATTTACCTGATAATACATTATCCCAGTTGACATTCTGAAGAGATGCTTTTAACCTGGGAAAATTTAATTTCCTGAAATTAAATGTCTTTGTTAACCCAGCACACTTTTCCTTTCGATAACAAAGTCCAAATGCCACTATTTCATGGTCAATATTCCCTAAGCCTCCAGTTACCTTTATATCTATAATGCGCTCCAAAATGTTAGATATTACCAGATCCAACAGAGCTCCTTTTCTAGTAGGAACCTCAACCACCTGTGAGAGAAAATTATCCTGCAGCGAATTCAGGAACTCATCGCCTTTTTCTGTGATGGCAGTTCCACCACACCAATCAATGTCAGGGTAATTGAAGTCCCCATAATGAGCACACTCCCCAAACTTGCAGCCCTTGACAACTGCATATGAAGTTGACTCACCTCCTCTCTGCTAGCATTTGGCGGCTTATTACAGATACCAACAATGACATTACCCCCTTTCCTGTTGCCTAATTCCACCCATATTGCCTCCACTTTATCATCCATATCACCAGTTATCTCTTCTTTTAAATTTGGCTTCAATTCTTTTTTAACATAAACACATACTCCTCCCCCTTTCCTTTTTTTCTGTCCTGCCTAAACAAGGCATATCCTTCTATATTTACAGCCCAGTCGTGAGAACTGTTCAATCATGTTTCTGCTATATGACGTCACGAAACGCATCGGGCACACCTGTGTTCCTCGAGTTTGTCCTTGTCTGCTATTTTACCAGTGTTGTGTGTCCTGATGAATCTTTGTGAATAAAGGAATGATTTTAGAGACCGTAAGCGTGCAGCCTGCTTCACACATACTTGTCGTACGGATTTTTCTGCTATATCTTTTACCTCATACTTTTCCTTCAATGCCATCATTTCTCGCATTTGCAAACATACATTTTAGATTATGATCCTGTAATTTATTCGTACACTTTAATACACATGCCTCCCTATCCCATATGCTAGCCCCACCCCCTGGCCTATCTACACCCTGCTTTCCTCCTGGGCTGTCTATCCCAGTGAGACTGCTAATACCCCCCCCCCCCCAAACCTAGTTTAAAATCTCCTCCAACCCTCTAGCTATCTTCTCCCCTAAAACAGCTGCACCGCCATCAGTGAGGTGCAACCCAACTAAAGAGCCTGTAGCCGACAGCTCGTTCTATTCCCCAGTTAGTTAATTTGGATTCTACTATTGCGTGGTCTGACCAAGTGAGGGCGTGTATTTTGGATTGTTTGGTTTTGTGTAGCAGATCTGTTTTTGTGAATAGGAAGTCTACTCTTGAATAGGAGTTGTGTGGGTGGGAGAAGAATGTGTAGTCTTTTGTTGTTGGGTGATGTTCTCTCCACATGTCTGCTAAGTGAAGTTGTTTTTTTGAGATCTCTAGATTTATCCAGATTGTTGTGTAGGATGGTATTGAAATCACCACCTATGAATGACCCATTTGTGATTTTTGTAACACCTTAAATTTTTTTTGCATTAGGATTCCCATACCCTTTGTTTTTGAATCAGCATTTGGATGTGAAGTTGGGTCTCCTGTAGAAGAAGTATGTCTGCTTTTATGTCGATATAGTTTTTGAAAGCTGTTATGCGTTTTGAGGGCTATTAAAGCCATGAACATTATGCATGAGGATTTTTAGTTCCAAAGGGGGTGGAAGATCCTTTTTATCATTTAAAGCCATATTGAGATATTTTAAGTACACTTTTGTTTCTTGTGATTTATAGTATAGGAGAAGAGAGAGGGAAAGAAATAAAAGAGACAATGGATAGCAGAGAGAAAAGAAAGGATGTTAGATAAAGGTTGTTGGAGTGATAGTTTTCACTCTTAGTTAAGAAATTCACTAATATATTCAGGGACCCTGGTTGCATCTGATATTTAAAACATCCGGATGTCTCTTTTAGTGTTTCTTGGGAGTTCGAGTAGCTAGAGCCTCACAGTTAGGTTAGCTGCCTCTATCCCATTCACCCAGTGTTGAATTTTATTAACATTTTACTTTTTCCCAGTTTTACATTTTTAACAGGCAAAGATCTTTTCTGGCAACAAGAAAAAACAATTATTATAAACAGGAGACATTTGAAGTGGTTTTAGACATAATTTTTTATTTTTGCAAAACTTTTTTTATTTGGTTTAGCTTCCCCTTGGGGGTTTTGTTCTTGAGTTTGTGTAGTTTTCTTGTCTTTTGTTTGGTCTTTAATAGGTCAGGTTTAATTTGAGACAGGTACTTCCAGCTAATGAGTAAGTCCTAGGTGTTGTATTTTATAAATGCTATTCAATGAACTTGCCATTACCCCATCTGCTGGAAGAAAGTTCCACAGATTCCTCTGATCACAAGTTCTCTAATATGACCCATTAGTGAAAAATGCACTAGAGAGTTTAGTGTTGCTCTATTAAAGGCTAAATCCGACAAACAATTATGCCTTAATCTTAAATATTGACCAAATTAGGAATATTTAAGGTCAATAGGAAACCAGAAGCAGCCAATACCATCTTTAAGGACGTTTCAGTCAATATTTAAGATTAAGGCGTAATTGTTAATCGGATTTGTCTTTTAATAGAGCGACAGAGGAAATGACCAAAAGATTCCTGAATAGCGTGTATTGTAAAAGTACCCTTAATAAGTCTTTGAGAAAGGCCAAACAACAGGATAGAAACACCCTTATACGAGGGTTTAATAAGAGATAAGATAAGACAAATGTAGATAAATACAAAGGGGGCTTTTTTTAAACACATTTCAGTCCCGAGTTTACCAAAATATTCAAGACCATATGCAAATACCTACATAAATTAGATCAAGATAAGGATTTAAAATGGATACTGGTTATTGATAAAGAATGTAGATTTGTGCCTAGAAGGGCAAGATCTGTTAGAGATAATTTGGCCCCGAGCAATGTAGAATCGATGGACCAACCCTTCACTAAACTTATGGCTTAAATATAGGGGTACATACCCATGTGGAGCCACTGGGTGTGTTACCTGTACACATATTAATAAAAGCACAGCCTAAAACAATATATAAACTGTAATACGGAATATGTGATCTATGTATTGATGTGAACCAAATGCAAAAAACAGTATGTGAGGTGCTCATCCATAGCTCTGAAATCACAGATACAGGAGCACTTAACAGATATTAAAATCAGAAGTGTTAAAATCCCAGTGGCACGCCACTTTTGCGAATGTAATGGAGGGTTGAGTAGATATTTGACAGTACAAGGGGTCCAACAAGTGAGATCAGATAGAAGCAACAAAAATAGGATTTGCTTTTTTGTAAAGCAGAATTCTAGTGAATCTTCAATTTAGGTGCTTGGATCCCATCAGGGATCAACCTTATGTATGATGTAATGTGTTATATAGATTATATCTGTTGTATTCAATTAGATCAACTGGACTTGAAGTTTAGTTCTT
The DNA here is from genome assembly GCA_019447015.1 of Hymenochirus boettgeri. Taxonomy (NCBI): domain Eukaryota; kingdom Metazoa; phylum Chordata; class Amphibia; order Anura; family Pipidae; genus Hymenochirus; species Hymenochirus boettgeri. The sequence goes on from CM033472.1 coordinate 71,902,051, forward strand.
GAAGATGTTTCGCTAGTCATCCGACTGGCTTTCTCAATTCAGGATGACTTGTACAAGAAACTGTGGCAATTATGTACCCTGGAAAATCCCAATTAGCATATCACAGCCAAGTGTTAAGGGCGGGCTTGCATAGGGCTAAGAGGTGTTATAGGAACGCCCAGAGTAAGGTGTCAAAACAGCATTATACATGGCAGACAGTTGGTGTCGAACCCCCCCCACCTCTATTTAGGCTTGGTTTCTTTATTTTCACATAAATGGCCTCCTTAACACCTCTCTTGAACCAGTCACGTTCCTTTGCCAATATGTTAACATTACAATATTCAAAGGTATATTCCAAATGAGGCCTTACCAATGCCTTGTAAAGAGGGATAATATTATTTTTCATCTGTGAATCTATTTATATCTATCTCTATACAACATAATATTTTGCTAGCTCTAACCGCCTGGCATTGTCTGTTATCTACTAGAACCACAAAATCTATTTCCATTAGAGATTCACTTAACACAGAGTTATTTATGGTGTAGGTGGCACAATGATTTTTAAACCCTAAATGCATCACCTTACATTCATCAACATTGATCCAATAACCAATTCTCTATCAATGTACAAAGTTTTTTTTCTAGGCCAATATTCCTCAGTTTATACATTAGTCGCCTATGTGGCACAGTATCAAAAGCTTTAGAAAAATCGACTGCTATGCCAGAATCTAAATTCTTACTCACTTCATAAAAAAACAAGTAAATTTGTCTGACACAATCTATTTCTCATAAATCCATGCTGACGAAGTTTTTAGCACCTTTCCTGCCACTTATGTTAGGCGTACAGGTCTATAGTTACCAGGCTACGAATGACAACCTTTTTTGAAAAGAAAGAAAAAAAGTTCTAGTTAAATTTGGACTAAGCTCTCTTAAGATTCAAGGTTATATTTCATCCGGTCCTGGGGCATTATTGATATTAACTTTGTCTAATTGTTTCCATAGCATATCCTCTGTCAGCCAGAATGAATAACTAGGATTCTTTATAGTGAATACAGGGGAAAAAAACAGTTTAGCACATTAGTCTTTTCTGCATCCTCTATAACCATCTTGCCCCTATTATTTAATGGTCTCACACTGTCAGTTGTCATTTTTTTACTATTGATATACTTAAAAAACTTTTTGGGGTTGGATTTGCTTTGTTCTGCTATTTATATTTAATTTTCTTTTTTAGCTAGTTTAATTGCTTTCTTGCACTCCTTATTAGAGCTTTTATACTTCTTGTAAGCCTGTTCTGTTTCCTTGGATTTCAACATTTTAAAAGCCACTCTGAACAGGCAGGCAGATGGCCAGTGCCGTTTCTAGCCATCTTGGTGCCCTAGCATGATCAGATCGCAATCCCATCATGCAGTTGTGTGGCCTAACCCTCCAAGAGTATTGCCATTACCACTTTCAGTGCCAGCAGAGTATTACTATTAAGCCTTCGGTGCCAGCAGCCTTTCCTATTAATAATTCTGGTGCCAGCAATTTCCTAGAGTATTGCCATTAACCCTTCAGTGCTAGCACCATTGTCATTAACATTTTCAGTGACAGCAAAGTATTACCTTTAATCATTTCAGTTGCCAGCATTGACATGATATACAGTATGTACTTGCTTTCCATGTCCCCTCTATTGAATTATTCACTTATCACCTACTAAGTTCAAATTGCAGAGTTGGGTAGAAGGAAGAAAGGTGCAGAGATAGTGATCTCATGGCTGCTAGTCACAGGGATCACTGTTAAAAAGTTTGCAGCAGCTTTTCCTTGCCATTTTAGAACTGTTCTTCTCGGTCCTTTTAGCTGAGCTCATCCCCCCTCCTCCTTCCTTCACCTTCATTTGCAACATTGTTTCCAAGTAGAGGTAGCTGACTTCAGGCTCTCTACTCACAACAATGTTGCAAATTACAGCAGCAGACCATAGAGAGCAGTTCTAACACAGCAAGTAAAAGCTGTCAGGAAGATGCTTGGAAGAACACTGGGCACCTTGGTTTAAATAAGGCACTGTAGCTCTTTCTTTGCCTATGTGGCTTATGCCTAAAAATGGCCCTGCAGATGGCCAACATCACAGTTAGACAGAAGCTGGACTGTGCCTCTGGTGGGGTCTGCTGTTATACATGGTACTATTTTGCAGTAAGTTATTTAATGTTTGCATTGTTGAAAGTTTTTTTTAATGTTAATGTTATAATGTTTTATTTACCACTAGATACACTATCATAGAGGTTCAATACAAATTGAGTGCTATGTCTAGAAATGTAACTATTATTATAGTTGTTAAATAATAAAGGTAGTCTCATGGAATGTTAAAGGGCTATAATCCCCACAAAAACATTTTAATTCTAAAACATCTCAAGTCACTGAATGCTGATATTGAGCAGAAGATGACAGCCTGAATAGGCTGGAAGAATCCTTTGGCCACAGGGACAATGGGGGGTTTGGCTGGCAAAAATGATACAAAGTTATAAGAATTGAATTAGTTTATTGGATAAAAGTAGTGGGGGGTGGGGTGGGGACAACCCTAATAAAAAGAACAGCACTTAAACAATGTTTCATTAATTAATCAGAGTGCAGACAGATAAGATTTATCCCTCCCGCCCTCCTTTATGTTATTGCTTAAACAGGCGATTGTGTTGTCACAACGTGGTATAGGCACATTTGCCAGTGCAGTGATAAATAGGTTATGATTCTGTGGTGAGTTAAGCTGGTGGGAAGAGGCGCGGTCTGTGGCTAACGGTGCAGGTTGGCCCTGCCACACCAGCAGGAGACTCCTGGGACTCAGAGGTTTCATTCGTGCCAGTTGCCAAGCAACCGCTGGCACATTTGTTATAACTGCAATGTTAAAAATGTTTAATAAAGCTGTGGCCATTTGTACAACCAAGTTCTTTGTTATGTGTTTTTATTTGAAATGGGCAAGGCCACAGCCCACGAGGGGTGCAGGTGGGTAAGCACCGTTTAAGTGTACAGAAGCCTGCTCCTCATTTGTTACTCAGTGGCCATGTTCTCCTTCAAGATACTAACTAATACAAAATTCCCATACTCTGTATCACTACAGCAGACAGATACAGTAGGTAGGAAAATACATGTCTGCTTACACCTTGTCCCCCTACTGTTATATCCTTTATATTCCCCATTTTACCATGTTTTCCTTATTTTTGTTTTCTTTGGAAATGTAAACATGTATCCTGGAAATAAATCTATTTTGCTGTGATTTGATAGAGAGACAGATAGATAGACAGACTTGCCACTTCCTAAAAGTCATCCAGGAGGAAGGACTGTCAGTCGTGACAAAAGGAGCTGTGGCCATAAGTTTTGTGCAACACAGCATACAGTCTATAGAACAAAGGAAGCATCCAATATTTCTGCCCAATCAACCAAAAAACAATTAAATATCGGTTAGCCCAAATTATTGGATGGTGTGCACCCAGCTTTAGACAGACAGACAGACAGACAGACAGACAGATAGATAGACAGACAGGGAAAGATAGATAGAGATAGGGACAGACAGATAGATAGATAGATAGATAGATAGATAGATAGATAGATAGATAGATAGATAGATAGATAGATAGACAGGGAAGTGTATATAGAGATAGGGACAGACAGGCAGACAGACAGACAGACAGACAGACAGACAGACAGACAGACAGACAGATAGATAGATAGATAGATAGATAGAGATAGATAGATAGATAGATAGATAGATAGATAGATAGATAGATAGATAGATAGATATAGGGACAGATAGACAGACGGATGGACGGACAGACAGACAGACAGACAGAGATAGATAGATAGATAGATAGATAGATAGATAGAGATAGGGACAGACAGACAGACAGATAGATAGATAGATAGATAGATAGACAGGGAAAGATAGAGATAGGGACAGACAGACAGACAGACAGACAGACAGACAGACAGACAGATAGATAGATAAATAGATAGATAGATAGATAGATAGACAGGGAAAGATAGATAGTAGAGATGGGACAGACAGACAGACAGACAGACAGATAGAGATAGATAGATAGATAGATAGATAGATAGATAGATAGATAGATAGATAGATAGATAGACAGGGAAAGATAGATAGAGATAGGGACAGACGGACAGACAGACAGACAGACAGACAGACAGACCGACCGATCGATCGATCGATCGATAGATAGATAGATAGATAGATAGATAGATAGATAGATAGATAGATAGATAGACAGGGAAAGATAGATAGAGATAGGGACAGACAGACAGACAGACAGACAAATAGATAGATAGATAGATAGATAGATAGATAGATAGATAGATAGATAGATAGATAGACAGGGAAGCGTATATAGAGATAGGGACAGACAGACAGACAGACAGACAGACAGACAGACAGATAGATAGATAGATAGATAGATAGATAGATAGATAGATAGATAGATAGATAGATAGATAGATAGCCAGTTACATATAGCTAGATACTGACAGGTAGAGATAGGGACAAATAGACAGACAGGCAGGGTCAGATAGACAAAGATAGGAAAATATAGACAGGAACAGATAGGGACTGGTGTTTGCAGCACAGACTTTTAAGAACTGGGTGGAAGGTGTATTTATCATGCTAAAAATGTCAGAACTGGTGGGGTTTGTTGGATGAGGTGTCACATGAACCTGCTTGGTGAAGGGAGGTATTTGTGGAGGTGTGCATAAAACTGTCAGAGTGGGGGAAGCTTGGAGGTGGCATAGATCATGTTGTGGGTATGCAAACCTGTATAATAAAGAAAGGAGATGGCACACAGATGGGGGGGGGGGGGGGGGGGTGGGGGGGGGGGGGGGGGGGGGGGGGGGGGGGGGGGGGGGGGGGCTGCCCATTAATGTTTAAGAAATGGGGGTCCTGATATCTGTAGTTACTAGGGCTGGGGGATGGGCACTATTTGGGCAAAACGAAAGGGGGGGGGGGGGGGATGGTGCAAGATGTTGCTTACAACATCTTGCACCATCCCCCCCTTTAGTTTATGCAGGTGTTGCAGCAGATGTTGCTTACAACATCTTGCACCATCCCCCCCCTTTAGTTTATCCAGAGGTCAGGAAGTACTTTAAAGGAGGGGGTAGAGGTGGATTATAACAGATCTGTGACCTTTTATAACACTTCTGTGGTCTTGTGATTTTATATGGAATTCCTCTGTGACTTTTAATGTTCTTATAATTTACAGTAGGGTTACATTATCCACTATAAAAAATTAACTACCTAGTGGCTACATATCCATCATTGCTCCCATATACTTAATTTGCACCCTTCTTCCCCCACAATGAATAAAATAAACTAACTAGGTAATTCATTTACAGTGTCCTATAACCAGGAAAAAAATTCTGTTACTCACTTTCACAGCTTATCAGGCCAGTACAAACAAGTACAAGCAGAGCATGCATGTCTTCCTTATGACTCATTGCACTGGCATGTTCTCTACGGTATGGACCAGGCAGTTAAACTGTCATTGTGAGTAATTTATTAGTTTTATTTATTCATTTTCTTTAAAAATAGAAAGAAAAATCATAATGAAATTTAGAATTAAAGTGTTGTGACCACAAAACTCTGAGGTGACTTCTAATATATCCGCATGATTCCCTTCCCTGGATAAGTGCACCTTTGGTTCCCTGCAATAAGTGCTTCACACCTACACTAGAGTCTCCACATTCCCCTCAGTCAAATCAAAACCAGAAGGGTAAAAATGCTTCTGGTGTTGCCAAACCAGATACTTCTGTATATCTACACTAATATTAATTTAAATATACCCACCAACACCCACCACACCAGATACTTCTGTATATTTTCACTGCTATTGATTTAATTAGCTTCAAATACCCACCAACACCCACCACACCAGATACGTCTGTATATCTGCATTACTATTAATTTAATTAGCTTCAAATACCCACCAACCTATCCACGTAGGTAAGTACCTGAATCCAGATCTTGCAAAACTAAACTGACCAACACGTCCTGCCTACTTATACCCCTTATTTTTTATTTGTGCTTAGGAAACAGCTTATTTATTTTGGTTTATCTTTTTGATTTTATTTAAAAATTAAAATTCTTTTTTTAGTTTAAACATTTAAGTACAGTTTTTATTTAAACTAAATAAAAATACAAAACACAGCATATAGACACAAAGAGGTTACACATTTACATATTGTAAATTACTTTCTCAGAAGTCATCATCTTAGCATAAAGAATTCAAGACAAACATACTCAAAATATTAGAAACATTAAAAAAAAAACCTCTATATCATTTTCCATAAGAAATCCACAAAACATCACCTAAAGATGTAGGCAGCCAGTGCCTATTTGCACAATGAGCAATATATAGTTGATGTATAAAATCATCAATGTGTTGAATACCTAACTCTAATGTTTATACTATGGGCATGAACCAATTTTCACTCCTTAAGCTATAGTATATACACACATTAGATATATTTTGCTTGGAACAAGGTACATGATCATTCCTATTAAAATGTATGCAATGAGTCCCATATGGCCTGTTCTGTTCTATGTTGAGGGGAGGGTGACTGGAAAACCCCTGCTGTGTTGGAGAGAAAGAAAAAATTATGTTGAGGCACACAAGCTTAAGTGTCAGCTGATATTGTTTAATGACCCAAGAAGAATTATACTCATGCAGTAACTGAATTATTTTTCTCCCCTCTCGGCAGTTGTTTTCACTTGACAATTCTCCCATCTCTGACACTGGAAAACATATTGTATGTTAATGAAGGAGAATAAGGAGCTTGGAAACTGCTAGTTACTGCTAGAAAGCAGTCAGTTGTTGCATGAGTGTAATTTAAAGGACAACTATACTCTGAAAACTCTTTAAAAATGGAAATTACCTGGGGCACAGAGGTGGCATTGATTATTCCTATCTCACAATATAATTTTGTTAAGGAGCTTCAGTAAGTACAGTTTTCATTTGCCAGGTTAATCCTGGACTAGTCCTGTATTAAAGATGGTGCGGATGGTGCTCCTCACAGAAACAACATTGTTAGGTAAGAATAACCAGTCCTACGTATATCTCTGTTCAAAGTTAATTTCATTTTAACTGCTTAAAATGTTACTTTAAGTGTAACAGTAGATCCGAATGAGGGGAAAATATATGGTTCATATACAAAGAAAAACATGGAGATGGTTGGCAATATAGCAAACTATGTGCACAATTTTTTTGGTCTTATTTTAATTTTATTTTTGATTGAGGACAAACAAGAATAAGCTTCCCAGATACCAGTACCAGACTGGTCCATTTTTTAATGAAATTTGACAAGGAATACATGAGCTATTTTGTGATTATATTTCTCAGCAGTGTATCCAATCATTTTTCACATTCCCAACTTTTACAATCTTCACACTTTTTTCTTCTAGCTGAAAGTAATACCAATCTTTAAAAAAGAAGCTGTAACCTAGGAAAGAAATAAAAATGGATTAGTATATAAAAATAACATATGCAATCATTACTATTTCTTAACATAGGATTTTAAGAGGTAGAAAAATTGAAGATGGCTTCATGCATTATATGCATGGAGAATGTTCTGATTCCAGTGCAGTCCATATGCCTAAAGCCTAAATGCTCTGAAACGATGACTAACTTTTATCTAATTGTAACTCGAAGTGGATTTTTTTTTAATATTTAACAAAATATTAAGTTGCATGACAATATAGGTTGGACTAGATGGATTATTTGAACTATTTGAGTTCGTATACCGGACCCGGATTTTCGATATTTTCCGGACTTTCGATAATTATGTTCGAGGCGTGCGATTATACGAGTAAACTGTCTATTATACCAATACAGGAGTAAATATCAAATTCTCGAATCCTTGAGTAAAATATCTATTATACCTATAGGCGAGTAAATATCGAATTCTCAAATCTGCAAGTAAAATGTTTATTATACCTATACGCAAGTAAATAATTTCGAATATCGAATCCGTGAGTAAAATGTCTATTTTACCTATATGTGAGTAAATATCGAATTCTCGAATCCGCGAGTTGTTCATGGGATAATTATCGAATGTTCGAACATGAGAGCTCGAAAGAAGCGCGCGTGAGAGTAAAATTGAGTTTTTGAAAGTCCTGGATATTCGATATTCTGTTCCTTAGACCATTTCCCAGGTCCCACAGCCATTTACATTAAGTTACCATTGATATTTTAATATTATTTCATTCGAACTTTTCAAACTATTTGACTACCATTGACTTTAATGGGTCCGTTTTCGGACTTTCCATATAGTTCTAAATTTTGAAAATGGACCGAACTTTCCAAAGTTCAGCCATCTCTAATTGTAAGTTAAAGATTTGGTATGCTTCAAAACAAATGTTTAAATCTTGCATATTTTTTGTGGTGGCAGTAGTATTGTACTGTGATGCACTATTATTTTGAATTCTACAGAAAAGGATGGAGAGAGACCAACACATTGCTATTTCTGATTTACTGATTAGACTTTGACTCGGGTCACACTGCACCAAAAAGTGGCCCAAATCTGATTTTTCCCCTCAAATCTGACTTAGATCTTAAAAAATGTTCATTCAGATTCAGAAATTTTGAATCAAATGTAATTACAATGTGCACAGGCAAGACAAAGAATCACGTCTGAGCAGTAAATTGGAAATTAAGCATCAAGGACTGCATTGTGACCCTAGCCGTACAATATTCACTCTGGCTGACAGAGGATATGGTGGGAAAACAATTAGACAAAGTTAACATCAATAAAGCCCCAGGACCGGATGGAATACATCCTTGGATCTTAAGAGAACTTAGTTCAGTTTTATCTAGACCAACGTTTCTTATCTTTTCAGATTCACTTTTGTCTGGTGATGTGCCGCTGGATTGGAAAAAAGCCAATGTAATACCAATATTCAAAAAAGGTAGTCGTTCCCAACCTGGTAACTATAGGCCTGTAATGTAAGCCTAACATCAGTGGCAGGGAAGGAGATGGAAACGGGATTATACGGGATGATTTGTAACGGGATCATATCCTTGACTTTGTCTCCAGAACTGATCTTATTAGTAGTAGTCAGCATGGATTTATGAGAAATAGATTGTGCCAGACAAATTGACTTGGCTTTTATGAAGAAGTAAGTAAGAATTTAGATTCTGTATCTGTTGTATTCAATTAGATCAACTGGACTTGAAGTTTAGTTCTTGAAGACATTTCGCTAGTCATCCGACTGGCTTTCTCAATTCAGAATGACTCGTACAAGAATCTGTGGCAATTATATACCCTGGAAAATCCCAATTACAGCCAGGTGTTAAGGGCGTGATAGCATAGTAGCTAAGAGGTGTTATAGGAACCCCAGGTAAGGTGTCAAACAGCATTGTACATGGCAGACAGTTGGTGTTTAACCCCCCCTCCTATATAATTATATATATATATATATATATATTATATTATATATACAATACAAGAATTGTGGAAGCACTCCATTAGGCTAATTTACAACTACATTTAGCGGAAGTGCTACTGATCTGGTCAAACATTTATACAAACATAGAAAAGATAATCAATGCACATCCTAGGCCCCATACAATATCATATTATCTGCACACTGGCATACTTTATAAAACAAGGGGTTTTAGTATACATTCTGTGATCACATGAATGAAAAGCCTTCCAACCACGTCAAGTTAACCCCAGTCTGGAAGGTCCTAACGTCTAACCATTTCAATTTCTTTTACTTCAATTACGATTAGAAAACTTTTGCTTTCTCATTCTTTCACACTGGATCCATATAACAGGCTCTCTCCTTCCCCCTCAGCCCTTTGGCTTTTTAAATGAGGGAAGAGGCCATCCAGTGCTTTATATTAAAGGCATAGGACCTCCCCATTAAAGGGGCTGTGTTGGGGGTGCTATTACCACATGAGGGCTTGACCAAGCCTCCCAATAATACACAATACAGATTTGTGGAAGCACTCCAATTAGGCTTGTAAATTAGCCTAATTGGAGTGCTTTGGTAAATCCAGTCTCAGTTTGTAGAAACAATGCCAGGCAGCACGGCTAGAGCTAGCAAGATATTGTCTTGTATAGAGAGGGGAATAGATGAAGAGAAAAGACCTCATTTGGAATATGCGTTGCAGTTTTGAATCTCAAATACAAAGGTACATCTTGGAAATGGAACAGTTCAGAGAGGGCAACCAAAATAATAAAGGGAATGGAGAGTCTTGACTATGCAGGCAGATTAGACAAGTTAGGGCTGTTTACATTAGAGAAGTGACGTTTGCATGGGGATATGATCACTTTATACAAATATATTAATGAGCCATACATAAACTCTCTGGCGCTTAGTTTACTAATTGGTCATATCAGAGAACACGTGGACATTCTTTAAAAGTTAACTGTATTGCCTCAATCATTTTTTTTAACTTGCTTTAAAAAGAGTAAAGGTATGCGCGCTCTCCATACATTTTTTTTCCTGATTTCAAGCTTCTCTCTGCCTTTATTTAACCTACAATTAGCCATGCTGTGAAGGGGGGTAACGATTCTGTCTGCCTCTAACTGTCATTCAAAGCTAGCAAGCGGAAAATACTCTCCTACCTCCTTGATCGCTTGATTATGTAGATGTCTCGTAACAACAGAACATTTTAAGTTTGTTTGACTGTCAAGGAGGAGGAGAGAGGTTGTAACAGACATCCCACCAGCCAATGACATGTGTTATGTTAACCATGGCCCTGGCCGAGTAAGAGCGGGCTTTTAGCACTCTTCTTTGTGTGGTAATATCTAAGGGAGGGCAGCACAGTTGTAAATGTGAGAAAAGCTAGGTGCACACAGTCCAGATTTCTGAAAGATGACAGACAGGATCTGCAAATCCTGTCTGCCATCTTTCAAAGATCTGCATACACACAGTCCCGAGCGTTCCCCTATGAACTTCATAAGAGACGCTCGGAACTGTGTATTTCCATCGGCCCGCTAGACTCCTCTGGGAGTCTAGCGCGGCCGATGGAAATTTTTGGCCTTCCCGACGAGTGTTCGGCTGACCCGATCGTTTGCGGCCGCGCGAACGTTCGGAAACAAGCGTACACACATACCGATAAAGCCCGATAACCGTCGGATCCGAGGTATCGGGGCTTTATCGTTAGTGTGTGTACCCAGCTTAAGTGATTTCAGCAGCTGGAAGTGTGGACATGAATCGGGGTAATGGTATTTTTTTTTGATATTGTTGTCCTTTAAGATTAGAAGAAAAGATGTTTCATCTTCAGGTTAGGAAAGGTTTCTTCTACAGTGAGAATGGTGAAACTGTGAAACTGTCTTCCGCAGATGTGGTAATGGCAAGTTCATTGAATAGCTTTAAAAGTAGGCTATATAGTTTCTAAAACTAAAAAATATTGAGAATTACTAGTATTAATTCATATACTGCATTTCTGGTTGATCATGAAGGAATTTCCTCCCCTTTTTAGCTGTTTTTTTTTTTTTTTTGCCTTCCTCTGTTGGTAGGGTTAAAAGGGGGTGAAAAGGTTGGACTTGATGGACACAACCCAATTACTATGTTACTATGTAAATACATATACACCTTTCCTATGCATATATTATATTCCCCCCACTTCATTTTTATTTTACAGAATAGGAAGATATTTATTTATACAATGTGTATTGCTGGCGCTACTGTGTGCAGATGTTTAAAACCTACCATTCCACTTTGATCCACAACGCATCTAAATTATCAGGTACACCATTCCATGCATCTGCTATCATTTTAGGGAAGCCAGTGTCCATTTTCTCTTTACTTCATTATATCTAATAGAACATAAAGTAAAAAGTTAATAGATTCATAGAAATGTTGTTTACAGTGTTTGTAAAAATAATCCACAAAATTCTGTATGGCATTTAACATTAACCATTCGCACTCCATTTCCTGTGAGATCATTAATTCAAGTTATTATCTAATTAATTAACTTATTTAAGTTTAGCATTTCTTGTTTAGACAATTTTAACTTGGGTAGAAACCATATTTCAGTGTACTCTACTAAAAAAAAACAGCAAACAAAAGTTACAGATAGTTTTCCATCTCCTGAAATAATTATACAAAGTCTTGCACTGATTTTACAGGGCCTGTGCAATTTAAACATTTTGAAATTGTGCATTGCACCTGATGCTTAACCCCAGAAGTTAAGTTTTGCGCTATGTAGCACGAACTTAACATCTAATTACTGGAGGTGTAAGCCAACGTAGCTTACATGACCTTATCCCGTGATGCACTAAATTCTTGCACTGGGAATAATTTCATCATGTGTGCTTTGCATATTTTATAGCCTTGCTAGTGTTTGGTAGGAAGGTAAGCCTCTTTTTTCCCAGTTAAGTTCTTATTTGGTGATGCAAACAATGCAACTGGCTTTACCTAAAGGGGGTAAATGTAATTTTAAACTTAAAGGATATGTACACTGTAAAAACTGGCTTTAAACTTTAAATTGTAATTTGTTTTTTTTTATTATTCCCTCCCTAGCCTACCTTCACTCTTTTAAAGTTGCGGGCTTCCTCCTCCATGGAAGTGCAGGCTTTGCCCCACCCCCAAGAGATTCTGGTTATCTGCTGGTGCTTCCCAGTCCCACAAGTTTATTGTATGTGTGGCAAAAGTTAGTATCTAGTACGTGCATTACATCATCGTGCACATGAATAAACTTGTGGGCTAGGGAAGCACCAGCAGATAAACCAAATCTCATGGGGCAGAGCCAAGCTGCACTTCAGTGAAGAAGGAAACCACAACTTTGAAAGTAAAGGTGGCTATGGGAGGGTAATAGTAAAAAAAAAATACACACCTATAAAGTTTAAAGTCACAGCTATCCACTAAGTTTAACTTGTTTTTACATTGTACATAGGGCATCTCTCCACCCAAAAATTAACATTTAATTTTATGTTCCTTAGGTTTGCCCTCCCCCAACCGCCATGTTAATACAAAAAAACCCCTCATAATTGTTAGTGCTCAAAGTTAGTGATATTAAATGATTTCCAGACCATGGGTGAGTAAAAGAATATCACTAACTTTTACACATGTAACACAGATTACTGTGTGTACTACTTAAATGTCCCTGGGCAAAGGTATATATGGCAAGACATTGGACCCTTCAAAAAAGATTTCAGAGACATGAAGTGATATTAAATTGGACGCTGAAGATTCAAAACTGGAACTGAAATTAGACCTGTGGCTGCAACTTTTATGGAGGCAAAACATCAATGTAATGAACTGAGAGGCATGGTCATAGACCTTATCCCCATACCAAGACAACCACCTTCTCAGAAAAGAGTCCTACTGGATTATACTTTGGACACTTTGCAACCAAAGGACTAAATACAAACTTGGTACTAAAGTGTTTCCTATAAAAATTAACCCTCTTTTATCATTAATCTATACAACTCTGTTACATGCCTGCCTATCTTGTTAAGGTTTTGCCTTATATTTTGACGGTATCCATTAGCTCTTTGAATTTTTAGATCTGACACCTCATTATTCTATTAATTGGTATCTGTTTTTAAGCTAACACAGATCACTTATTTATATTTTTATAGTTCACTCTAGCTTATACACTATATTTTATCAGTTCACTCTCACCCTTTATAAGCTATCACCTATATTTTATCAGTTCACTCTAGCACTTTTAAGCTTATACACTAATTTTATCAGTTCACTCTAGCACTTTAAAAGCTTATACACTATATTTTATCAGTTCATTCTAGCACTTTATAAGCTTATGCACTTCGCCTCTTTACGATTGTACGTATCATGATTTTATCCATGCACTGTTTTAATGTATCAATGTTTGAGTATTTTTTGCAGAGGTCCTAGATGGCAGGATTGTATTAGTACTTCACCTATAAATAGCACACCTTATCACTTAGCACTTTATGATGTCTGATGAGGGTGTCATGGGACAACCGAAACGTTACACATGATGTGTTGAATAAACACGCCTTGTTTGCTCGCTAAGACGGGTATGCACTACTTGTTCTTCATTCTATAGAAGGATCCAAGTACAGATAGCATAGAGTATATTAGCAATAATGATTTAAAAAGTGGCACTTTGGTTAACCAGGATATGGTGCAGAGAACAACTAAATAAGGTTAATATTAATAATCCCCTGTACCGGATAAAATACATCCTCTGTCCCTTAGGGAGCTAAGTTCATTTTTATCTAGGCTTATTTTTTTGCAGATTCCCTCATGTCGGGAAGTGTGCCTCTGGATTGGAAAAAGCTGATGTAATTCTAATATTCAAAAAGGGTAGTTGTTCACAGGAGGGTAATTACAGGCCTGTAATTTGACTTCAGTGGTGGGGAAGATACTGGAAGTTGATATGGGAACATATTCTAGAGATGTTTCAAGGACTGACCTTATAAGAAATAATCAACATGGATTTAGGAGGAATAGATCTTGTCAAACTAACTTGCTTGCTGTTATGAGGAAGTAAGTAGGGTTAGGCTCTAGCATAGCAGTAGATCTAATATACTTGGATTTGGCCAAGGCTTTTGTACAGTTCCCCATAGGCAACTATGTTACAGCTAAGGTCTGGTTGGGCACATTTGTACATTGAAAAAAAAAATAAAGATATAAATATCTATACTAATGAAAGGCAAAGCCCTCACTCACTCACTCACTCATTCACTCACTCACTCACTCATCACTAATTCTCCTAATTCTCCAATTGCCGTGGAGGCAGACGGCTTAATTTGGCAGGCTCATTATGGCACCTTACTTTCAAAAGTTAAGCAGGTTTGTTTCGAAAAGGCAAAGCCCTCACTCACTCACTCACCACTCATCACTATTCTCCAGGACCCTGAGGATGGCCCTACGATAGGGGCTGAAACGCGTAGGTTCATCTGCCATATTTTGAGGTATCAATAAATGGTTTCTAGACCAGGAGTGCTCCGCTTGCCCTTGTTTAATGAACCTTTACACCGGCAGCACCCGGGAGCTGTATACAGGACGGAGGTGCGGACGAGCACATTACTACTTTATATAATATATAATATATATATATTATATATATATATATATATATATATAGTACTTGGTGCAGAAGAGATAGTACTCGGTGCAGAAGAAATAGTTTCTTCTGCACCAAGTACTATATATATATATATATATATATATATATATATATATATATATATATATATATATAAGTAGTAATGTGCTCGTCCGCACTCCGTCCTGTATACAGCTGCCCGGGTGCATGATGTGATATCTCCTTCACCTGTATACCCACCAAGGAGGCTGTTATCATGGTGAGAAAACGGCTAGGCCAAGACAGCTCTCTTACCAGCAAACTGATCTCAATCCAGAACAGTGTGTTTCCTTACTGGACTTGTGCCTGAATACCACCTATTAAAAGACAGGATAAGTTTTATAAGCAAAAACATGGATGTGCTATGGGATCTCCAGTTTCACCCATTGTGGCCAACATGGAGGAGGTAGAAAAACAGGCACTTAATACCTTTAAGGGCATAGCACAGATATGTGGATGACACCTGGGTTAAAATCCACCAGAAGGAAGTACAAGCTTTCACAGAACACATTAATGCTGTAGACCAGAACATCAAATTTACAAGGGAAGAGGTACAATGATACCTTACCCTGGGCGTTCCTATAACACCTCTTAGCTACTATGCAATCACGCCCTTAACACCTGGCTGTGATATGCTAATTGTAATTTTCCAGGGTACATAATTGCCACAGATTCTTGTACAAGTCATTCTGAATTGAGAAAGCCAGTCGGATGACTAGCGAAATGTCTTCAAGAACTAAACTTCAAGTCCAGTTAATCTAATTGAATAAAACAGATATGCCATGACCTGGATGAATGAGAACCTTCACATGCAAATTTAGATTCTGGCATAGCAGTAGATGTGGTATACTTGGATTACTTGGCGACTAATGTATAAACGGAGGACTGTTGGCCTAGAAAAAAACATTTGTACATGGACAGAGAATTGGTTATTGGATAGCGAACAGAGAGGTGATCAACGGGGCTACATCAATGTGGGCTAAAGTTCTAAGTGGAGTGCTTCAGGGTTCCGTACTAGGGCCACTTCTTTTTAATCTGTTTATAAATGACTTAGAAGGGGGCCTTAAGAGCAAGGTCTCTGTGTTTGCTGATGACACTAAACTATGCAGAGCTTTGGAAATTTCAAATGATGTGCCATTGCTGCAAGCTGACCTAGATAGATTATCAAAATGGGCAGCAGTGTGGCAGATGAGATACAATGTTGATAAATGTAAGGTGATGCATTTAGGGTTTAAAAATCCTTGTGCCACCTACACCATAAATAACTCTGTGTTAAGTGAATCTCAACTGGAAAAAGATTTAGGGGTTTTGGTAAATAACAGTCTTAGTTGTAGAAACAATGCCAGGCAGCAACGGCTAGAGCTAGCAAGATATTGTCTTGTATAGAGAGGGGAATAGATTCAAGAGAAAAAGACCTCATTTGGAATATGCGGTGCAGTTTTGGAATCTCATATACATAAGGTACATCTTGGAAATGGAAGCAGTTCAGAGAAGGGCAACCAAAATAATAAAGGGAATGGAGAGTCTTGACTATGCAGGCAGATTAGACAAGTTAGGGCTGTTTACATTAGAGAAGTGACGTTTGCATGGGGATATGATCACTTTATACAAATATATTAATGAGCCATACAATAAACTCTCTGGCGCTTAGTTTACTAATTGGTCATATCAGAGAACACGTGGACATTCTTTAAAAGTTAACTGTATTGCCTCAATGCATTTTTTTTAACTTGCTTTAAAAAGAGTAAAGGTATGCAGCGCTCTCCATACATTTTTTTCCTGATTTCAAGCCTCTCTCTGCCTTTATTTAACCTACAATTAGCCATGCTGTGAAGGGGGGTAACGATTCTGTCTGCCTCTAACTGTCATTCAAAGCTAGCAAGCGAGAAAATACTCCTCCATACATCCTTGATCAGCTTGATTATGTAGGATGTCTCGTAACAACAGAACATTTTAAGTTTGTTTGACTGTCAGAGGAGGAGGAGAGAGGTTGTAACAGACATTCCCACCAGCCAATGACATGTGTTATGTTAACCATGGCCCTGGGCCGAGTAAGAGGCGGGCTTTTAGCACTCTTGTTTGTTGTGTGATATCTAAGGGAGGGCAGCACAGTTGTAAATGTGAGAAAAGCTAGGTGCACACAGTCCAGATTTCTGAAAGATGACAGACAGGATCTGCAAGATCCTGTCTGCCATCTTTCAAAGATCTGCATACACACAGTCCCGAGCGTTCTCCCTATGAACTTCATAAGGAGAATGCTCGGGACTGTGTGTTTCCATCGGCCGCACTAGACTCCTCTATAGGGAGTCTAGCGTGGCCGATGGAAATTTTCGGCCTACCCGATCGTTTGGCGGCCGCGCGAACGTTTTGGAAACGAGCGTACACACATAACGATAAAGCCCCAATACCGTCGGATCCGACGGTATTGGGGCTTTATCGTTAGTGTGTGTACACAGCTTAAGTGATTTCAGCAGCTGGAAGTGTGGACATGAAATCGGGGTGATGTTATTTTTTTTGATATTGTTGTCCTTTAAGATTAGAAGAAAAGATGTTTCATCTTCAGGTTAGGAAAGGTTTCTTTACAGTGAGAATGGTGAAACTGTGAAACTGTCTTCCAGCAGATGTAGTAATGGCAAGTTCATTGAATAGCTTTAAAAGTAGGCTAGATAAGTTTCTAAAACTAAAAAATATTGAGAATTACTAGTATTAATTCATATACTGCATTTCTGGTTGATCATGAAGGAATTTCCTCCCCTTTTTTAGCTGTTTTTTTTTTTTTGCCTTCCTCTGTTAGGTAGGGTTAAAAAGAAGGGTGAAAAGGTTGGACTTGATGGACACAACCTCAATTACTATGTTACTATGTAAATACATATACATCTTTCCTATGTATAATATTATATTCCCCCCACTTCATTTTTATTTTACAGAATAGGAAGGATAATGTATTTATACAAGTGTATATGCTGGCGCTACTGTGTGCTAGATGTTTAAAACCTACCACTTCCACTTTGATCCACAACAGCATCTAAATTATCAGGTACACCATTCCATGCATCTGCTATCAGTTTAGGGAAGCCAGTGTCCATTTTCTTCTTTACTTCATTATATCTAAATAGAACATAAAGTAAAAAGTTAATAGATTCATAGAAATGTTGTTTACAGTGTTTGTAAAAATAATCCACAAAATTCTGTATGGCATTTATACATTAACCATTCGCACTCCATTTCCTGTGAGATCATTAATTCAAGTTATTATCTAATTAATTAACTTATTTAAGTTTAGCATTTCTTGTTTAGACAATTTTAACTTGGGTAGAAACCATATTTCAGTGTACTCTACTAAAAAAAAACAGAGGCAAACAAAAGTTACAGATAGTTTTCCATCTCCTGAAATAATGTATACAAAGTCTTGCACTGATTTTACAGGGCCTGTGCAATTTTCAAACATTTTGAAAATTGTGCAGTGCACCTGATGCTTAACCCCAGAAGTTAAGTTTTGCGCTATGTAGCAGCGAACTTAACATCTAATTACTGGAGGTGTAAGCCAACGTAGCTTACATGACCATTATCCCGTGATGCACTAAATTCTTGCACTGGAATAATTTCATCATGTGTGCTTTGCATATTTTATAGCCTTGCTAGTGTTTTAGGTAGGAAGGTAAGCCTCTTTTTTTCCCAGTTAAGTTCTTATTTGGTTGGATGCAAACAATGCAACTGGCTTTACCTAAAGGGGGTAAATGTAATTTTAAACTTAAAGGATATGTACACTGTAAAAACTGGCTTTAAACTTTAAAAGTGTAATTTGTTTTTTTTTATTATTCCCCTCCCATAGCCTACCTTCACTCTTTTAAAGTTGCTGGCTTCCTCCTCCATGGAAGTGCAGGCTTTGGCCCCACCCCCAAGAGATTCTGGTTATCTGCTGGTGCTTCCCTAGTCCCACAAGTTTATTGTATGTGTGGCAAAAGTTAGTATCTAGTACGTGCATTACATCATCGTGCACATGAATAAACTTGTGGGACTAGGGAAGCACCAGCAGATAACCAGAATCTCATGGGGGCAGAGCCAAAGCCTGCACTTCAGTGAAGAAGGAAACCAGCAACTTTGAAAGAGTAAAGGTAGGCTATGGGAGGGTAATAGTAAAAAAAAAATACACACCTATAAAGTTTAAAGTCACAGCTATCCACTAAGTTTAACTTGTTTTTACAGTGTACATAGGGCATCTCCACCCAAAAAATTAACATTTAATTTTATGTTCCTTAGGTTTGCCCTCCCCCAACCGCCATGTTAATACAAAAAAAACCCCTCATAATTGTTAGTGCTCAAAGTTAGTGATATTAAATGATTTTCCAGACCATGGGTGAGTAAAAGAATATCACTAACTTTTACACATGTAACACAGATTACTGTGTGTACTACTTAAATGTCCCTGCGCAAAGGTATATATAGGCAAGACAATTGGACCCTTCAAAAAAAGATTTCAGAGACATAGAAGTGATATTAAATTGAGCGCTGAGAGATTCAAAACTGGAACTGAAATTAGACCTGTGGCTGCACATTTTATGGAGGCAAAACATCAATGTAATGAACTGAGAGGCATGGTCATAGACCTTATCCCCATACCAAGACAACCACCTTCTCAGAAAAGAGTCCTACTGGATATATACTTTGGACACTTTGCAACCAAAGGGACTAAATACAAACTTGGTACTAAAGTGTTTCCTATAAAAATTAACCCTCTTTTATCATTAATCTATACAACTCTGTTACATGCCTGCCTATCTTGTTAAGGTTTTGCCTTATATTTTGACGGTATCCAATTAGCTCTTTTGAATTTTTAGATCTGACACTCTCATTATTCTTATTAATTGGTATCTGTTTTTAAGCTAACACAGATCACTTATTTATATTTTATATAGTTCACTCTAGCTTATACACTATATTTTATCAGTTCACTCTACCACTTTATAAGCTTATACACTATATTTTATCAGTTCACTCTAGCACTTTATAAGCTTATACACTATATTTTATCAGTTCACTCTAGCACTTTATAAGCTTATACACTATATTTTATCAGTTCATTCTAGCACTTTATAAGCTTATGCACTTTCGCCTCTTTACAGATTGTACGTATCATGATTTTATCCATGCACTGTTTTAATGTATCAATGTTTGAGTATTTTTTGCAGAGGTCACTAGATGGCAGGATTGTATTAGTACTTCACCTATAAATAGCACCTTATCACTTAGCACTTTATGATGTCTGATGAGGGTGTCATGGGACACCGAAACGTTACACATGATGTGTTGAATAAACACGGCTATGTTTGCTCGCTAAGACTGGTATGCACTACTTGTTCTTCATTCTATAGAGGATCCAAGTACAGATAGCATAGAGTATATTAGCAATAATGATTTAAAAGTGCACTTTGGTTAACCAAGGATATGGTGCAGAAACAACTAAATAAGGTTAATATTAATAAATCCCCTGTACCGGATAAAATACATCCTCTGTCCCTTAGGGAGCTAAGTTCAGTTTTATCTAGGCTTATTTTTGCAGATTCCCTCATGTCTGGAAGTGTGCCTCTGGATTGGAAAAAAGCTGATGTAATTCTAATATTCAAAAAGGGTAGTTGTTCACAGGAGGGTAATTACAGGCCTGTAAATTTGACTTCAGTGGTGGGGAAGATACTGGAAAGTTTGATATGGGAACATATTCTAGAGTATGTTTCAAGGACTGACCTTATAAGAAATAATCAACATGGATTTAGGAGGAATAGATCTTGTCAAACTAACTTGCTTGGCTGTTATGAGGAAGTAAGTAGGAGTTTAGGCTCTAGCATAGCAGTAGATCTAATATACTTGGATTTTGCCAAGGCTTTTGTTACAGTTCCCCATAGGCAACTAATGTATACAAGCTAAGGTCTGTTGGGCACATTTGTACATGGATAGAAAGTTGGATGATGGATAGGATGCAGAGATTAGTTTTAATAAGCTTCATCATTATGGACTAAAGTTTTAAGTGGGGTGCCACAGGGTTCTGTGTTGGGGCCACTTCTATTAAATCTGTTTATTAATGATTTGGATTGATTTGGTACTGTCAGTAGAGATGGCTGAACTTCCAAAAATCCATTCCACTAGAGGATTCATAGATTTCCCCCCAAAAATTTGGAAATTCGAAAATCTGTGAATTTTGCCATTGAAGTCAATGGGAGTAACTTCACTCTGTAACAAATGTACAATATATACGTAGTAGTGATGTCATGGACCTGCTATGCAATAGAGCCGATAGTGCAGCCACTTACTATATCCTTGGAAGATCCCAAGAGCTGAGGCCATGGACTGAGGCCATGGACTGATAATCGGTCTGGGGGACAATAGGAATTTCGTCTGGCTACACTAGATATCCCACTCAGAAGACTGGTGATGTATTATTTCAACACACTGCTGTCTTTAAAATTCTGACTTTATATTGTGTGCACACATCTCTGGATATTCAGAATACACTTTATATCTTGTGAGTGGAATAGTTAGAGGACTACTTGGTACACTTGGACTATATGTCAGATTTATGGTGCTTTATATTTATTGTATAGGTTTTTTGATAATTCTGTGATTCTTATATTAATATTTATC
Source organism: Hymenochirus boettgeri (assembly GCA_019447015.1). Lineage (NCBI taxonomy): Eukaryota > Metazoa > Chordata > Amphibia > Anura > Pipidae > Hymenochirus > Hymenochirus boettgeri. The sequence continues at coordinate 71,923,725 of CM033472.1, forward strand.
TTGCTTGATTTTTTAGGCATATTTTAGCTGGCCAGCTATATATATAGTTTTATACTTTTCATTTATGATATGCCATGCTAATATTTATATATGTATATGGGTATTAATAAATGTTAGGCTTTATGTTTCTTTAATACAGGAGGTTAAATAGCAGTGGTAACTTACTGTAAATGGCTCTGGGACCTGGGAAATGGTCCGTGGAGCACCTGCTCGCGCGAAGAACAAAAAAAAACAAGGGCATTTATAAGTGCTGGGGAAGGTCAAGCTTTGGGACACCTTAAGCCCCAAAAGGCACTTGTCAGTGCCATAAGAGGCCTTCCAAGGGCCACAAGGGCACTCATAAGTGCCGGTGTGGGAGGTCCCGGTTAGAGCTGCAGTACCGATTTTGAGGCTTAAGGGGTCCAGCAACTCGAACCGGGACCCCCCTCCCCCGGCACTTATAAGTACCCTTGTGGCACTGACAACTGCCTTTTGGGGCATAAGGAGTCCCGTAGCTCGAACCGGGACCCCCCTTCCCGGCACTTATAAGTGCCCTTGCGGCACTGACTAGTGCCACAAGGGACCTTCCACACAATGTTTTTGGTAATCCTGGAACAGCCAATTCGAGAATCCCCGAATATTTGAGGATTTGCAAAATCGTCTGTTTGAGGATTCCCACAAGGCCGAGGGACCCTTTAGGGCTTAAGGGGTCCCGCAGCTCAAACCGGGACCCCCCCCCGGGACTAATAAGTACCCTTGTGGCACTGACAAGTGTCTTTTGGGGCTTCGCCGCTCGAACCGTGACCCTCCTCCCCCGGCACTTATAGGTGCCCTTGTGGTCCTGACAAATGCCTTTTGGGGCTTAAGGGGTCCTGCAGCTCGAACCAGGGTCCCCCTTACCTTAGAAGTGCCCTTGCGGAACTGACTAGTGCCTTTGTTGGGTGTCCTGCAGCTCAAAACTAGGACACCCATTGGCTCTTAGAAGAGCCCTTGTTGGGGTGTGTCTTCCTTGTGGGGCGTCACCCACATCGAGAGATGTCACTGCGGCTGCCAGTGACACCACTGGCAACATCAACGCCACAAGGGCCAAAAGGTCACTTCTAAGTGCCGAGGAGGGGGTCCCGGTTTGCGTTTTGAGCTGCGGGACCACTTAAGCCCCAAAATGTACTTTTCAGTGCCACAAGGACCCTTTAAAGGGGCACAAGAGCATTTATAAATGCCAAGGAGGTGGTCCCGGTTCAACATGCAGCACAAAAGGGTGCTTGTAAGGGCCACAAAGGTCCTTCTATGGACCCAGGAGGGGGTTCTGGGTTGAGCTATGGGAATCGCCAACAGCTACAGGTGGATCCAGAATGCCCGCCAGGGTTGTGCGTGCGTGGGGTGGGGTGGGGGGTGGAGGGTTTACGCACTGCGGGGATGATTCTGTATAGAATCGGGGGTTTGTTGTTGAAGACAGATTAGAGAAGTTACAAATAAGTACACTAGAGAAAAGGACATTGTTCACCAAAAAAACATGCCAGAGGATATGCATAAATCCCTTAGGGCTAGGCCCCACTTACGCGTTTTTTAAGCGTTTGCGCATGCGTTTTCCATCCGCAAAAGCGCATGCGATTTGGTTATAATGGAAATCGCGGGAATGCAAAAATCCCCGCGATTTTCCATGCGCATGTGATTGCGCATCCGTTTCCGTTTTGGTAGCGCATGCGTTCACCATTTTCGGTGCGTTAACGCATGCGTTGCCATAACGGAAAATGCCAAAATCGCATGCGCAAAACACACGCGCAAACGGAAAACGCACAAGAATAACGCACACAACCACGTGCGATAACGCTCACGATTGCGTGCGCGATTTAGTGCGTTGTAGTGGGGCCTAGCCCTTAAGACTTGAAGATAAGAAGTTTAGTCTTCAAGTTCATAAAGGGTTTTTCACTTTTTCACTGGAACTGTCTTCTATTGGAAGTTGTGATGGCAGATTCAGTGGGTAGTTTCAAAAGAAAGCTGGATGAGTTTCTGAAAACAAGGAATGTTGCATGTTACAGGTAATGATACATAAATTAGAGTTGATACAGGATTATTTCCGATAGCCACTTGGAGTCAGGAAGGTTTTATTTTTTGCCTTCCTCTGGATCAACTGTTAGGCAGGAGGAAATATTGGTATTGCTGAGTAAATCTCTGAGCAATCATGTTTCAAATGCCCTCTTTTTTTAACACTTTTATACAGCTGCCCTTAATAAATCTGCTCACTTGTTAAAAGGTCACTGTTGCTCTGCAAACAAATCAGTATTTAGTGTATATGCAAATTAACTAGCAGTTTCGAAGTTGCAGACATATCTTTTGTATAGAATAAATGTGCCTTTTATTCTATACAAAACCCTCTTACAAGTTCAAATATAGGTGTTACAGTTACTGTAAGTTATTTTAGAAACCTAAAGCCTCATTTATGGGGAGGGGCTGGACTCTTAATTTTGGTTTGTGCGACTTTAACTCCAACTTAGTGCCTGCTTGGTGGGTTCCGCAAAAAACACTCACACAGCCGGCGCTTTACTATCGCGTTTGTGCTACCTATAGCACGAGAGTATATATGGCTTTATCACAATAACAATCAACAGTAGCATGAATACCTTCTGTCTAACAGAACAAAATGCATAGAGTTCTGTTCTTACACTACATTACCAAGGATTTCTGGCAGCCAGCGCTATAAACTTTCTGAAGTACTGTATTTAATTTAGGTCTTTGATGTTTGACTTTTATATTAAAAAAAAAAGTGCTTTTATTTAAAAAGTGCAGTGCACCTTAAAGGGGAATTTAAGCCCAAATATATATGGTTTTAAGAAAAAAGGGAGTATTTTCTCAGTTTAGTGACCATATTATGCCATCTAGTGATTTCTCTGTGCATTAAATATGCTTCCAGTTTGCACTGTTTTCCAAAGCCCCTTTATTGATTTAGTTGCTCATGTTTGACTTATCTAACAGCCAATCAGTAGAAATTACTGTCAGGAATATTGTACATCCTTGGAAGAAAAATGACCATTGTAGAACCTTAAACAAAACGATGTTAGGGGTTAGCAATAGTCAATACTACCTTCCTGCCTCAGGTACTTTTCAATTTTAAAAAGTAAATTTTTATACAAAGTAGTTCAATGTGTTATGTAATTGCACTGAGTAACCAGTCTTTCAGTTAAGCATAACTTGAATTTATTTATACGTCTAAAATAACATGTTCTCTCAGCACTAGAGATGTCCGAACTTCGAAAAATCCGGTCCGCTCAAGGATCCGCGGATTTCCGAAAAAATCCAAAAATCCGCGAGCGGACCCGTTAAAACGTATTAAAATGAAAGTTCGGCAAAATCCGCATTAAAAGTGGTCTAAATAGCCTTGGTAACGTACACTTAAAGGAGAACTAAAGTCCCAAGACAACATTGTCCCAATAGAGAGAGCACATTCACAAACGAACAACAAGCTGTGTCTCATGTCTCCCTTTGCTGTGGATGCTGGGTGATTTATGAAAATAACCTCTGTGTACTAAGGGTCAGCTCCCATAATTCACCTTATCTGGGAACACCCATCTAAGTGTCCGCCGGACACTTCACAGGAAACTGCAGTCTTGCTTCCTGGAAGCTGACAGCCAATCATGTTACAGCTCAGAATTCCCTCCCTCTGACACAGAACACAGATACCAGTGCAGTTTTTGTGTAAACACATTAGAAATGCTCCTGTCCCTAACAATGATAAATTCCTATGCTTTACATACAAAAAAGAAAAGTAATCTTTGCAGTGTATGTCTTTGCTAGCATGGATGAAAGAAACAGAACATTTAACATTTCAGCAAAAAATAAAAGTAAGTATGGGGAATCGAACCAGCAACCTTCTATTCTGTGTCTTTCTAAAAAGAAAGTTTTCTACCACTAGGCCACAAAGGCGAATAAATAATGGACTAGTACATGTAGAGTCTTTATCTTTGCTAGACACATAATAAAAACAAAAAAAGGGAACATGGAGAATCGAACCTGTGAACAGGTGAACTCTCAATCAATAGAACTAAATGTCAGTAAAATCAGTACACTGTTTTGTATTGCTACTGGAAGACTGTCAGCAATTCACACTGGTTGGTACATAAATAACAGAGCTGCTATATATAAAGATTGTACATATGTAGAAACTTCATATTTTTCTAGAAACATGGAAACAAACAAACAAAAGAAGCACTAAACTCAGGCAGTAGACCATGTTATATTGTAAACTAGGGGATTTGAACTTGAGACTTCTTGGTCTGATTGTTTCTAAACACACAGCATTTACATGGTGCGCCACCAGCAAATCAGCTGTGATTCCAGGTACATTTAGAGGCTTTATCTTTCACTAGAAAGAGATGCTAGAAACTCTGCACATAGAGACAGTGAATGCTGGGGTCAGGGGGCGTGGCTCTTTGAAGCCAACATGGGCTATGAGTTGTACTGGCAACAAGATGGAAGCCTCCTTTGTTACAGAATCTATTACTCATATCTACTAAATGCAAATAACTAGAGAAGAATCTTTCAACGTGTAGGTGCCTGGGGAGAAAAACTTTCATATTAGGATCTGAAAAACTGAAGTTTAGTTCTCCTTTAACCACTCAGGGATCTGGGTAATGGCCTTAGAAGCACGTATAAATGCCAACAATACCTAAAAAGTACAGTCCGCTAGCGTGACTTTAAAAAAAACGGTATTTTTCGAAAATACGAGGATTCCCGTAAAAACGAGGATTTCCGTAAAAAAACGAGGCTTTCCGTAACTATGATAGCTGCCATTGGCTAATTTGGATCATGTGGCTTGCTCCGTCTTGAAAAATTTACACAAATTACTCGTTTTTACGCGTAATTACGAGGATCTTCTGTTTTTCCGGATCCCGAAAGTATCGTAGATCCTCGTAATTACGGAGATACTCATATTTTCGAAAATTTTCGTAAAAAAAAAAAATCCGCAGTTCCGAAGTTCGGAAGTCCGGAAAGTCTGGAATAATCCGCCGTTCGCGGACGGGAGAAATCCGCGGCGGATCCGGCCATCTCTACTCAGCACCAGAGCTTATGCACAGTAACTTGTGCTTTCTGTTACATCACTAGCTTGCTGTACTAGAACTACAGGTGCTGACAGTCCAATATACTACATCCACCTACTTAACGAAGAAAAGTTATATCTTTTGGCATTACAATATATTACTCTTGCTTATTTACATATGCAACAACCTTTAACAAAAGTTTAAGTCATACATTTTACACTTATGCACATTTAAGACTTTTAACACTGAATTTTTTAAAACCTGTATGAGTAGACATTATTACTAGAGATGTCCGAACTTCGCAAAATCCGGTCTGCTCGAGGATCCGCGAATTTTCGCAGAAAATCCGGAAAAATCCGGATAAATCCGCGGCGGATCCGTGTTCGGATCCGCGAACCGGCCATCCCTAATTATTACTCTCCATATCTCATAGGCAGTTTAATTTGTCTCCCAAACCTACAGGGTTATTCAATAAAAGTTCTTATCATTAAAAATAGTGCCAATTTTGCCCCAACCAATCAGATGTAAGTTTTCAAGTGTTAATTAATATCTGATTGGTTGGGGCAAAATTAGCACCATTTTTAATGATAAGAATTTTTATTGAATCACCCTGCTTGTTTTGTAAAGTTGAGAACTTTGTTCAGGTACAATTACATTTGACTGATCTCCAACTTCAGTGTTATGTGGTTGAATATCATCTGATGGCAGTTTACCCTGATAAATGTCAGTTCTGCCAATGCATTATGTTCACAATGTCTTGATTATTAGAAAATGGCAATGGGTTCTCCATTGTCTTTGTCAGATACTCTGTTTCTCCTGAATTGTTTCCCTTCAGGTGAGTGTACAACAACTGCTGGTTTCCTTCTTTGCATTCTCACAGCATCCCCTACTTGTAAATCAGGTAGTGCTTTGGATTGCTTATCATAGTACAATTTTTGTTTTCGTTGCCTTTCTTTTAGCCAATTCTGTACCTTTGCAATTTCTTTAGGTACAAGTAGTGAAGTGGCTGTTGGCAGTTTTGTTTTTAGCCTTCTACCCATCAAAAGTTGTGGAGGTAAAAACCCAACCCCTTCAAGTAGTTTAGTATGATATTCCAAGGACTTGAAGTTTTGTGTTTAAATCCCCAACTTTTAGCAAACAAGTTGAATTCATCACTAACATACTGTGGTCCATTGTCAGATATGACAATATCAGGAATACCGTGTCTTGCAAACATAGACTTTAATGCAATGATAATACTTTTGATTTTTGAATTTCTGGAAACTTGCAGAAGTAATCCACACATAACAAATTGTCTGATCCATTAAATTGAAATAAGTCAGTTCCTACCTTTTCCCAAGGTCGTCTAGGTAGATCATGAGAAATAAGATTTTTTTTGGGTACTGTTCACATTGTATTTTTTACATATTACAAACATGAATATCAGCAGACATTCCAGGCCAATATATGTATATCAAGTATATATATAGCTCTTTGTTTGCAATCCACTATTGCCAAGTGTGATTCATGTATTTTTCTGAGCATTTCTTACCTTAATTTAGAAGAAACTATCAGTTTTGCAGATTTAAATATTAGTCCAGACATACCGTATATACTCGAGTATAAGCCGACTCGAGTATAAGCCGAGGCACCCATTTTTGCCTCAAAAATTAGAAAAAATGATTGACCCGAGTATAAGCCGAGGGTATACAGTAACCCTAATACCTTTCCACTGTAGATGTTTGGAAACTACAACTCCCAGCATGCTTGGTTGCTGGGAGTTGTAGTTTCCAACCACCTATAGTAGAAAGGTATTGGGGGTTACTGTATGGTATACTGTCCCCCACCCTAATACCTTTCCACTGTAGATGTTTGGAAACTACAACTCCCAGCATGCTTGGTTGCTGGGAGTTGTAGTTTCCAACCACCTATAGTAAAAAGGTAATGTGGGTGTCTGCATGGCATACTGTCCCCCCAGCCCTCCCCCAGTAAATTAAGTAGAATCCTTTAATGTAGCTTGTTTGAATTTGTGAAGATGTTCCTCTGATATGCAAACTAAAAGATAATCCTGCAGACACCTAGGGTTTTTCGAGATTTTCGGAAATTTGAGGATTTCCAAAATTTTAGAAAATTCCTACAAACGTAAAACATTTTCAAGTTGGGAAATTTGAAATTTCTAGAATCCACAAGCAGAACAGATTTTCGGAATCTTTAGTTGTGGATGGGACAGGATCACCTTTTATTAGCTGCTTGCGGTGGAAAATCGTTCAATAAACTACCAGTGTCGGCTAGGACACAACCAAAAATTTTTATTGGCCCCTATCCTTTAGCATAGTAGCCTCAGACAAGCCAAACAAAGTATAGAAATGTCATATCAGCACTGTGCGTACCATTTTTAATAGCCAATGACAGACAGCTTCCAATGAAATCTGCCTGTTATCTGCTATACATATGATATATATATTGTGTGTACCCAGCTTTAGTAATGTTATATATTGTACTATCATTTTCATTCATTTACCTCCAGAATTTGTCACCAGCAAATAAGTATGTTTTCTTGTTTTTGTTCCAGTTGAAAGCAGCATCAATACGATCAACTTCAGGGGGCAATCCCAAGTTGGACAGTTTCTTTGGGTAACCTCTCTCTAATGCACTTGTGGAATAAACCCAGTATTCATCCCCTAAGGAAAAGAAAGATTGTTAATATTTTATTTAGGCATATTTTTTCGATCTAGGCTATAAATTTAATTTCTGTAAAGAAAAAGGCATGCATTTAATATTCTTTATGGTAACAGTATATATTTTTTCAACAAACACATATGTCTATCTAGTTCAACTTTTTACCCTACCTAGGGGTACCCCGAAGGGGATAAAACATCCTTCCTAGCTCCATCAAAACAATCTCTGGATCAAAAAGAACATATGTATCAATATGTAATTTATGGATCAACTTCAATTAACCAGAAAGTTTATTGTCCCATTAATGTATTTATGTAGAGTAATCATGTTTACAAACAGGCAATTTCCACTGTGAATAACCCTAAATTACCTATTTATATGTCATACAATTTTTTAATCTTTATATGCCCATCTCCGATCCCTTACCTGTTCCATCTTTTTAGTATAGTATTAGTATAGTACACAAATGTCTAAAATGTCAAGTTGCATACCCTATGCAGAAATACTGAAATTTTACTGTAACTTAGACCACATTGGTACCAACACAATTTTATATAGCATATTTTCCAAATTATAAAGGGTGTTTTTTTTTCAAAATGTTTTAGAAATTTTCTAATATAATGGAATTTATAATTAAATGAGAGGTAGGAGAGAATATCCCTACCTTCCATTCTGTTTTTGTAGCTGGAGAATAACCTCTTCAATTTTTCCACATGTACTTCATCTATAGGAAAAATAGCTTGTTTCTGTTTAGCACTGGCCCACATAGGCTCCACATAGGCACCTGCCCTTGGGGGGAGGCATCCTTATCCCAGGCACAGTGGTGGGATTGCTTCTTCTGGGTCTCGCGGCATCGTGTCTGGTGACGTCATGGTGCGGTGGCGTAGGACTTGGGAATCTTGCTACTTGCAGCTCTAGTGAGAGCCTTTATTTGGGGGGTGGCGTCATGTGCGGCATCCACCAGTCTATAAGTGCCCGTCCCTCGTGGTCACTGGTGCCATTTTGTGCTTTGGCAACGACTGGCAAAAATGATAGATAACTTTGTGGAGCAGGTTAGGGAGAGGATCAGCCATGAGGGATATGGATAGCTGGAGGAATTGTTCTCGCTTGTGGGTTATTCGACCCAAGTCAGGCCCTAGTCCTTAGGCCTACGGTGCATGCTGTAGGGTGGGTTACCATTCGCTAATCTAGATGCCGTTCCAGAGCCCCCTCATGGTTGAGTCCCAGTCCCCCACGTCCTGCTAACAAACAGAAGGATCAACGGGGGGGCACAACCCAGCAGGCTCATCTCAGGTGTACAGGGGAAGGGTATCGTTGGAACCCTTGCTGCCCTTGAATCCTAAATACAGCCTGGAGCGCCATCATCACCAATCCTCCATAGACTGGAGGCTGGGGAGTTACCAGGTCCATCAACCCCGGTTTGGCAGTTCCTATGGCAAGAAGAAGCCAGGTTAATTTTCTCTGGTTTTGGTGATGGGTTTTACAATTATTTCCAGTTCTTGGAAGCCCTAGTGTTCTCTTCTAATTTAAAATCTATCAAGAAAGCACCAGAGGTGGCAAAGGCCTAGATTCAAGAAGAAGTTCGATCATGGCAGATTGCTGGCCCCTTTAGAGATCTCCTAACTTAAGAGTTTCTCCTTTGGGTTTGGTTCCGAAAAAAGAAGGTGAAAAATTTAGGCTTATTCACCATTTGTCCCAAAAGGTAGCTTGGTAAATGATGGCATTATCAGAGAATTGTCCACGGTATCTTACGTTTCATTTGATAGGGCAGTGGAATTGGTACGAAAGGCAGGTAGAGGGCACTTATTAGCAAAATCAGATATTGAGTCTGCTTTCTGGCTATTGCCAGAAAGTTATTACTTTGATATGTGTTTGCCTATGGGCTGTTCCATCTCTTGTTTGAAAGGTTCAGTTTGTTTTTGGAATGGGCAGTCCAGTTTGAAACAGGATCAAGTTCAGTCATAAACTCAAGGATTTTTTGTTCATAGGTCCAGCAGGGAGGGAACACTGTAGTTTCTTGTAATGAATGTTTTGTTTTTTCATGGCAAAGTTTGGAGTGCCCCTGTCTGAACGAAAAGACAGTGGGCCCAGTCACACATTGCTGTCATTCCTAGGAATTGAATTAGACACAGTTAAAATAGTTTTTAGACTTCCCATGGATAAGTTGGACAAAATCCGTTATGCATTAGATATGTTTTTGCAGGTTAGGACCCTGAAGCAGCTACAGTCACTATTGGGATCGTTGAACTTTGCCTGCCATATAATGCCCATGGGTAGGGTTTTCTGCAGGCGCTTGTCCATAGCCACAAAGGGGGCATTAGGCCCACATCACCACATCAGATTGACAAGGGAGTTGAAGCAGGATTTGAAGGTCTGGCAGGATTTTTGGATAAAATACAACGGCATGCAAGAGAGAAAGGCTTTCAAAACCAAGCTGCATCTTTACACGGAAGCAATTAGCTTTGTGGCTATTTTATGTAGTACATGGTCTGCAGGATCTTGGCCAGAGGCTTCGTGGAGCAGGAGCTGTGTAAGAACTTGTCCTAGCTGGAATTATTCCCCATAGTGGTGGCAGTTGAGCTATGGGGGGATGAGCTCAGGAATAAATTAATCTGGTTTTGGATGGATAATTTTGGTGTTGTATTTGCCATTAATAAATTGTGTTGCTCCTCTCTCCCGGTTCTTGCCTTGCTTTGGTACCTTGTACTCAGGTGTTTGGAACTCAACATCTAGTTCAGGGCAAGGTGCGTCCTGGGGGTTGAAAATTGTGTGGCTGATGCTCTGTCTCACTTCCAATGGCAGGAATTCAGGAGACTGGCTCCAGCGGTCAACCAGAAAGGAATGGAGTGCCTGAAACATCTACGGGAGATCTTGGACAGCAACTTTGAACCTAGTACAGGCATCAGTCAGGTGGAACAATTTTAATGGCGGCTCACATCCACTCCAGATCGCGCTCCTTTTAGCCTTGCTGCTTTCCAACCACAGTCCAGTGTGCCCGCCGAACAGAGGGTCTCACCTCTGTCTACAACAGAAACAAGAAAAGAAGAGAGTGTCCACTGCACCACCCTCCGCTGGAATGCTCATAAGCAACAGGATCAGGTCAATGTTTTTAATTAAAAATCATCTTTTATTTTCACAACCATTAAAAACCAGGCTGGCTGCCAGGGAACAAGTGTTCAGGTAGGTCTAACGCGTTTCAGGTATCAAGCCTTACACATAGACACTATGAGTGTCCTTGATAAATTTGGTGTTTTCCTTCCTCTGGATTAACAGTTAGACAGGAAATTAGAATATTGCTAGATGGGTTGGACTTGATGGACATATGTCTTTATTCAACCTCAAATACTATACTATACAGACTGGACTTTGCAAAATCAACAGTAACTTTTGGTATGGTTGTGATTCACAGTTTAAAGACTTTTTTTTACAGACTTTTGTGCTGACACTTATTTTTCCCCTATAATTACATTAAAATAATTTAGAAAACCCTCAGTAGAGCACAATCATTCCAAAAAAAAAGTAATCTGGACTGAAAAGCTATTAATCTCCTAATCTTCTGACAGGTTAAAGGCATTTAAAAATCTCAGTCAGTCCTCTATTAGCATGATGGAAGTGCTGCCAGCAATGTTTTCTTACCTGTTCCTAGCTCCCATGTCGATTAATCCGCTTTGGCTATCTCATGTCACTTGTGGTGTTTGGCTATCACTAGTCCCTTCTGGTGTTCCTTCTGTGATGCATATTAGCAGGGTAGCTATGATTTCTTTGGCTCTTTTTGTGGGCTAGAAGGTCAACTTCAGGCACTTTTAGGGCAATTATGCTGTTCTCCATAATCATGCGACTTCTTATTCTCACTGGTGGTGCTTAGATTTGCACCTGTGGCAGTTTGCAATTTACTTGCCTTTTTAAGCAAGTACATTGGAAAGCGTAAGTTTAAAGGACAATTATACTTACCATTTCCCCGATACACTCCTGCAAAGTACCCAGGGTGAGGACTTAAAACGCTAAGTCCTCACCTCTGGGTACTTTACAAAAGTCCTGAAGTACTTACTTGTAATCTCCCTCGTCGCTCCGGTCAGATCCTCCCCACTGGCACTGTCAGTGACAGTCCGGGAGGCAGCCAATGGGAAGACATGCCACCCAGAGGTGAGGACTTAGCGTTTTAGGTCCTCACCCTGGGTAATTTGCAGGAGTGGGGGAAAAGGAATGAGGGGGAGGTGAGTATAATTGTCCTTTAAACTCATTTTAGCCAATAGGTAAGTTAGGAAGGAATTTTTCCCTTTGTGCTGTTTTTTTACTTCCTCTGGATCAACTGATTTGTGAGTAAGATAATCCAGACTGTAATTGTTTACATATTGTATTTATCATAAAAAATGTCAATATTGTTGCATGGCCTGATTTATACAGAAAAGTATGTAACAAAGGTAATAAAATGTAATTTTGCAATACCTGCAAAAAACACAGTCTTTTCTTCTTGTGGATCTTCATAAACAGCATCAATTTTATCTGGTAACTCAGGCCAAAATGTAGCCAAAAGTAGAGGTCCTGATGGTTTGTTTCTTGGGTCTGTTGTTCGCCATATAAATCTAAAATAGCATGTACAAAATTACCGGTATAACAATAAGAGAAGAAGAAAAAAGGGGGAAAAACAATAGATATGTTACTTAACATTATATTTTTTGTAGTTTCTGAGATATGCCAAAGTCATCACATACTGTAAGAATAAATACATGAATTAACTCTCTGGGTGGGAAATAGACAAAAACTGCTTTGATATTTGGTGCTGTCCAAATTTGAAAAGCTGTAATATGCCATTAGATTCAGCTAAACTTGGGCTTAAAATTCTATAAAATAAATAAATAATATATTTAAAAATATATATATATATTTTCACTGTATTTTACCTGTCTTTAAAGAAGAATGTTTCTCCTCTGATTTGTGAAATGCCATCAAACACAAGATCTTTAGAGCATAGTTCAGGAGTGACAGGGCCCAGTGTGGGATCTGGTCCGGGATCTGGTCCAGGATCTGGTCCAGGATCTGGTTTATCTTTTGTTCCTTGTCCTTAAACCAATGCAGATATAAAAGGATATTTTAAAAGTATTATACATTGAAATATATTCAGGCCAGGTACTGTAACCAAGAGAAACTGAAGGAGGGCTTAGTTAATAACCTAATTTCTTATCCCTAGGTTATGCTTCCTTTATGCTAATAAACATGGATTTTACATGGAAAAATATATTCCCCGTGCTCTTCTACTTCCTTCCATCAAATCTTCCCAGGGTGAGGACCAAAACTACTAGGGTTGGGGCCAATATAAAGACACATTCCTTTTCACTGTGGCCTTATTAGCAGATCAGGGAGACAGACAGTACTGGAGCATTGAAGGCAACATTATGTAAGCAGTTCTGCCCAAAGGGTAACTGTGGTCTATTTAAAAGAGCTCTTTCATACCTTTCAAACAAGCCTAGAATTATGTATTTAGCTTCTTTCGATCTTAAGTTATAGGCTTGTGATGTTACAGTCCCTTGTCTGTCCTGTCTATCTGTGTCTATGACAAGCACATAGTGTGCTGCGTAAGAAGCACACCCCCATAATCAGTCCTAACAGTACTGGCAGTATCCCAGCATCAGTCCTAACCTAGTGAAAAAAATATGTTTCCTGGGGCAACAAGACCATACCTGTTTATCTCTTTATTTAGTATCATCTATTCCAGGGACTCATGTGAGCTTACAGAGCTTATATACCTTCCTTTTATCTGGACTGCCTTCAAGGAGCGGAGAATACATTTACACAGGGAGCAAAGCATATGATAGGGTTTGGCTGCACTGCCCTTAATTAAATACAAATATAGAGATATGCTGCTCAAACCTTTATTCAAGAATACTTTCAGGTGCGGTGCATACTGTAGGTATAAGCTCTGTAAGCTCACATGAGTCCCTGGAATAGATCATACTAAATAAAGAGAGAAGCAGGTACGGTCTTGATGCACCAGGGAACATATATTTTTTTTACTAGGTTAGGACTGATGCTGGGATACTGCCTTGGAGTGGCACATCAGCTGACGCATGTTTGTACAAACAATGTAACTAAAGGTATCCATTTTAACTACAGTGCAGGTGATTACCCTTCATTGCTTGCATACATGTCTAATTCTTTTACCCCATTAATTTATAATTGTATGTGTAGTTGAGTGCTGGAGTCTTTTGTAATATATATAATATATATATATATGTGTGTGTGTGTTCTTAACCTATGAAATTGTATTTAATTTTTATTTATCTGTATCTTTTATTTATCTCCTTGTTTGCATACGCTGTATTTTATATTGTACAGCAATGCGTACCCAAGTGGCACTTTATAAATAAAATTATACATACATAAATACTAGCACATTTTTAAATGACACTCATAATTACAAACAGGCCAGTGTTTAAAAGCTTTTACACACTGTCTGCAAGCATGGAGAAGGGTGTGTTTGTGTTGGGTGGGGGTTAGAAGGGACAAAAGGGTTTCACTTCACAGAGTTAACATTAATTCTGTTAATTAATTCTAACTACTACCAACCTCTGCAATCAGCAGGATTGTAAAAATCCTGAAACCTTTAGCATTACATACATAGGTGTCGATGTAGCAAGAGCCACTATGGGCTTCCTGGTGCTATGGCTCTGGCAATGTTAAATGCTGATAGAGGATCTCTGTGCATTTCAAAGTGCTATTAATTATTTTGCCACTTAGCTATTAGCTAATGTTAAAAAGTGGTGAAATAGAATTCCACTACCTGCATATAACATCACTTGTGGAGGCAGCATGGTTAACTTTCATGTTAGTCATGCAGCCACCGCAATGAAGGAGATAAAGTCGCGGTAACCAATATAACATCAGTTAGCATGACTTTAAAGAGGAACTGTGGTCCAAAAATGACTTTAGGTAAATTAATAGGAATTGCTCTCCTAAGAGTTTTTGCAATTTATTTCCATTGTTTATTTTACATAGTTTTGAAGATATTTACATTTTTGTGTGTGATATGGCAGCATCATCATCAGGTCCTCTGCACTTCCTGCTCTGAAACCTGTCAGTCAATCCCTGTGTCTCCTCCCCTTTGCAGCCCCCCTTGTCCCTCCCACTCCTGGACCCCATGGTCCCACCAGTTGCAGGTCCCCTTTGGCCCATTCCCTCACAGCCCCATGTGGCCCCGCCCACTCATGGGTGCCTAAGCCCCACCCACTCACAGGTGTCTAAACCCCGCCCACTCACAGATGCCTAAGCCCCACCCACTTGCAGGCACCTAAGCCTCACCCACCCACAGGCGCCTAAGCCCTGCCCACTCATGGGTACCTAAGCCCCGCCCACTCGTGGGTGTCTAACCCCCACCCACTCACAGGTGCTGTGGGCCACTCTGACACCCCCCTACCCCCCAAAAAACTCTGTGGAAACAGCCTTTTCAGGCAGAGTGAGAACTCTGCCTGAAAAGGCTGTTTTTACATAGTGAGAGAGAAGGGCTGTAGATTCTCTTACCTTCTCTGCAGCTGCAGGTCCTTCACACAGCAGAGAGGAGGAGGGACTTCCTGTCTCCCTCACGCACTAAGGGAGTCTGAGGCTGTGCTCGCCGGTGGCACTATGCAGGAGAAGCCTTAGGAATGTCACATGTCAGCCTCCCACCCATTAACTTTCTGGTCAGTCATTTCTGTATATCTTGGGCTGTGGAGCACGTAGAGAGGTGGTTGATGGCTCATTTTAAAGGTAGGAAACTGGCCTTTCATTGATACTCAACTTGTTTGGAGACCACAGTTCCCCTTTAACTCCAAAGTATAAGCATTGCTCCTCAATGTCTTTAAGATTATGTGGTACTGAATCTGAAAATTGTCAAAGCATCCTTCTAAACTTTGTAATCATTACTCAAAATGGATTAAAATCACTTTTGAAGGGTGTGCCAAATTTTCACCTCCTCAACCCAAAAAAAGGGGAAGATGCAATAAATTTTAACTGACCTGCACTTGCTCCAGCAATGTAGTAACCGATTTACGTCAGTAAGTTGCAATTATTTGCATAACTTAAACCCACTATTGGAAAGGCTTTAATTTGGTGCAAAAAACAAGTGCAATAATCATCGCTAAATTTATTGCATCACTTGCACTGTGCTACTTCCAATAGTCTTTGAAAATGGCACAGGCACAGGCACTTGTTTTTAACCTTAGCACGGGATATTGCAGCTCCTTACGAAATATTACATTGTGAGTATTGCATAAAACGTATCAAAAACAATGTACACTGGCCTTGGCATTTATTTTTTTTAAGCAGACTATACTCAAATACTAATAAAATAAAAGCACTGCACACAGAAAATGAGGATTTAATGCTCATTCCTAGAATTCTGAGTAGAGAAAAGCAAAGTTGCTCCTTTGAGACTCTGTGGTCAACTATGTTTTTTATAGTTTGACTTACAGTACAACAAACTCTACAGAGCAACCATTAAGTTAAGAGTAAGGTAGGCTAGGACAAAGATACCTTTGCTTATACAGAATACAGTAAAGCCTTCTTAGTATAGACGGTAATTAAATTTTTTTGGCATAAACTAACATTGCAAATGAAACCAAATGAAAAAAAGATTTAATGCTTGTTACTAGGACTGTATGCAGAGACAGTTTTCTTGAAAGAATCTTTCATTCAATAAAATTCTGAATATATTGCATATTGTTTATAATGTTCCATGTCCCCTAAGTCTGGAGCTTGAAGATGTTAACAAAGGGTTATTTCTATTAAGGTTTTCACAAATACAGGAATTGCTAATTAACAGCAACCGATATCAATTGTTTACAAATATTATGCTTAAAAGTTACCAACTTTTTTGCTAGTAGTCATTTCATGTGTCTGTAAGAAGTTTACAGACACATTTCCAAGCCCACTTCAACAGTCTGTCCTCAAAACAATGTATGTATGTATAATTTTATTTATAAAGTGCCACTTTAAATAGCATTGTATATTATAAAATACAGAGTATACAAACAAGGGGATAAGTGCCCCCCCCCACACTAAGCGGAGAGGAAGTCTTATTACCAAAAAACACAGAGAAAGATCTGTTAGAGAGATAAGACAACCATATCGCTGCTTGATTTCAGATGCCCAGAGAATTTAGAATTTGAATAAGAAGAAAATGGTCTACAGTATCAAAGGCAGCCAATAGGTCGAGGGGAATGAGGACCGTGAACTGTTCCTTGTCTTTGTCAGTTTGTAGGTGATTTGAGACTTTTCAGAGGGCTGTTTCAGTTGAATGACCAGGTTGGAATCCTGACAGCAATGGGTCCAATAGTTTATTAGCATGGAGGTATATAGTAATGCATGTAGAGAAGAGACATTCTAAGAGTTTTGACACAAACGGTAAAAGGGAGACTGGGCAGTAATTCGAAAGACAGTTAGGGTCCAGAGTGGGTTTTTAAGAAGAGGTTTAACACACATGTTTAAAGGCAGAAGGAAAAATCCCAGTGGTCAGGGAGGAATTAAAAATGTGAGCAAGAGCAGGGGAAAGGATTTTAGCATAGTGTCTGAGTAAAAAAGAGGGCATGGGATCAAGGGTGCACATTGTAAGCGGTGAGGACAACAGGAGGTCAAAGACTTTAGAATGGGTGACAGGGGTAAAAGATTCCAGAGCTGCAGGTGGTGGGGAAGGCAGAAGAATGTGTGAGTAGTCCTGGGGTGCGGATATCATCTATTTTAGTTTTAAAGTAGTCTGCTAAATCCTGAGGAGCGTTAATGGAATTTAGAGTGTCAGTGGATGAGGGCTGCAAGAGTGTAAAATAGCGAAAATAGATGACATGGGTTATTTTTGTTATTGTTTATAAGTGTTTTGCTGCTGAAAGAGCTAAGGAATTTGAAAGAGTAGGAATTTGGTCAAGGACGAGCCAAGGACGGTGGTTAGTGGGGTGACGATTGTGAGTTTGTAGGGGGGGCAAAGGTGTCAATAGTAGACGATAAGATAGTTATACGAATGTATTAAGGAATCAGGGTTACAATCAGACATAAGAGAAGCAAGGCTAGAACTGAGAGAAGAGGATAAAGCAGGAAGGTCTATTAGTATAGTATAGTACTTGAGTACTATACTATACTAGTATAGTAGTACTTGAATAAAAAAATTTGTTCATCCAGTCCAACCCATCTAGCAATATCCTCATTTCCTGCCTAACTGTTGATCCAGAGGAAGGCAAAAAAACCCACCAAATTTATGAAAGGGGAAAAAAATCCTTCCTGACTCCAAGTGGCAATCGGAAATTTCCCTGGATCAACTCTACTTTATGTATCAATACCAGTAACTTGCAACATTCCTTGTTTGCAGAAGCTCAACCAGCTTTTTTTGAAAATGACCAATGAACCTGCCATAACAACTTCCACTGGAAGGCAGTTCCATAGCTTTACCGTTCTCACAGTGAAAAACCCTTTCCGAACTTGAAGCCTAAACCTTTTTTCTTCAAGTCTTAAGGGATGTCCTCGTGTCCTCTGACATGCTCTATTGGTGAACAATGCCCCAGATAGTTTATTGTATGGCCTGTTAATGTATTTATACACAGTAATCATATCCCCATGCAAGGGACTTTTCTCCAGCGTACATAATTGTAACTTTTCCAGTCTCTCTTCATATTCAAGCTCCCCCAATCCCCTTATTAATTTAGTTGCCCTTCTCTAAACCCTTTCTATTTCAAAGATGTCCTTTTGTACACAGGATTCCAAAATTGCACTGCATATTCCAAATGAGGCCTTACCAATGCTTTGTAAAGAGGGAGAATAACATTTTCCTCCCTTGAATCCATACCTCTCTTTATACAAGACAATACCATGCTGGCTCTGGCTGTTGCCGTCTGGCACTGCTTGCTACCTTTATGTTTTTTATCCACCAAAACGCCAAGATCCCTTTCCAACAGGGATTCACTTAACACAGAGCCATTTATAGTATAAGTAGCACAAGGATTTTTAAGTCCAAAATGCATCACCTTACATTTATCAACATTGAATCTCATCTGCCACTTAGCAGCCCAATGTGGCAATCTATCTAGATCCCCCTGCAACGATTGCACATCCTCTGAAGTTTTTAATGGTCGACAAAGTTTTGTGTCATCAGCAAACACAGAAACCTTGCTGACAATACCCAATTCCAAATCATTAATAAATAGATTAAATAGAAGCGGCCCCAACACAGAACCCTGTGGCACCCCACTTAGCACTTTAGTCCATAATGATGAAGCCCCATTTACAACTACTCTCTGCATCCTATTCATTAACCAATTTTCTATCCATGTACAAATGTGACTCCCCGGACCAACAGACTGTATCAAAAGCCTTTGCAAAATCCAAGTAAACTACACCTACTGCTATACCAGAGTCTAAATTTCTACATACTTCCTCATAAAAGCCAAGCAAGTTAGTTTGACAAGATCTATTCCTCCTCAATCCATGCTGGTTACTACTTATAATGTCAATAATATTGCCTGGGTGTTGCGAACATGGACAGTAGATGGAGTATCAGAGGAGAGGGGAGAGTAGGTAGTATAAAAAGTAATTGAAGAGAAAGATTTTTTAGTAATTACCACGCCCAGGAAGTGACCATCCTTATGGGTGCTAGTGTTGGTTTATTGCTGAAGGTAGAAGGAGGAAGTTATGTGGAGAGAGTGAGAGGGCAAGGATTGCTTGGTGTCATAAATGGGACAGTTGAAGTCAGCTAGAATTTTAGGCGTACAGTCAGGGGAAAGAAAAATAGAGAGCAAGTTTTGAAACTCTGTAAGGAAAGTGGCTGAGGCAGAATGGGGTCTGTAAATGACTGCTACTTTTAGATGTAAGGGGTGGAAAGGTTAGACAGCATGGAAAAAGCAATAGAGGGTGGAAGAGAAACAATATTAAAGTGGCAAATAGGGGAAAACAGAAGACATACAAAGGATCTAGGTGAATGAGAGAAAGATAAACCACCATGCATAATCAAGGCTTTAGCTGCAGTATCATGTTGGGAGATCCAAGTCTCCATAAAAGCCAGGAGATGAAAGGGCGTTAGAACAGAACAGGTCATGAATAAAGGGGTGTTTGTTAGCAAGAA
Organism: Hymenochirus boettgeri; assembly: GCA_019447015.1. Classification (NCBI taxonomy): domain Eukaryota; kingdom Metazoa; phylum Chordata; class Amphibia; order Anura; family Pipidae; genus Hymenochirus; species Hymenochirus boettgeri. The sequence goes on from CM033472.1 coordinate 71,943,471, forward strand.
AGCGTGTAAGGAGGCCACAGGGAAAAGGAAGAAGTGAAGGTGAAGTAGTAGGGATGGTTAGCATATTAGAAAGATTAGTGCATTGAAAAAAAAATAAGTAGGGGGGGGTTTAGAAAGTTGAGAATGACAGCAGAAGGAAATGTTGCAGGGACCATGGTTGGGTGCAATATCCCCAGCAGCAAGAAGGAGAATAATAAACAGGGAGTGGAGTTGGGCTAAGGATTTATAGTAAAGTTTCTTGGGAAGTTTGGAACATCATTTTGTAAGTGCTTTTATAGTGTGAAGGAATACTGATAATTGGATGGAAGAAGAGAGACAGAGATAAAGATAGAACGGAGGAGATAGGAAGGGAATGAATGGGAAGGAAATCTGGAGCCAGGGAATAGATAAGCAAAGCACAATTGTAAGATTGTTGAAAATCCCCCCCAAAAAAATCTGGCAGTGTTTTCCTTGTCGATCTCCTTGTTGAACTCCCTTGATAAACCCCCATTTTTACTTAGGAAAATCTTCACTTTGGATGAGCTTTACTTTGAATGGTCTTCCCTGCAAAACTATTCCCTATGCTGTGTCTGAATTTGTGGGCATAAAAATAGACACAGGACAGGGAAATTAGCTGTGGGCAATTACCACAACAAAGCAATCACCAACTGTGCAACAAAGACTAGCAGGGAATATACCATCACTTAGGCTGAGGCCCCACTACAAAGCACCAAATCGTGCACTCAATAGTGAGCGTTATCGCGATTTCTGTGCGTTGTTGCGCATGCGTTTTTGTAACTTAATATTAGAAAAATGCGTTTTGTAACTTAATATTACAAAAACGTTTGCATGCACCATTTTTTATGCATGCGCAACAACGCACAGAAATCGCACACGCAACCAAGTGCGATAATGCTCGTGATTGCGTGATTTGGTGTGTTGTAGTGGGGCCTCAGCATCAAGTGATGGTATCTTCCCTGCTAGTCTTTATTGCACAGTTGGTGATTACTTTGTTGTGGTAATTGCCCACAGCTAATTATTTAATTGTGCAATAATGCTCACGATTGCCTGCGCGGTTTGATTGCGTGCGTGAATCGCATGCACATCGGAAATCGCTGGAATTTTTGAGTTCCCACGATTTTTTTAAGAAAATCTCATGCTCTATCGGGTGTGCAAAACGCGTGCGCAAATGTGCAACAAGCGCGTTAGTGTGGCCTAGCCCTTAATGTTGAGCCTAAGCTGTGGCCTTGGTGGCAAGTATGGTAAATATAGAATAAATATGAATACACTCATAAACAATATTTAGGGAGAACCACACTGCAATTAAAATAAAGAGACCATTTTAACAGTATAGTTAAACATCTCCTATGGGAAGACACTTTATAGACTGCAGTGATGGAGATATAAGGAATTTTTGGTTCAGGGGATTGAAAAAATAAAAAGAGGTATTAGAGGTGGAGATATCCTGCCAATTATAAATAAAAGGAAGCTTTTTCAATGCAAAATTTACAAACCTGAATTCCAAAATGATTGCATTCACGTTGGGATATCTCATATATTTATTGATGAAGATTTTAATATATTTAAAGAGGAACTGTGGTCCGAAAATGACTTTAGGTAAATTGATAGGAATTGCTCTCCTGAGAGTTTTTGCAATTTATTTCCATTGTTTATTTTGCATAGTTTTGAAGATATTTACATTTTTGTGTGTGATATGGCAGCAGCATCACCAGGTCCCCTGCACTTCCTGCTTCCTGCTCTGAAACCTGTCAGTCAACCTGCCCTGTGTCTCCTCCCCTTTGCAGCCCCCCTGGTCCCTCCCACTCATGGACCCCATGGTCCCTCCAGTTGCAGGCCACCCATGGCCCATTCCCTTACAGCCCCTGCAGGTGCCGTGGCCCCACCCACTCACAGATGCCTAAGCCTCGCCCACTCGTGGGTGCCTAAGCCCCACCCGCTCACAGGTGCTGTGGGCCACAGTGGAAACAGCTTTTTCAGGCAGAGTGATAGAAGGGCGGTAGATTCCCTTACCTTCTCTGCAGCTGCAGGTCCTTCACATAGCAGAGAGGAGGAGGGACTTCCTGTCTCCCTCACACACTGAGGGAGTCTGAGGCTGTGCTCGCCGGCGGCTCTGTGCTGGAGAATCCTCAGGAATGTCACATGTCAGCCTCCCACCCATTAACTTTCTGGTCATTCATTTCTTTATATCTTGGGCTGTGGAGCACGTGGAGAGGTGGTTGATGGCTCATTTTAAAGGTAGGAAACTGACTTTTCATTTAAACTCAACTTGTTTGGAGACCACAGTTCCCCTTTAATTTTAACTTTAAGTTTCCCTTGAACCAAATTTTTATTTTTTATTTTCCATGAGATAAAATAATATTCCTTGTGATCTAAAGAGAATGTGTGAAGGGATTTGGATATATAATTTTAACTTTAGATGTAATAGAACATTCTACTTTAAAATAGATCCATAATTAAATTAACAAATGAACATTAAATTACCCAATGTAGTTGTAAAATAAGGGTTAATTACCTGTAATTTTAACAGAGTGCAGCTTTTTTAATAGATGGTGGATGTTTGAGACATTGTAACAATGTCTATGAGTAAGGGCTGGTGTAGCCTGAAACGCATCAGACTAACAGGGAGATTCAAAAGTTCTTATTGTTAAAAATGGGGCTAATTTACCCCTAACCAATCAGATCTTATTTAACATTTGAAAGCTTACATCTGATTGGTTTGGGTAAAATTACACCATTTTAACTATAAGAAATTTTATTGAATCTCCCTGCATGTACATTGTTACTTTGTACATTTTCAGGGAGATTCAATAAAAGTTCTTATTGTTAATAAAGGTGCTTATTTTGCCCCAACCAATCAGATCTTATTTAACATTTGAACACTAAACACGATTGGTTGGGGCAAAATTAGTGCTATTTTAACGATAAAAACTTTTATTGAATCCCATTCATCTCTCTTCTCGCCTCTCTAATGCCTCTCCTCTTTGTCAGTTTCTCCACTGGTTGCCCATTGGCACATTTATTTTTAAAGCTGTAGCTTCCAAATAAACTAACTTGAATTTACAGGGCACTATCTTTAACTGGAAATGAGAATATGGTTATATATGTTAGTTATTGGGACAAAGTGCTGTTATAATAACATGAGGACTGTGAGGTACCTTCTATTACAAGATGGCTATTTTAATTTTATACTCTCTCTCCTTTCCTTAAATTGATAAAGTTAATGAGTATCCTGTTGCTGTCCTACCCCCATAATGACTGTAAATCTGGAACTTGCTATTGGTCAATACACATTGTGCACAACTTTGAACTGCAAACTTTTTCTAATTATATTTAACAATACCACGCTTTATCGGTAATGTACGACAGGGGCATAAATGTACGTCTGGAGTTGTACAGTTATACCAAACGTGTTGTTAATTAAGGAAAGTTTGGTCATAGAATTACCATACAAAACAACCAACCATGGTATTCTATAGCGATGTCACGCCTTTATATATATTGCCATATTTCGGGCATGACAAATGGAACTGCATTACCCAAAAACATATATACATGAAGGAAGGATGATATGGGGAAATATACTGGATGATAGTAGACAAATGGGTCAAAATCACTTCCAAGAAATTCATGTCACATGTTCCCCCTACAGGGCATGTCTTGAAGCTGTAATTCCAACAAGTACATAAAATTTTAGTAGTGCCGTATTAGTCCAATATATAGATATTTAAAAGTACTGTGATACTTTTTCTAAGGACTAACAATTTATTTAGTTGACAATGTTTTGAGGGCTATACCTCTTTATCAGGTCAGAGCAGTACTGGTTCTGACAAAGGTTTAACAGAAAGTAAAAAGATAATTCCAAAAGATAATAAGATAAGCAAAACAAGAAAGGGGAGAGAGAGAGGAGAAAAAACCCCAGTTAAAAGCAAAAGGTGCCAAGGAAAGTGTAGGGGCTATAAAATGAGAGGAGAGATAATAGAATAGTGAAGTCGTCAAGAAATGAAAGGGGCCTCCATGCCTTCTCTTCCCCCTTTATTCTTGAACACCAAAATTGCATGTTCAAAAGGTGTGAAAAACGTGCTAGCTTGGCCTAGCCCTAAGTGTGACATTCTTTTTAGTCTGGAAGGGTGGATGGGTACATATGCAGTAAAAGTGTGCCTATTTGTGCACAGCGGGAATTATTTTTGTATGTGTGGATACAGTGGATATAAAAACTGCACACACCTAATTAAATACTGAAAAACCTTGCCGGAACTGTAATGAGTGAAAATAATTACACATGATATATAATAAATGTATTAGCAGCAGTCCTTTACGCATGAAAGTCCTTCATTCGGATGCAGGCTCCTTTACAGGTTTCGTCTTTCTGTCTTACATATAGGGCCATATTTATCAAATATTGTTATCGTTTTTTTACGATCGCTGCAAAATAACGATCGATGTTCTCCGATACCTATGGTTATTTTAAGATATTGATCGTAATTTTAGATATCGCCATCGTAAACCAGTGACCAGAATAACGATCTTTGTGCGTAGAAACGACAAAAAAGTGAAGGAACCACGCAGTCATCGTAAAATAATGAAAAAGTGAAGGATCGCGCTAGTCGCGTAAAATAACGATAGTTATTCTACGATACCGATAGTTATTCTATGATACCGATCGTTTATTTTACGTTATCGGCACCCTAGATTTACGATAGCAATATTGTAGAATTACGATCAATATAGTAAGTATTTGAGGTGGAATAAAGACATAAGTCCATCCAGTCCAACCCATCTAGCAATATCCTCATTTCCTGCCTAACTGTTGATCCAGAGGAAGGAAAAAAACCCCCAAATTTATGAAGGGGGAAAAAAATTCCTTCCTGACTCCAAGTGGCAATCGGAAATTTCCCTGGATCAACTCTACTTTATGTATCAATACCAGTAACTTGCAACATTCCTTGTTTGCAGAAACTCATCCAGCTTTTTTTGAAAATGACCAATGAACCTGCCTAACAACGTCCACTGGAAGACAGTTCCATAGCCTTACACGTTCTCACAGTGAAAAACCCTTTCCGAGCTTGAAGCCTAAACCTTTTTTCTTAAGTCTTAAGGGATGTCCTCGTGTCCTTTGACATGTTTATTGGCGAACAATGCCCCAGATAGTTTATTGTATGGCCCGTTAATGTATTTATACACAGTAATCATATCCCCACGCAAGCGCCTTTCTCCAGCGTACATAATTGTAACTTTCCAGTCTCTCTTCATATTCAAGCTCCCCCAATCCCCTTATTAATTTAGTTGCCCTTCTCTGAACCCTTTCCATTTCAAAGATGTCCTTTTGTACACAGGATTCCAAAATTGCACTGCATATTCCAAATGAGGCCTTACCAATGCTTTTGTAAAGAGGGAGAATTACATTTTCCTCCTTGAATCCATACCTCGCTTTATACAAGACAATACCATGCTGGCTCTGGCTGTTGCCGCCTGGCACTGCTGCTACCTTTAGTTTTATCCACCAAAACTCAAGATCCCTTTCAACAGGGATTCACTTAACACAGAGCCATTTATAGTATAAGTAGCACAAGTATTTTTAGTCCAAAATGCATCACCTTACATTTATCAACATGAATTTATCTGCCACTTAGCAGCCCAATGTGATATCTATCTAGATCCCCTTGCAACGATTGCACATCCTCTGAAGTTTTTAATGGTCGACAAAGTTTTTTGTGTCCAGCAAACACAGAAACCTTGCTTACAATACCCACTTCCAAATCATTAATAAATAGATTAAATAGAAGCGGCCCAACACAGAACCCTGTGGCACCCCACTTAGCACTTTAGTCCATAATGATGAAGCCCCATTAACAACTACTCTCTGCATCCTATTCTTTAACCAATTTTCTATCCATGTACAAATGTGACTCCCCAGACCAACAGACCTTAGCTTATTCATTAGTCGCTAGGGGACTGTATCAAAAGCCTTTGCAAAATCCAAGTAAACTACATCTACTGCTATACCAGAGTCTAAATTTCTACTTACTTCCTCATAAAAGCCAAGCAAGTTAGTTTGACAAGATCTATTCCTCCTAAACCATGCTGGTTACTACTTATAATGTCAGTCCTTGAAACATACTCTAGAACATGTTCCCTTATTAAACTTTCCAGGATCTTCCCACCACTGAAGTTAAACTTACAGGCCTGTAATTACCCGGCTGTGAACGACTACCCTTTTTGAATATTGGAATAACATCAGCCTTTTTCCAATCCAGAGGCACACCACCGAACATGAGGGAATCAGCAAAATAAGAAACAATGGCCTAGATAAAACTGAACTTAGCTCCTTAAGTACCCGAGGATGTATTTATCGGTCCAGGAGATTTACTAAATTAACCTTATTTAGTTCTTTCTGTACCATATCCTCGGTTTACCAAAGTGAACTTGAATCTTGTATACCTTTATTGCTACTATACTCTATGATTCTGTACTTGGATCTTTATAGTGTTACAGAGGAAAAAAAAATATTCAAGACATTTGCTTTATCGCCATCCTCCGTAAGTAACTATCCCCATTAATTAATGGTGCCACATTCTCAGTCCCATCTTCTTACTATTAATTACTTAAAAAAATGTTTAGGCTTAGTGATGCTTTCTTCAGCTATCCTAACTTCATTATTAATTTTAGCTAGTTTGATTGCTTCTTACACTCCTTGTTACGTTTTTATACTCCCTAAAGGCTCTTCCGTTCCCGGCCTTAAAGGTTTTAAATGCCTTTTCTTCCTTACCATTGCTCTTTACATCAGAATTCAGCCACATGGGCGCGGATTTATTTTTTTTTACATTATTTCCAAGGGTATAAATTTAGATGTGAACTGGCTTAAAATCCCTGAACACAGTCCACTTCTGTTCAGTACCGTTACCTGATTATAATACATTATCCCAGTTGACATTCTGAAGAGTGCTTTTAACCTGGGAAAATTTGCTTTCCTGAAATTAAATGTCTTTGTAACCCAGCGCACTTTTCCTTTCGATAACAAAGTCCAAATGCCACTATTTCATGGTCACTATTCCCTAAGCCTCAGTTACCTTTATATCTAATGCGCTCCACAATGTTAGATATTACCAGATCCAACAGAGCTCCTTTTCTAGTAGGAACCTCAACCACCTGTGAGAGAAAATTATCCTGCAGCAAATTCAGGAACTCATCGCCTTTTTCTGTGGATGGCAGTCACCACACCAATCAATGTCAGGGTAATTGAAGTCCCCCATAATGAGCACACTCCCCAAACTTGCAGCCTTGCCAACTGCATATGAAGTTGACTCACCCTCTCTCTGCTGCATTTGGCGGCTTATAGCAGACACCAACAATGACATTACCCCCTTTCCTGTTGCCTAATATCGTAAAATAACTATATGTATCGCGAGAACACCGATCATTATTTTACAGTGATCGTAAAAAACGATAACGATATTTGATAAATATAGGCCTATAGAGCTGCAAAAAAATGATAAAGCGCACTCGGATGGGCTATGAAAAAACATTTCATATTTTCATACAAATAACAGCAAACAGTCACATATCATGGTAGTGACATTTTGGGTGTCACAGCAACATTGGTCCTCCACATAGAGGACATTGGAGTCAGTAGCATAACTACAGCCCCTGCGACAGCCAGTGCTTAGAGGTCCCGCTGAACTCCTGACAATACATCAATCCCTTGACTCACACGCTGATTGCGGTGTGAGTAAGTAAAGGTGTACTGTTTTCAACTACTGGCGGTATGGCATTGGTGATTGTGCATACCTTAAAAAGCTGATTGTGCATACCATACTTACATATGCGTGATCAGCTGTTTAAAGGGTACCTCCACCCTAAAAAAAAACTATAATGTACGTTACTCCTGCCCACCTCCATCGCTATGTCACATTACTAAAAAAAGAATTAGAACTCTACTTACAGCCCCTCGCTCCTGCTGCGCTCCCTGCTCCGACTCCTGCTTGCCAGAACTAGCAAGAGGGGCAGGACTGGCAGATGACAATGTTCTGACTATTTTTTTAATAATCTGACAGGGCGGTTGGGGGTGGGCAGGAGTACCCTAAACTAGAGAAAAAAAGTTTAATGTTTAAGGCTGAAGAGCAGCCAGGGAGGGATCCGAAGGGTGGGAGAGAAGAGGGGAAAAGGCTCCCTGTGCATGCAGGGATTGAAGGTAAGGATTTTTTAACTATACAGTGGGGGGGCAGTAGTAAGTTAAATTTTAGTTTGGAGATTGGATGTGCCCCTTAAAGCAGGATGGAGGTACCAAATACAATATCTTATTAGTAATAAACACAGAACCTAAAATATTTGCAAGACTTCAAAAAACTGTGTAGCGAGCCAAATAGGTCATTCTGGGCTGTGCTGAGGAGAAAATTTGCAGAAAACCACAGTAGGAATTTTGGAAGGTATCTGAGTTATTTGTTTAAACCTTAAAGGCAGAGGACTAGTAACTTTTTCTGGTGCAGAGGACTTAAATATCGTTTGGGTGCTCATCAGTACCAGATTTCACTAAAATCTAAACTCTTCTTATTGTGTTTGTACCTTTACTCTAAAATGTAGTAGGTTACAACAGAGCAGCTTCATGAAAAGAATTTCTTGAGAAATTCTCAATACTAATTTCAGAGAATCAAGAGGGAATAATAATTTTACTCAGGTTATAGTCTCCCTTTCCTACCTCTTTCTGTGGAAAGGAGAAGAAGATTGTGAGGGGAAGGGGAGAAGGAGAAGAGGAGAGAAAAATAAAAAACACTGCTTTTAGTTGTTTAGCAATTCCCCTGCACAGACACTAGATTTTTTTCTAAATTTCACAAATCATGTGTTGGGCAACAACTATCATATTGAGTATCGATGAAACTTTTTTTAATGTATTATCAAATGATTCTAAAATTATGTTTGCATGTAAATGAAATTAACAGTTAAATTAGTATACTTTTTATGAAATGTACGTGATTTTTTCAGCGTATTTTTGTCTATGTCAGCAATGTGCTTTTAATATTTACAAATGTTGAGAGTATTTCTCATAAACTATGCATTGGGAGGCAATAAAGGGGCCATGTTAAGCAAATTAGATTTAATCTTGAAAATCAGTATTCTGTGGTGAACAATCATTGTATAACCCTAACTGCATGGTGTATTTGTAAAAAAAAAAAGTAGCAGATAACTTACTAGCCTTTGTTCCTGCAGCTGTTTTAATAGCCGGCAGTTATGTATGGGATTGGCTGCCTCTCAGCCAATCACAGATGTGGCTGCCAGTCTGGCCCCTAATGTTACTTCCTTCCTAACATTCAGGCAGAGGCACAGGAATGAAGGTTGGTAAGTAAGCTTGTGAAGGTTCTCATTCATCCAGGTCTTGGTATATCTGTTGTATTCATTAGATCAACTGGACTTGAAGTTTTAGTTCTTGAAGACGTTTTGCTAGTCATCCGACTGGCTTTCTCAATTCAGAATGACTTGTACAAGAATCTTGGCAATTATGTACCCTGGAAAATCCCAATTGCAGGACTTGTGCAAGAATCTTTGGCAATAATGTACCTGGAAAATCCCAATTAGCAATCACAGCCAAGTGTTAAGGGCGTGATAGGAACGCCCAGAGTAAGGTGTCAAAACAGCATTGTACATGGCAGACAGTTGGTGGCGAAAGTTCGACATTTTCCTATTTTTCTGCTCGGTCACTTTACCTTCCTGTTCCTTCAACGCATCAGCAGTCAGTAATGGCAAGACAGATAGTGTCATGGTCAATGACAGACTGCTGTTTCCAGAGCTGCTCATCTGCACATGCAGAAAGCTTGTACAGTTTTAAGAGGAGGCAGCAACCTTTTTGAAGTCAGTAGAGTGGGAAAATTAACATTGGCTGCATACAAGCAAGACATTTTATTTTTACAGTTTTGGTGTTTAGTGGGGATATGCTTGATGAAATTCTAATTGGGGGGGGACATGCCCCTTAAGAACTGAAAATGTTATATATTTTTCCTTGGGGAATACAGGTTAGGTGCTAATGATTTCTTTGTTTTCTGAACAGCTCTATCAAATGTTGGGGAAATTCTGAAGGTTCACCTTGTGTTTTTCCATTACATTCCTGGCAAACAAGTATGATCTTGTACCAGCGCTGGACGCAGTGATGGGAAATTGTGGTGTGCCACAAGCAGCAGTTATGATGATGACCGAAATGGGGATTTTGCCCTGATCAAGGTATTTCAAGGAAAATTTAAATAGATATAGAAAAACTAAATATTGCAAATATAATTTAAAGAAAGTTTAAACAAATAGTTCACTCCCAAAGTGAACTATTCCTTAATTAATGATTGAAGCCGGGAGGTTAAGGAGCTATGCCTTACCTCATTGTTTAATCAATAGCTCAGGAATGAAGATTCAAGAAACGTACCTTATGCGTGATTCACCGTGGCCACAGCAAAATTTCCGACCGCTTCCTTATTCTATCTAATTATAGCCTGCATTATAGTGCATGCTTGCTAGCTGTACAGAACCAGGAAGCAGTTGGGACTTGTCACTGTAGCCGCGGTGGGATCGTGCAAAAGTTACATTTCATTAATCTTCGTCGGGGATCCTGAGCTATTAATTGAAGAAGGTAAGGCATAGCTCCCTAACATCCCAGGCTTTGATCAATACATTAAGGATAGTTCACTTAGGGAGTTTACTATTCCTTTAAGAAAAAGGTGCAAAAATATACATTTTACATTATAAATACTTACCTCTGCCTCTTGGATCTGCTGTTTTATTCTGTGCTGTCTAAATCTTATACAGAAAGGGGGGAGCTACAGCATATCAATATAAGGGTATAGCGAAAGACCCTTCCTTCCAGGATTAAGGGTCGTGCTAGGGGAATAAGTTAAATTGTAACTACCAGAGAAAAAGACCCCAATATCAGCCCCCAACTCCCAATTAATAAAATAGCCTCACCGGCATATTAGAGCACCAATTTAATTAGCAAAATCCATCACAAAAGCATATTGCAAACTCACGTACACATTGTGAATTAAAAACCAACACTAGAAACAATTCTCAAGTGGAAGCAATTAGCTGCGCTGGAATGTACCTGTAATGTCTTGAGGATTTTAGGACATTTGCCAGGTGGATTATTCCCTATGTAAAGGTTCCAGTGACTTACAGCTGTATGGAACAACATCCCTGTACAATATTCAACCTAAAGTTCCAACTTTCATATTGGGACATTGAACATTGGCCAAGAGGGTACTTACCTTTATAAACTTTCCAGCACAGCTAATTGCTCCCACTTGAGGAATTGTTTCTATGTTGCTGTTTTTAAAAGTTTATTCACAATGTGTACGTGAGTTTTGCAATATGCTTTGTGATGGATTTTGCTAATTAATGGTGCTCTAATATGCCGGTGAGGCTAGTTTATTAATGGGAGTACAAAGCGGTGTGTGCTGATATTGGTAGAGCTAATTATCAACAGAGGCTTCATCCACCTCCAAGACAAAAAGATAAAAAGTCCCCGGGTTTATGTGTGTGCATGTGTTTATGAGGAAGCATTTATGTGTATAGTAATAGATGTTGCAAAACGTTGCAGAGTGCTATATTTTTAAATTAATGGGAATGTCCACCCAAAACCATATTTAATATGTTATTGGGCAAGGCCATTATAATCCTAGCTTTTAAACAAGCCAAACTGCAATTAAAATCCAATTTTAGATACATACCTTTTTACAACCTTTTTCCAGACCAGGAGCATCTCACTGTAAATCCAAATTCTCTGACATTACCCACGTCTGTGCCTTATCCATTCCATGCAGCCTCATACTCCCTCAGCATAAACCCCTCCAACCATCCAGATCTATCCTCACTCCCCCTTTCACCTAGCATAAAAAACTTTTACTAATGATAGATACCCCCTGCTCAGACCTAACTGCAAATTTATTTCTTTAAAAAAATATTTAGAAATGTACTTACAGCCTTCGTTCCCACGGTGCTCTCCATGACATCTCAGCCAATCACAGACGTGGCTACCGGTCTGGCCACCTGCTTGCAAGTTCAGGCAAGCAGGGAGCCGGATCAATGCGACGCGGAGGGAAGGGGCTGTAAGGAACATTTGGATCATTATTTTAAAGAATAAACATGGCGGTTGGGGGTTGGCAGGGGGGATCTGTCAATATTTAAAGATGCTTTTTAGGGTGGACATACCCTTTAATAAGTGGCATTTTTATACACAGGGTTTAACATATTGCTACACAGCAATTTGAAAAGCACACGTGTTATTGTAAGTATCTAAATTTGTACATTTATTAAATTAAAAACTTTTGGTGTTTTATGATTGCTTGGCTCAGAAAAAAGGAATATATGGGGAGATTCAATATGGGTGAAATCTATGTAAAACCCACATTAATCTGAAGTTTTAATGTGGGTTTTACATATATAACACGTTTCATGCCAGACCAGAACTGGCATGAAATGTGTTAACACACGTTAAACCTATATTACTTATCGGGGTTTTACATTGATTCACCAATATTTAATCTCCCTGTATATTCCTTTTTTCTGACAGTGACATATAGTATAAGAGAGAAACCATGTAATTTCAAACTCATTTCAAACGCATTTGAGTGCGTCAAATGCAGTAATCAGTGATACATGTACTCATATAATATCATAATTGTGTTCTAGGTAGATTAGCTAGTTTGTAAAAGTTTAAATACTGGTTTTAGTTCCCCTGGAGTACGCATACAAGGAGTTGTAATGGTCAGAACACAAATCAAAACAGTAACAGCCTTATTTAAAAAGTGGTGTAAAATAGCCTGGCTGTAAATGTCCCCCAATTAATCAGATGATACCTTATAACTGGTCTAATACAATTAGAAAACATTTTATACAATCTGATTGGTACTGTAGATTAGGAACACAAGCACCTATTATTGAACAAGCTTTTTTTTTTTTTTTTTTTTTTAATTAACACATCAATATTGATAATTTTATTGTAATATAATACATCCAATTTCACTGGCCTTTAAAGCTTGCATTAAAGGAGAATTATACTCAAGAAGTAACAAACGTTTTCTGGCAGGAGCCAGAAAGTAGTCAGTTACTGCCTATGTAATCTCCTTCAATGACTCGGTATGTACTGCATAACAACACTACTAACAAAAATTAATGTACCCCTGCCATAACTAAACTTTGCTTCAACATAAAGTTGGAGACAATCTGTATAGTGTATTCAATATTAAAGTGCAGCTTTCAACAGTAAGGATCCATTACCTTTTCTGGTGTCTTTCACCACTCTGATGTATTCTGAAATATGAATTTTCTAAGAACTATTGGACATTGTTCTTGGGCTTTTAGAAGAGACACTGGGTGGACCTTCAGCTCTGTGGGGTACAAGTTATTGGCTACAAGTCCCATATGTTTTAATTCTCTTATAAAAACCAAACAAAGGAAAACTTGTTGTTTTTAAACCAGTAGAAAGCTCTAATGTTTCTATTTCTGGGATGCATTTAGAGATATCTGTTAATAGCATTTTTGTTCAACTTTACCCTTATTCATTTAGGTTACAGCTTTTCTTGGTGGCTGCTCATGAGTTTGGACATGCTCTAGGCCTAGAACACTCTGATGTGATCCTGGAGCTTTAATGGCTCCAATTTATACATACATAAAGAATTTCCGTCTTTCACAAGATGATGTCAGAGGAATACAAGAACTGTATGGTATGTGTCAAAATGTTCAAGAAGTATAGTATTCCAAACTAACACTATGGGGATGATGCATTAATGGCCCCTAATTGTCCAAATGAGTGTAAAAACCCATCTACCCAATATATTTTCTGGACAATCGGGATTTACGCTAATCTGTGGTGTCAGTCCCTTTTCCAAAAATTTTTGCAAATAGCTATGCACAGCCTATTCAATAAAGGTTAGGATACATTTGTGCTACCTTGTACAACACGTATTGAATGGAGGTGTAAACTGTCTTACCTGACCTCTATTCCGTGATGCAGTAAATCCCACAAAGGGATTTACTGCATCGTGGTCAGGGAATAACGCAGAGGGAAATAACATTGCCCCCTATATTTATTACTATTTCTATATTTACCAGAAATTCAATATGCCTCCGCACCATCAAGTAAGGGATCGGGAGCACAGCTCAAATAAAAAAATCTTCTTACATAGCAACTTTAGGTAACAAAGAAAAAACAGGGAGATTCAATTATTATTATTGATTTATATAGCGCCAACATCTTACGTGGCACTTACAATGCCTAGTCATACATTACATACAGAGTAATAGATATTATACAAAGTCATACATAATACATAACAGGTATTACATAAGTACACAGAGTGATAAGTTACTTACAGCAATAGCGTGATACAAAGAGCTTACAGTAGAGGAAATGGGGGTGAGACTAAGGTGACAGGAATCAGTAGGCTGTAATAGAATGTCATTGGAGTGTGAAAAGCGGGTTGGATAATATTTGGTAGTAAGAGGGGTAATATAGGCCAGGTTATATGCTTGCCTGAAGAGGTGGGTTTAACATTGTTTGAAGGTATTAAAGGACGGTGAATGATGGACAGATGGAGCAAGGGAGTTCCAGAGCAGAGGGGCAGCAGGAGCAAAGTCCTGAATGCGGGCATGAAAGAGGTGACCAGGGTGGATAAGAGAGGATATCATTTGCCGAGCGGAGGTTGCGTTGGGACTGTGTCGTGGATCAGCTCTGAGATATTTGGAGGGGCTGTGTTGGATAGTGCTTGTAGGATAGGGTAAGCAGCTTGAACTGGATCCTTTGCGTGATGGCCAACCAATGGAGAGACTGACAAAGAGGAGAGGCATTAGAGAGGCGAGAAGAGGATGAATGGATTCAATAAAAGTTCTTATCGTTAAATAGCACTAATTTTGCCCCAACCAATCAGATGTTAGTGTTCAGAGCTAAATAAGATCTGATTGGTTGGGGCACAAAAAGCAGTAACAGAACGTGACCTTTGCGTGCTCTCTAATGCCTCTCCTCTTTGTCAGTTTCTCCACTGGTTGCCCATCACGCAAAGGATCCAGTTCTGTTACTGCTTATTTTGCCCCAACCAATCAGATCTTATTTAGCATTTGAACACTAACATCTGATTGGTTGGGGCAAAATTAGTGCTATTTTAACGATAAGAACTTTTATTGAATCCCATTCATCTCTCTAATGCCTCTCCTCTTTGTCAGTTTCTCCACTGGTTGCCCATCTCTCTAATGCCTCTCCTCTTTGTCAGTTTCTCCACTGGTTGCCCATCACGCAAAGGATCCAGTTCTGTTACTGCTTTTTGTGCCCCAACCAATCAGATCATGCCATTTGGGAATAATGCTCTCACCTGTGGTTCGCTGGATCCCAAAGCTTTAGAAATCGCTTTATAACCTTTAACCAGACCTGATAGATCTCATTAAGTTATTTTTTAACTTATTTTATAAGGGGGGCAATCACTTTTTCACACAGGGCCATGTAGATTTGGAGGTTTTTTTCTCACTAAATAATAAAAACCATCATTTAAAACGGCATTTGTGTTCATTATGTTATCTTTACTAATTAATGGTGTTTTTGATGAGCAAAACATTTAAGTGTGACAACATGCAAAAGAATAAGAAACCAGGAAGGGGCAATAGTTTTTTCACACCACTGTAGGTATAAGCTCTGTAAGCTCACATGAGTCCCTGAATAGATCATACTAAATAAAGAGAGAAGCAGGTACGGTCTTGATGCACCAGGGAACATATATTTTTTTACTAGGTTAGGACTGATGCTGGGATACTGCCTTGGAGTGGCACATCAGCTGACGCATGTTTGTACAACAATGTAACTAAAGGTATCCTTTTAACTACAGTGCAGGTGATTACCCTCATTGCTTGCATACATGTCTAATTCTTTTACCCATTAATTTATAATTGTATGTGTAGTTGAGTGCTGGAGTCTTTTGTAATATTTAATATATATATATATGTGTGTGTGTGTTCTTAACCTATGAAATTGTATTTAATTTTATTTATCTTATCTTTTATTTATCTCCTTGTTTGCATACGCTGTATTTTATATTGTACAGCAATGCGTACCCAAGTGGCACTTTATAATAAATTTATACATACATAAATACTAGCACATTTTTAAATGACACTCATATTACAAACAGGCCAGTGTTAAAGCTTTACACACTGTCTGCAAGCATGGAGAAGGGTGTGTTTGTGTTGGTGGGGGTTAGAAGGGACAAAAGGGTTTCACTTCACAGAGTTAACATTAATTCTGTTAATTAATTCTAACTACTACCAACCCTGCAATCAGCAGGATTGTAAAAATCCTGAAACCTTTAGCATTACATACATAGGTGTGCTGTAGCAAGAGCCACTATGGGCTTCCTGTGCTATGGCTCTGGCAATGTTATGCTGATAAGGATCTCTGTGCATTTCAAAGTGCTATTAATTATTTGCCACTTAGCTATTAGCTAATGTTAAAAAGTGGTGAAATAGAATTCCCTACCTGCATATAACATCACTTGTGAGGCAGCATGGTTAACTTTCATGTTAGTCATGCAGCCACCGCAATGAAGGAGATAAATTCGCGGTAACCATAATAACATCAGTTAGCATGACTTTAAAGAGGAACTGTGGTCCAAAAATGACTTTAGGTAAATTAATAGGAATTGCTCTCCTAAGAGTTTTTGCATTTATTTCCATTGTTTATTTACATAGTTTTGAAGATATTTACATTTTTGTGTGTGATATGGCAGCATCATCATCAGGTCCTCTGCACTTTCCTGCTCTGAAACCTGTCAGTCAATCTGCCCTGTGTCTCCTCCCCTTTGCAGCCCCCCTTGTCCCTCCCACTCCTGGACCCATGGTCCCACCAGTTGCAGGTCCCCTTTGGCCCATTCCCCTCACAGCCCCATGTGGCCCCGCCCACTCATGGGTGCCTAAGCCCCACCCACTCACGGTGTCTAAACCCCGCCCACTCGCAGATGCCTAAGCCCCACCCACTTGCAGGCACCTAAGCCCACCCACCCACAGGCGCCTAAGCCCTGCCCACTCATGGGTACCTAAGCCCCGCCCACTCGGGGGTGTCTAACCAACTCACAGGTGCTGTGGGCCACTCTGACACCCCCCCTACCCCCCAAAAAACTCTTGTGGAAACAGCCTTTTCAGCAGAGTGAGAACTCTGCCTGAAGGCTGTTTTTACATAGTGAGAGAGAAGGGCTGTAGATTCCTTACCTTCTCTGCAGCTCAGGTCCTTCACACAGCAGAGAGGAGGAGGGACTTCCTGTCTCCCTCACCACTAAGGGAGTCTGAGGCTGTGCCGCCGGTGGCACTATGCAGAGAAGCCTTAGGAATGTCACATGTCAGCCTCCCACCCATTAACTTTCTGGTCAGTCATTTCTGTATATCTTGGGCTGTGGAGCACGTAGAGAGGTGGTTGATGGCTCATTTTAAAGGTAGGAAACTGGCCTTTCATTGATACTCAACTTGTTTGGAGACCACAGTTCCCCTTTAACTCCAAAGTATCATTGCTCTCATGTCTTTAAGATTATGTGGTACTGAATCTGAAAATTGTCAAAGCATCCTTCTAACTTGTAATCATTACTCAAATATTAAATCACTTTTGAAGGTGTGTGCCAAATTTCACCTCCTCAACCCAAAAAAGGGGAAGAGGCAATAAATTTTAACTGACCTGCACTTGCTCCAGCAATGTAGTAACCGATTTACGTCAGTAAGTTGCAATTATTTGCATAACTTAAACCCACTATTGGAAAGGCTTTAATTTGGTGCAAAAAACAAGTGCAATAATCATCGCTAAATTTATTGCATCACTTGCACTGTGCTACTTCCAATAGTCTTTGAAAATGGCACAGGCACAGGCACTTGTTTTTAACCTTAGCACGGGATATTGCAGCTCCTTACGAAATATTACATTGTGAGTATTGCATAAAACGTATCAAAAACAATGTACACTGCCTTGGCATTTATTTTTTTTAAGCAGACTATACTCAATACTAATAAAATAAAGCACTGCACACAGAAAATGAGGATTATGCTCATTCCTAGAATTCTGAGTAGAGAAAGCAAAGTTGCTCCTTTGAGACTCTGTGGTCAACTATGTTTTTTATAGTTTTGACTTACAGTACAAACAACTCTACAGAGCAACCATTAGTTAAGAGTAAGGTAGGCTAGGACAAAGAAACCTTTGCTTATACAGAATACAGTAAAGCCTTCTTAGTATAGACGGTAATTAATTTTTTTTGGCATAAACTAACATGCAATGAAACCAAATGAAAAAAAGATTTAATGCTTGTTACTAGGACTGTATGCGAGACAGTTTTCTTGAAAGAATCTTTCATTCAATAAAATTCTGAATATATTGCATATTGTTTATAATTTTCCATGTCCCCTAAGTCTGGAGCTTGAAGATGTTACAAAGGGTTATTTCTATTAAGGTTTTCACAAATACAGGAATTGCTAATTAACAGCAACCGATATCAATGTTTTACAAATATTATG
The DNA here is from genome assembly GCA_019447015.1 of Hymenochirus boettgeri. Lineage (NCBI taxonomy): Eukaryota > Metazoa > Chordata > Amphibia > Anura > Pipidae > Hymenochirus > Hymenochirus boettgeri. Next base: position 71,961,969 of record CM033472.1, read on the forward strand.
CTTAAAAGTTACCAACTTTTTTGCTAGTAGTCTTCATGTGTCTGTAAGAAGTTTACAGACACATTTCCAAGCCCACTTCAACAGTCTGTCCTCAAAACAATGTATGTATGTATAATTTATTTATAAAGTGCCACTTTAAATAGCATTGATATTATAAAATACAGAGTATACAAACAAGGGGATAGTGCCCCCCCCACACTAAGCGGAGAGGAAGTCTTATTACCAAAAAACACAGAGAAAGATCTGTTAGAGAGATAAGACAACCCATATCGCTGCTTGATTTCAGATGCCCAGAGAATTTAGAATTTGAATAAGAAGAAAATGGTCTACAGTTCAAAGGCAGCCAATAGGTCGAGGGGAATGAGGACCGTGAACTGTCCTTGTCTTGTCAGTTTGTAGGTGATTTGAGACTTTTCAGAGGGCTGTTTCAGTTGAATGACCAGGTTGGAATCCTGACAGCAATGGGTCCAAAGTTTATTAGCATGGAGGTATATAGTAATGCATGTAGAGAAGAGACATTCTAAGAGTTTTGACACAAACGGTAAAAGGGAGACTGGGCAGTATTTCGAAAGACAGTTAGGGTCCAGAGTGGGTTTTTAAGAAGAGGTTTAACACCACATGTTTAAAGGCAGAAGGAAAATCCAGTGGTCAGGGAGAATAAAATGTGAGCAAGAGCAGGGAAAGGATTTTAGCATAGTGTCTGAGTAAAAAAGAGGGCATGGGATCAAGGTGCACATGTTAAGCGGTGAGGACAACAGGAGGTCAAAGATTTAGAATGGGTGACAGGGGTAAAAGATTCAAGAGCTGCGGTGGTGGGGAAGGCAGAAGAATGTGTGAGTAGTCCTGGGGTCGGATATCATCTATTTTAGTTTAGTAGTCTGCTAAATCCTGAGGACGTTAATGGAATTTAGAGTGTATCTGATAGGCTGATGAGGCTGAGAGTGAAAATAGAGAAATAGATGACATGGGTTATTTTTGTTATTGTTTATAAGTGTTTTGCTGCTAAAGAGCTAAGGAATTTGAAAGAGTAGGATTTGGTCAAGGACGAGCCAAGGACGGTGGTTAGTGGGGTGACGATTGTGGTTTGTAGGGGGGGCAGAGGTTGTCAATAGTAGACGATAAGATAGTTATACAATGTATTAAGATCAGGGTTACAATCAGACATAAGAGAAGCAAGGCTAGAACTGGAGAAGAGATAAAGCAGGAAGTCTATTAGTATAGTATAGTACTTGAGTACTATACTTAACTAGTATAGTAGTACTTGAATAAAAAAATTTGTTCATCCAGTCCAACCCATCTAGCAATATCCTCATTTCCTGCCTAACTGTTGATCCAGAGAAGGCAAAAAAACCCACCAAATTTATGAAAGGGGAAAAAAATCCTTCCTGACTCCAAGTGGCAATCGGAAATTTCCCTAGATCAACTCTACTTTATGTATCAATACCAGTAACTTGCAACATTCCTTGTTTGCAGAAGCTCAACCAGCTTTTTTTTGAAAATGACCAATGAACCTGCCATAACAACTTCCACTGGAAGGCAGTTCCATAGCTTTACCGTTCTCACAGTGAAAAACCCTTTCCGAACTTGAAGCCTAAACCTTTTTTCTTCAAGTCTTAAGGGATGTCCTCGTGTCCTCTGACATGCTCTATTGGTGAACAATGCCCCAGATAGTTTATTGTATGGCCGTTAATGTATTATACACAGTAATCATATCCCCATGCAAGGACTTTTCTCCACGTACATAATTGTAACTTTTCCAGTCTCTCTTCATATTCAAGCTCCCCCAATCCCCTTATTAATTTAGTTGCCCTTCTCTAAACCCTTTCTATTTCAAAGATGTCCTTTTGTACACAGGATTCCAAAATTGCACTGCATATTCCAAATGAGGCCTTACCAATGCTTTGTAAAGAGGGAGAATAACATTTTCCTCCCTTGAATCCATACCTCTCTTATACAAGACAATACCATCTGTGGCTCTGGCTGTTGCCGTCTGGCACTGCTTCTACCTTTATGTTTTTTATCCACCAAAACGCCAAGATCCCTTTCCAACAGGGATTCACTTAACACAGAGCCATTTATAGTATAAGTAGCACAAGGATTTTAAGTCCAAAATGCACACCTTACATTTATCAACATTGATCTCATCTGCCACTTAGCAGCCCAATGTGGCAATCTATCTAGATCCCCCTGCAACGATTGCACTCCTCTGAAGTTTTTAATGGTCGACAAAGTTTTGTGTCATCAGCAAACACGAAACCTTGCTGACAATACCCAATTCCAAATCATTAATAAATAGATTAAATAGAAGCGGCCCCAACACAGAACCCTGTGGCACCCCACTTAGCACTTTAGTCCATAATGATGAAGCCCCATTTACAACTACTCTCTGCATCCTATTCATTAACCAATTTTCTATCCATGTACAATGTGACTCCCCGGACCAACAGACTGTATCAAAAGCCTTTGCAAAATCCAAGTAACTACACCTACTGCTATACCAGAGTCTAAATTTCTACATACTTCCTCATAAAAGCCAAGCAAGTTAGTTTGACAAGATCTATTCCTCCTCAATCCATGCTGGTTACTACTTATAATGTCAATAATATTGCCTGGGTGTTGCGAACATGGACAGTAGATGGAGTATCAGAGGAGAGGGGAGAGTAGGTAGTATAAAAAGTAATTGAAGAGAAAGATTTTTTAGTAATTACCACGCCCAGAAGTGACCATCCTTATGGGTGCTAGTGTTGGTTTATTGCTGAAGGTAGAAGGAGGAAGTTATGTGGAGAGAGTGAGAGGGCAAGGATTGCTTGGTGTCATAAATGGACAGTTGAAGTCAGCTAAATTTTAGGCGTACAGTCAGGGGAAAAAATAGAGAGCAAGTTTGAAACTCTGTAAGGAAAGTGGCTGAGGCAGAATGGGGTCTGTAAATGACTGCTACTTTTAGATGTAAGGGGTAAAGGTTAGACAGCATGGAAAAAGCAATAGAGGGTGGAAGAGAAACAATATTAAAGTGGCAAAAGGGGAAAACAGAAGACATACAAAGGATCTAGGTGAATGAGAGAATATAACCACCATGCATAATCAAGGCTTTAGCTGCAGTATCATGTTGGAGATCCAAGTCTCCATAAAAGCCAGGAGATGAAAGGGCGTTTAGAACAGAACAGGTCATGAATAAAGGGTGTTTGTTAGCAAGAAGCGTGTAAGAGGCCACAGGGAAAGGAAGAATGAAGGTGAAGTATTAGGGATGGTTAGCATATTAAGAAGATTAGTGCATTGAAAAAAATAAGTAGGGGGGGGTTAGAAAGTTGAGAATGACAGCAGAAGGAAATTTTGCAGGGACCATGGTTGGGTGCAATATCCCCCAGCAAGAAGGAGAATAATAAACAGGGAGTGGAGTTGGGCTAAGGATTTATGTAAAGTTTCTTGGGAAGTTTGGAACATCATTTTGTAAGTGCTTTTATAGTGTGAAGGAATACTGATAATTGGATGGAAGAAGAGAGACAGAGATAAAGATAGAACGGAGGAGATAGGAAGGAATGAATGGGAAGGAAATCTGGAGCCAGGGAATAGAAAGCAAAGCACATTGTAAGATTGTTGAAAATCCCCCCAAAAAAATCTGGCAGTGTTTTCCTTGTCGATCTCCTTGTTGAACTCCCTTGATAAACCCCCATTTTTACTTAGGAAAATCCACTTTGGATGAGCTTTACTTTGAATGGTCTTCCCTGCAAAACTATTCCCTATGCTGTCTGAATTTGTGGGCATAAAAATAGACACAGGACAGGGAAATTAGCTGTGGGCAATTACCACAACAAAGCAATCACCAACTGTGCAACAAAGACTAGCAGGGAATATACCATCACTTAGGCTGAGGCCCCACTACAAAGCACCAAATCGTGCACTCAATAGTGAGCGTATCGCGATTTCTGTGCGTTGTTGCGCATGCGTTTTTGTAACTTAATATTAGAAAAATGCGTTTTGTAACTTAATATTACAAAAACGTTTGCATGCACCATTTTTTATGCATGCGCAACAACGCACAGAAATCGCACACCAACGAACATGCGATATATCTCGTGATTGCGTGATTTGGTGTGTTGTAGTGGGGCCTCAGCATCAGTGATGGTATCTTCCCTGCTAGTCTTTATTGCACAGTTGGTGATTACTTTGTTGTGGTAATTGCCACAGCTAATTATTTAATTGTGCAATAATGCTCACGATTGCCTGCGCGGTTTGATTGCTGCGTGAATCGCATGCACATCGAAACGCTGGAATTTTTGAGTTCCCACGATTTTTTATAGAAAATCTCATGCTCTATCGGGTGTGCAAAACGCGTGCGCAAATGTGCAACAAGCGCGTTAGTGTGGCCTAGCCCTTAATGTTGAGCCTAAGCTGTGGCCTTGGTGGCAGTATGGTAAATATAGAATAAATATGAATCACTCATAAACAATATTTAGGGAGAACCACACTGCAATTAAAATAAAGAGACCATTTTAACAGTATAGTTAAACATCTCCTATGGGAAGACACTTTATACTGCGTGATGGAGATATAAGGAATTTTTGGTTCAGGGATTGAAAAAATAAAAGAGGTATTAGAGGTGGAGATATCCTGCCAATTATAAATAAAGGAAGCTTTTCAATGCAAAATTTACAAACCTGAATTCCAAAATGATTGCATTCACGTTGGGATATCTCATATATTTATTGATGAAGATTTTAATATATTTAAAGAGAACGTGGTCCGAAAATGACTTTAGGTAAATTGATAGGAATTGCTCTCCTGAGATTTTTTGCAATTTATTTCCATTGTTTATTTTGCATAGTTTTGAAGATATTTACATTTTTTGTGTGAATGGCAGCAGCATCCCCAGGTCCCCTGCACTTCCTGCTTCCTGCTCTGAACCTGTCAGTCAACCTGCCTGTGTCTCCTCCCCTTTGCAGCCCCCCTGGTCCCTCCCACTCATGGACCCCATGGTCCTCCAGTTGCAGGCCACCCATGGCCCATTCCCTTACAGCCCCTGCAGGTGCCGTGGCCCCACCCACTCACAGATGCCTAACTTCGCCCACTCGTGGGTGCCTAAGCCCCACCCGCTCACAGGTGCTGTGGGCCACAGTTGGAAACAGCTTTTTCAGGCAGAGTGATAGAAGGGCGGTAGATTCCCTTACCTTCTCTGCAGCTGCAGGTCCTTCACATAGCAGAGGAGGAGGGACTTCCTGTCTCCCTCACACACTGAGGGAGTCTGAGGCTGTGCTCGCCGGCGGCTCTGTGCTGGAGAATCCTCAGGAATGTCACATGTCGGCCTCCCACCCTTAACTTTCTGGTCATTCATTTCTTATATCTTGGGCTGTGGAGCATGTGGAGAGGTGGTTGATGGCTCATTTTAAAGGTAGGAAACTGACTTTTCATTTAAACTCAACTTGTTTGGAGACCACAGTTCCCCTTTAATTTTAACTTTAAGTTTCCCTTGAACCAAATTTTTATTTTTTATTTTCCATGAGATAAATAATATTCCTTGTGATCTAAAGAGAATGTGTGAGGATTTGGATATATATTTTAACTTTAGATGTAATAGAACATTCTACTTTAAAATAGATCCATAATTAAATTAACAAATGAACATTAAATTACCCAATGTAGTTGTAAATAAGGGTTAATTACCTGTAATTAACAGAGTGCAGCTTTTTTAATAGATGGTGGATGTTGGAGACATTGTAACAATGTCTATGAGTAGGGCTGGGTGTACCTGAAACGCATCAGACTAACAGGGAATTCAAAAGTTCTTATTGTTAAAAATGGGGCTATTTACCCCTAACCAATCAGATCTTATTTAACATTTGAAAGCTTACATCTGATGGTTTGGGTAAAATTACACCATTTTAACTATAAGAAATTTTATTGAATCTCCCTGCATGTACATTGTTACTTTGTACATTTTCAGGGAGATTCAATAAAAGTTCTTATGGTTAATAAAGGTGCTTATTTTGCCCCAACCAATCAGATCTTATTTAACATTTGAACACTAACATCAGATTGGTTGGGGCAAAATTAGTGCTATTTTAACGATAAAAACTTTTATTGAATCCCATTCATCTCTCTTCTCGCCTCTCTAATGCCTCTCCTCTTTGTCAGTTTCTCCACTGGTTGCCCATCACGCAAAGGATCCAGTTCGGTTACTGCTTATTTTGCCCCAACCAATCAGATCTTATTTAGCATTTGAACACTAACATCTGATTGGTTGGGGCAAAATTAGTGCTATTTTAACGATAAGAACTTTTATTGAATCCCATTCATCTCTCTAATGCCTCTCCTCTTTGTCAGTTTCTCCACTGGTTGCCCATCACGCAAAGGATCCAGTTCTGTTACTGCTTTTTGTGCCCCAACCAATCAGATCTTATTTAGCATCTGAACACTAACATCTGATTGGTTGGGGCAAAATTAGTGCTATTTTAACGATAAGAACTTTTATTGAATCCCATTCATCTCTCTTCTCGCCTCTCTAATGCCTCTCCTCTTTGTCAGTCTCTCCATTGGTTGGCCATCACGCAAAGGATCCAGTTCAAGCTGCTTACCCTATCCTACAAAGCACTATCCAACACAGCCCCTCCAAATATCTCAGAGCTGATCCACGACACAGTCCCAGACGCAACCTCCGCTCTGCAAATGATATCCTCTTCTTATCCACCCTGGTCACCTCTTTCCATGCCCGCATTCAGGACTTTGCTCCTGCTGCCCCTCTGCTCTGGAACTCCCTTGCTCCATCTGTCCATCATTCACCGTCCTTTAATACCTTCAAACATAATGTTAAACCCACCTCTTCAGGCAAGCATATAACCTGGCCTATAAATTACCCCTCTTACTACCCAATATTATCCAACCCGCTTTTCACACTCCAATGACATTCTATTTACAGCCTACTGATTCCTGTCACCTTATGTCTCACCCCCATTTCCTCTAGACTGTAAGCTCTTTGTATCACGCTATTGCTGTAAGTAACTTATCACTCGGTGTACTTATAATTATGTAATACCTGTGTATGTATTATGTATGACTTTGTATAATATCTATTACTCTGTATGTAATGTATGACTAGGCAATTGTAAAGTGCCACGTAAGATGTTGGCGCTATATAAATCAATAATAATAATTGAATCTCCCTGTTTGTTTCTTTGTTACCTAAAGTTGCTATGTAAGAAGATTTTTTTAATTTGAGCTGTGCTCCCGATCCCTTTAAACTTGCATGGTGCAGAGGCATATTGAATTTCTGGTAAATATAGAAATAGTAATAAATATAGGGGGCAATGTTATATTTCCCTCTGCGTTATTTACCTGACCACGATGCAGTAAATCCCTTTGTGGGATTTACTGCATCACGGAATAGAGGTCAGGTAAGACAGTTTACACCTCCATTCAATACGTGTTGTACAAGGTAGCACAAAATGTATCCTAACCTTTATTGAATAGGCTGTGCATAGCTATTTGCAAAAATTTTTGGAAAAGGGACTGACACCACAGAATTAGCGTAAATCCCGATTGTCCAGAAAATATATTGGGTAGAATGGGTTTTACACTCATTTGGACAATTAGGGGCCATTAATGCATCATCCCCATAGTGTTAGTTTGGAATACTATACTTCTTGAACATTTTGACACATACCATACAGTTCTTGTATTCCTCTGACATCATCTTGTGAAAGACGGAAATTCTTTATGTATGTATAAATTGGAGCCATTAAAGCTCCAGGATCATCAGAGTGTTCTAGGCCTAGAGCATGTCCAAACTCATGAGCAGCCACCAAGAAAAGGCTGTAACCTAAATGAATAAGGGTAAAGTTGAACAAAAATGCTATTAACAGATATTCTCTAAATGCATCCCAGAAATAGAAACATTAGAGCTTTCTACATGGTTTAAAACAAAACAAGTTTTCCTTTGTTTGGTTTTTATAAGAGAATTAAAACATATGGGACTTGTAGCCAATAACTTGTACCCCACAGAGCTGAAGGTCCACCCAGTGTCTCTTCTAAAAGCCCAAGAACAATGTCCAATAGTTCTTAGAAAATTCATATTTCAGAATACATCAGAGTTGTGAAAGAACACAGAAAAGGTAATGGATCCTTACTGTTGAAAGCTGCACTTTAATATTGAATACACTATACAGATTGTCTCCAACTTTATGTTGAAGCAAAGTTTAGTTATGGCAGAGGGTAACATTAATTTATGTTAAGTAGTGTTAGTTATGCAGTACATTACCGAGTCATTGAAGGAGAATTATACATATGCAGTAACTGACTACTTTCTGGCTCCTGCCAGAAAACAGTTTGTTACTTCTTGAGTATAATTCTCCTTTAATGCAAGCTTTAAAGGCCAAGTGAAATTGGATGTATTATATTACAATAAAATTATCTAATATTGATGTGTTTAATTAAAAAAAAAAAAAAAAAAAAAAAGCTTGTTCAATAATAGGTGCTTGTGTTCCTAATCTACAGTAACCAATCAGATTGTATAAAATGTTTTCTAATTGTAGTAGACCAGTTATAAGGTATCATCTGATTAATTGGGGGACATTTACAGCTCAGGCTATTTTTACACCACTTATTAAATAAGGCTGTTACTGTTTTGATTTGTGTTCTGACCATTACAACTCCTTGTATGCTGTACTCCAGGTGAGGAACTAAAACCAGTATTTAAACTTTTACAAACATAGCTAATCTACCTAGAAGCACAATTATGATATTATATGAGTACATGTATCACTGATTACTGCATTTGACGCACTCAAATGCGTTTGAAATGAGTTTGAAATTACATGGGTTTCTCTCTTATACTATATGTCACTGTCAGAAAAAAGGAATATACAGGGAGATTAAATATTGGTGAAATCAATGTAAAACCCCGATAAGTAATATAGGGTTAACGTGTGTTAACACATTTCATGCCAGTTCTGGTCTGGCATGAAACGTGTTATATATGTAAAACCCACATTAAAACTTCAGATTAATGTGGGTTTTACATAGATTTCACCCATATTGAATCTCCCCATATATTCCTTTTTTCTGAGCCAAGCAATCATAAAAACACAGCAAAAAGTTTTTAATTTAATAAATGTACAAATTTAGATACTTACAATAACACGTGTGCTTTTCAAATTGCTGTGTAGCAATAATAGTTAAACCCTGTGTAATAAAAATGCCACTTATTAAAGGGTATGTCCACCCTAAAAAGCATCTTTAAATATATGACAGATCCCCCCTGCCAACCCCCAACCGCCATGTTTATTCTTTAAAATAATGATCCAAATGTTACTTACAGCCCCTTCGCTCCTGCGTCGCATTGATCCGGCTCCCTGCTTGCCTGAACTTGCAAGCAGGTGGCCAGACCGGTAGCCACGTCTGTGATTGGCTGAGATGTCATGGAGAGCACCGTGGGAACGAAGGGCTGTAAGTACATTTCTAAATATTTTTTTAAAGAAATAAATTTGCAGTTAGGTCTGAGCAGGGGGTATCTATCATATAGTAAAAGGTTTTTATGCTAGGTGAAAGGGGGAGTGAGGATAGATCTGGATGGTTGGAGGGGGGTTATGCTGAGGGAGTATGGAGGCTGCATGGGAATGGATAAGGCACAGACGTGGGTAATGTCAGAGAATTTGGATTTACAGTGAGATGCTCCTGGTCTGGAAAAAGGTTGTAAAAAGGTATGTATCTTAAAATTGGATTTTAATTGCAGTTTGGCTTGTTTTAAAGCTAGGATTATAATGGCCATTGCCCAATAACATATTAAATTATGGTTTTGGGGGTGGACATTCCCATTAATTTAAAAATATAGCACTCATGGCAACGTTTTGCAACATCTATTACTATACACATAAATGCTTCCTCATAAACACATGCACACACATAAACACCGGGGACTTTTTTATCTTTCTGGTCTTGGAGGTGGATGAAGCCTCTGTTGATAATTAAGCTCTACCAATATCAGCACACACCGCTTTGTACTCCCAATTAATAAACTAGCCTCACCGGCATATTAGAGCACCAATTTAATTAGCAAAATCCATCACAAAAGCATATTGCAAAACTCACGTACACATTGTGAATAAAACTTTTAAAAACAGCAACATAGAAACAATTCCTCAAGTGGGAGCAATTAGCTGTGCTGGAAAGTTTATAAAAGGTAAGTACCCTCTTGGCCAATGTTCAATGTCCCAATATGATAATGTTGGAACTTTAGGTTGAATATTTGTACATGGTATGTTGTTCCATACAGCTGTAAGTCACTGGAACCTTTACATAGGGAATAATCCACCTGGCAAATGTCCTAAAATCCTCAAGACATTACAGGTACATTCCAGCGCAGCTAATTGCTTCCACTTGAGGAATTGTTTCTATGTTGCTGTTTTTAATTCACAATGTGTACGTGAGTTTGCAATATGCTTTTGTGATGGATTTTGCTAATTAAATTGGTGCTCTAATATGCCGGTGAGGCTAGTTTATTAATTGGGAGTTGGGTGCTGATATTGGGGTCTTTTTCTCTGGTAGTTACAATTTAACTTATATTCCCCTAGCACGACCCTTAATCCTGGAAGGAAGGGTCTTTCGCTATACCCATTATATTGATATGCTGTAGCTCCTCCCCTTTTCTGTATAAGATTTAGACAGCACAGAATAAAACAGCAGATCCAAGGAGGCAGAGGTAAGTATTATAATATGTAAAATGTATATTTTTGCACCTTTTTCTTAAAGGAATAGTACACTCCCTAAGTGAACTATTCCTTTAATGTATTGATCAAAGCCTGGGATGTTAGGGAGCTATGCCTTACCTTCTTCAATTAATAGCTCAGGATCCCCGGCACGAAGATTAATGAAATGTAACTTTTGCACGATCCACCGCGGCTACAGTGACAAGTCCCAACTGCTTCCTGGTTCTGTACAGCTATAGCAAGCATGCACTATAATGCATGCTATAATTAGATAGAATAAGGAAGCGGTCGGAAATTTTGCTGTGGCCACGGTGAATCACGCATAAGGTACGTTTCTTGAATCTTCATTCCTGAGCTATTGATTAAACAATGGGAGGTAAGGCATAGCTCCTTAACCTCCCGGGCTTCAATCATTAGATTAAAGGAATAGTTCACTTTGGGAGTGAACTATTTGTTTAAACTTTCTTTAAATTATATTTGCAATATTTAGTTTTTCTATATCTATTTAAATTTTCCTGAAAATACCTTGATCAGGGCAAAATCCCCACTTTCGGTCATCATCATAACTGCTGCTTGTGGCACACCACAATTTCCCATCACTGCGTCCAGCGCTGGTACAAGAATCATACTTGTTTGCCAGGAATGTGAATGGAAAAACACAAGGTGAACCTTCAGAATTTCCCCCAACAGTTGATAGAGCTGTTCAGAAAACAAAGAAAATCATTAGCACCTAATCTGTATTCCCCAAGGAAAAATATATAACATTTTCAGTTCTTAAGGGGCATGTCCACCCCCAAATTAGAATTTGCATCCAAGCATATCCCCACTAAACACCAAAACTGTAAAAATAAAATGTCTTGCTTGTATGCAGCCCAATGTTCATTTTCCCAGCTCTACTGACTTCAAAAAGGTTGCTGCCTCCTCTTAAAACTGTACAAGCTTTCTGCATGTGCAGATGAGGCAGCTCTGGAAACAGCAGTCTGTCATTGACCATGACACTATCTGTCTTGGCCATTACTGACTGCTGATGCGTTGAAGGAACAGGAAGGTAAAGTGACCGTGAGCAGAAAAATAGGAAAATGTCGAACTTTCGACACCAACTGTCTGCCATGTACAATGCTGTTTTGACACCTTACTCTGGGCGTTCCTATCACGCCCTTAACACTTGGCTGTGATATGCTAATTGGGATTTTCCAGGGTACATTATTGCCAAAGATTCTTGCACAAGTCCTGCTAATTGGGATTTTCCAGGGTACATAATTGCCAAAGATTCTTGTACAAGTCATTCTGAATTGAGAAAGCCAGTCGGATGACTAGCAAAACGTCTTCAAGAACTAAACTTCAAGTCCAGTTGATCTAATTGAATACAACAGATATACCAAGACCTGGATGAATGAGAACCTTCACAAGCTTACTTACCAACCTTCATTCCTGTGGCCTCTGCCTGAAATGTTAGGAAGGAAGTAACATTAGGGGCCAGACTGGCAGCCACATCTGTGATTGGCTGAGAGGCAGCCAATCCCATACATAACTGCCGGCTATTAAAACAGCTGCAGGAACAAAGGCTAGTAAGTTATCTGCTACTTTTTTTTTTTTACAAATACACCATGCAGTTAGGGTTATACAGATGATTGTTCACACAGAATACTGATTTTCAAGATTAAATCTAATTTGCTTAACATGGCCCCTTTATTGCCTCACCAATGCATAGTTTATGAGAAATACTCTCAACATTTTGTAAATATTAAAAGCACATTGCTGACATAGACAAAAATAGCTGAAAAAATCACTAGCATTTTCATTAAAAGTATACTAATTTAACTGTTAATTTCATTTACATGCAAACATAAATTTTAGAATCATTTGATAATACATTAAAATTAAAGTCTCATACAGATACTCAATATGATAGTTGTTGCCCAACACAATGATTTGTGAAAATTTAGAAAAAATCTAGTGTCTGTGCAGTGAAATTGCTAAACAACTAAAAGCAGTGTTTTTTATTTTTCTCCTCTTCTCCCTTCTCCCCTTCCCCTCACAATCTTCTTCTCCTTTCCACAGAAAGAGGTAGGAAAAGGGAGACTATTACCTGAGATTAAAATATAATTATTCCCTCTTGATTCTCTGAAATTAGTATTGAGAATTTCTCAAGAAATTCTTTTCATGAAGCTGCTCTGTTGTAACCTACTACATTTTAGAGTAAAGGTACAAAACAAATAAGAAGAGTTTAGATTTTTAGTGAAATCTGGTACTGAATGAGCACCAAACGATATTTAAGTCCTCTGCACCAGAAAAAGTTACTAGTCTCTGCCTTTAAGGTTTAAACAAATAAACTCAGATAACCTTCCAAAATTCCTACTGTGGTTTTCTGCAAATTTTCTCCTCAGCACAGCCCAGAATGACCTTCATTTGGCTCGCTACACAGTTTTTGAAGTCTTGCAAATATTTTAGGTTCTGTGGTTTATTACTAATAAGATAATTGTATTTGGTACCTCCATCCTGCTTTTAAGGGGCACATCCAATCTCCAAACTAAAATTTAACTTACTACTGCCCCCACTGTATAGTTTTAAAAAATCCTTACCTTACAATCCCTGCATGCACAGGGAGCCTTTTCCCCTCTTCTCTCCCACCCTCCGGATCCCTCCCTGGCTGCTCTTCAGCCTTAAACATTAAAACTTTTTTTCTCTAGTTTAGGGTACTCCTGCCCACCCCCAACCGCCCTGTCAGATTATTAAAAAAATAGTCAGAACATTGTCATCTGCCAGTCCTGCCCCTCTTTGCTAGTTCTGGCAAGCAGGGAGTCGGAGCAGGGAGCGCAGCAGGAGCGAGGGGCTGTAAGTAGAGTTCTAATTCTTTTTTTAGTAATGTGACATAGCGATGGAGGTGGGCAGGAGTAACGTACATTATAGTTTTTTTATTTAGGGTGGAGGTACCCTTTAAACAGCTGATCACGCATATGTAAGTATGGTATGCACAATCAGCTTTTTAAGGTATGCACAATCACCAATGCCATACCGCCAGTAGTTGAAAACAGTACACCTTTACTTACTCACACGCAATCAGCGTGTGAGTCAAGGGATTGATGTATTTGTCAGGAGTTCAGCGGGACCTCTAAGCACTGGCTGTCGCAGGGGCTGTAGTTATGCTACTGACTCCAATGTCCTCTATGTGGAGGACACATGTTGCTGTGACACCCAAAATGTCACTACCATGATATGTGACTGTTTGCTGTTATTTGTATGAAAATATGAAATGTTTTTCATAGCCCATCCGGAGTGCTGCTTTATCATTTTTTGCAGCTCTATAGGCCATATTTATCAAATATCGTTATCGTTTTTTTACGATCACTGTAAAATAATGATCGGTGTTCTGCGATACATATAGTTATTTTACGATATTAGGCAACAGGAAAGGGGGTAATGTCATTGTTGGTGTCTGCTATAAGCCGCCAAATGCTAGCAGAGAGGAGGTGAGTCAACTTCATATGCAGTTGGCAAGGGCTGCAAGTTTGGGGAGTGTGCTCATTATGGGGGACTTCAATTACCCTGACATTGATTGGTGTGGTGGAACTGCCATCACAGAAAAAGGCGATGAGTTCCTGAATTTGCTGCAGGATAATTTTCTCTCACAGGTGGTTGAGGTTCCTACTAGAAAAGGAGCTCTGTTGGATCTGGTAATATCTAACATTGTGGAGCGCATTATAGATATAAAGGTAACTGGAGGCTTAGGGAATAGTGACCATGAAATAGTGGCATTTGGACTTTGTTATCGAAAGGAAAAGTGCGCTGGGTTAACAAAGACATTTAATTTCAGGAAAGCAAATTTTCCCAGGTTAAAAGCAGCTCTTCAGAATGTCAACTGGGATTATGTATTATCAGGTAACGGTACTGAACAGAAGTGGACTGTGTTCAAGGGGATTTTAAGCCAGTTCACATCTAAATTTATACCCTTGGGAAATAAATGCAAAAAAAATAAATCCGCGCCCATGTGGCTGAATTCTGATGTAAAGATGCAAATGGTAAGGAAGAAAAAGGCATTTAAAACCTTTAAGGCCGAGGGAACGGAAAGAGCCTTTAGGGAGTATAAAAACTGTAACAAGAGGGAAGAACGCAATCAAATAGCAAAATTAATAATGAAGTTAGGATAGCTGAAGAAAGCATCACTAGCCTAAACATTTAGTATATTAATAGTAAGAAGATGAGGACTGAGAATGTGGCACCATTAATTAATGGGGATAAGTTAGTTACGGAGGATGGCGATAAAGCAAATGTCTTGAATATTTTTTTTCCCTCTGTATACACTATAGAAGATCCAAGTACAGATATCATAGAGTATAGTAGCAATAAAGGTATACAAGATTAATTCACTTTGGTAACCGAGGATATGGTACAGAAAGAACTAAATAAGGTTAATATTAGTAAATCTCCTGGACCGGATAAAATACATCCTGGGTACTTAAGGAGCTAAGTTCAGTTTTATCTAGGCCATTGTTTCTATTTTTGCTGATTCCCTCATGTCGGTGGTGTGCCTCTGGATTGGAAAGGCTGATGTTATTCCAATTCAAAAAGGGTAGTCGTCACAGCCGGGTAATTACAGGCCTGTAGTTTAACTTCAGTGGTGGGGAAGATCCTGGAAAGTTTAATAAGGGAACATGTTCTAGAGTATGTTCACAGGCTGACATTATAAGTAGTAACCCGCCATGGATTAGGAGGAATAGTCTTGTCAACTAACTTGCTTGGCTTTTATGAGGAAGTAGTAGAAATTTAGACTCTGGTATAGCAGTAGATGTAGTTCTTGGATTTTGCAAAGGCTTTTGTACAGTCCCCCATAGGCGACTAATGAAACATAAGGTCTGTTGGTCTGGGAGTCACATTGTTACATGGATAGAAAATTGGTTAAAGAATAGGATGCAGAGAGTAGTTGTTAGGGGCTTCATTATGGACTAAAGTGCTAGTGGGGTGCCACAGGGTTCTGTGTTGGGGGCCCTTCTATTTAATCTATTTATTATGATTTGGGTGGGTATTGTCAGCAAGGTTTCTGTGTTTGCTGACGACACAAACTTGTCGACCATTAAAACTTCAGAGGATGTGCAATCGTTGCAAGGGGATCTTAGATAGATTATCACATTGGGCTGCTAGTGGGTGATTCAATGTTGATAAATGTAAGTGATGCATTTTGGACTAAAATATTGTGTACTATACTATAAATGGCTCTGTGTTAAGTGAATCCCTGTGAAAGGGATCTTGGAGTTTTGGTGGTGATACAACTTAAAGGTAGCAAGCAGTGCCAGGCGGCAACAGCCAGAGCCAGCATGGTATTGTTGTATAAAGCGAGGTATGGATTCAAGGGAGGAAAATGTAATTCTCCCTCTTTACAAACATTGGTAAGGCCTCATTTGGATATGCAGTGCAATTGGAATCCTGTGTACAAAAAGGACATCTTTGAAATGGAAGGGTTCAGAGAAGGGCAACTAATTAATAAGGGGATTGGGGAGCTTGAATATGAAGAGGACTGGAAAAGTTACAATTAGTACGCTGGAGAAAAGGCGCTTGCGTGGGGATATGATTACTGTGTATAAATACATTAACGGGCCATACAATAAACTATCTGGGGCATGTTCGCCAATAGAACATGTCAAAGGACACGAGGACATCCTTAGACTTGAAGAAAAAGGTTTAGGCTTCAAGCTCGGAAAGGGTTTTCACTGTGAGAACGGTAAGGCTATGGAACTGTCTTCAGTGGACGTTGTAATGGCAGGTTCATTGGTCAGTTTCAAAAAAAAGGGGATGGTTTCTGCAAACAGGAATGTTGCAAGTTTACTGGTATTGATACATAAAGTAGAGTTGATCCAGGGAAATTTCCGATTGCCACTTGGAGTCAGGAAGGAATTTTTTCCCCCTTCATAATTTGGTGGGGCGGTTTTTTGCCTTCCTCTGGATCAACAGTTAGGCAGGAAATGAGGATATTGCTAGATGGGTTGGACTGGATGGACGTATGTCTTTATTCCACCTCAAATACTATACTATATTGATCGTAATTCTACAATATTGCTATCGTAAATCTAGGGTGCCGATAACGTAAAATAACGATCTGTATCATAGAATAACTATCGGTATCGTAGAATAACTATCGTTATTTTACGACGACTGCGCGGATCCTTCACTTTTTCATTATTTTACGATGACCGCGTGGTTCCTTCACTTTTTTTGTCGTTATTCTACGACAAAGATCGTTATTCTGGTCACTGGTTTACGATGGCGATATCATAAAATTACGATCAATATCTTAAAATAACCATAGGTATCGGAGAACATCGATCGTTATTTTGCAGCGATCGTAAAAAACCCGATAACAATATTTGATAAATATGGCCCTATATGTAAGACAGAAAGACGAAACCTGTAAAGGAGCCTGCATCCGAATGAAGGACTTTCATGCGTAAAGGACTGCTGCTAATACATTTATTATATATCATGTGTAATTATTTTCACATCATTACAGTTCCGGCAAGGTTTTCAGTATTTAATTAGGTGTGTGCAGTTTTTATATCCACTGTATCCACACATACACAAAAATAATTCCCGCTGTGCACAAATAGGCACACTTTTACTGGCATATGTACCCATCCACCCTTCCAGACTAAAAAGAATGTCACACTTAGGGCTAGGCCAAGCTAGCACGTTTTTCACACCTTTTGAACATGCAATTTTGGTGTTCAAGAAATAAAGGGGGGAAGAGAAGGCATGGAGGCCCCTTTCATTTCTTGACGACTTCACTATTCTATTATCTCTCCTCTCATTTTATAGCCCTCTACACTTTCCTTGGCACCTTTTGCTTTTAACTGGGGCTTTTTCTCTCCTCTCCCCTTTCTTGTTTTGCTTATCTTATTATCTTTTGGAATTATCTTTTTACTTTCTGTTAAACCTTTGTCAGAACCAGTACTGCTCTGACCTGATAAAGAGGGTATAGCCCTCAAAAACTTGTCAACTAAATAAATTGTTAGTCCTTAGAAAAAGTATCACAGTACTTTTAAATATCTATATATTGGACTAATACGGCACTACTAAAATTTTATGTACTTTGTTGGAAATTACAGCTTCAAGACATGCCCTGTAGGGGGAACATGTGACATGAATTTCTTGGAAGTGATTTTGACCCATTTGTCTACTATCATCCAGATATATTTCCCCATTCATCCTTCCTTCATGTATATGATGTTTTTGGGTATATGCAGTTCCATTTGTCATGCCCAACATATGGCAATATATATAAAGGCGTGACATCGCTATAGAATACCATTGTGGTTGTTTTGTATGGTATTCTATGACCAAACGTTCCTTAATTAACAAACGTTTGGTATAACTGTACAACTCCAGACGTACATTTATGCCCGCTGTCGTACATTACCGATAAAGCGTGGTATTGTTAAATATATATTAGAAAAAGTGTGCAGTTCAAAAGTGTGCACAATGTGTATTGACCAATAGCAAGTTCCAGATTTACAGTCATTATGGGGGTAGGACAGCACAGGATACTCATTAACTTTATAATTTAAGGAAAGGAGAGGAGAGTATAAAATTAAATAGAGCCATCTTGTAATAGAAGGTACCTCACAGCCTCATGTTATTATAACAGCATTGTCCAAATAATCTAACATATATACACATATTTCTCATTTCCAGGTTAAAGGATAAGTGCACTGTAAATTCAAGTTATGTTTATTTGGAAGCTACAGCTTTAAAAATAATGTTGCCATATTTTTTTTTACCTATGTCCCTCCAGAGCCTAGCTTTGTGCCGTGAAAGTTGCTGACATCTTATTATTGGTTTTCTGAATGTTAAGCTATACTTTATATACATTAATTAATGGTCATTTAAATGGTAATAGTGAGATAGTACACTTATTATTATTATTATTATTATTATTATCATTATGATATTATTTATATAGTGCCAGCATCTTCCGTGGTGCTTTACAATTACATAGTCATACATTACATACAGGGTAATACATGTTATACAAAGTCATACATATTACATAGGTAATACAAAATAACACATACACAAACACAAATACATATACACCTTTCCTATATGTAATATCCTATACACCACCTCATTGGTAGCTCCTAAAAACTCGATGCAATCTCCTATGAAGACATAAATATTTTTATATAATATAAAGTATATATACACACACATATATATATATTTATGTCAATAACCAATAAACAAAGGGGTTAACTTGCGCTAAGCATTATTGTAAAGGTTAGCACAAGTTTAACTCCATAATTGCACCGACTGCACAAGTTTTGCAAAAGACACCCGTGTAAATGGCACACAGTATTTTATAAAGGATTTGCACCACTTTTAACTCCACAATTTAAAACCAGCTAATGACTGGCCTTAAAGTAGTGCTGGGATGAAATTCCTTTTGGGATTTACCCCCAGGAGCAAATCCAGTATTAAATACTGGTAGCCACATTTGCCCGGAGCAATTTGCAAATGTGGGTAAATGAGGCCTGTGGAGTTTTTACAAGGTTAAAGGACAACCCCACCCTCATAAGAACATCTTTTAGAAAGAATGGCCTCTTTAAAATATGTTGATATATCATACTTTGTCCTATGAATTCATTGCTGTATGCCTGCTATGTTTCTGGATGCCTGTACTAAGCCTGGGCATGCCCAGAAGAGGCAGACAGGGGATTAACATCCAGTCATTGGCTGTGATGCCAACTGTCAAATCCATAACTGACAGTGCTAACTGGAAGAACCAGGAAGCAGAAACAGGGGAAACAGGACTTTGTACAGGATTTCAGGTAAGACTTATTTATTTCAATTTCAAACTATTACCGTTTTGGGGGGTGATTTGCCTGTATGTAAGTTTTCATTTTGGGGCTGGACTTGCCCTTTAAATGTAGAAAAATTTATCTGTTGTATTCAATTAGATCAACTGGACTTGAAGTTTAGTTCTTGAAGACATTTAGCTAGTCATCTGACTGGCTTTCCCAATTCAGAATGACTTGTACAAGAATCTGTGGCAATTATGTATCCTGGAAAATCCCAATTAGCATATCATAGCCAAGTGTTAAGGGCGTGATTGGTTAGTGGCTAAGAGGTGTTATAGGAACACCCAGAGTAAGGTGTCAAAACAGCATTGTACATGGCAGACAGTTGGTGTCAACCCCCCCCCCCACCTCTATTTAGGCTTGGTTTCTTTATTTTCACATAAATGGCCTCCTTGACACCTTTCTTGAACCAGTCACATTCCTTTGCCAATATGTTAACATTACAATCTTCAAAGTTATGTCCTTTATCCTTAAGATGTTGGGTATGAATTGTGGGTTTTGCTGAGTAGGTTGGACTAGATGAATGGAGGTCTTTATTTAACCTCAAATACTATACTATAACTCTGTAAATATGAAGGGATAGTAAGGGTTCCTGCAACCCCCCACTTTACTGTAGAATAAGGACTTCTAATGTCAGTTTTGATCGAAATCAATCTATCAAATATGGGCTCTGCTGTTTTTTTTTTTTTACTAATCTATATTTAGGCCATTCATTTAAATATAAGAGCATAATATCGATCTCAAAACTATCTTGCAGCCATTGTATATCATTTAGTAAATTCTGCATAGGGTTCCTTGACATATGTAAACAAAAGATCTGTGTGGCTTTGTTTCATAGAACTCCTTAATGACTTCCAGGGACAGGGCCTGATGTAAATTTATACATGTAATTGTAAAGAGCTACGGAAGATGTTGGTGCTATATAAATCCACAATAGTAATAATCTTAATAACCATGTAAAATATGGCCTTTAGCAGATGTAGCCTACCTGTTTCAGGACAGAAACCATACAACTTATCCTTGTCATAGTCTTCTGTGGTTGCACACCACCTATACCCATCTGTTCGCCCTTCAGTGGTGCAGCTGTCGTATGTGCTTCCTTGAAACTTGAAAGGGAATTTACAAGGCTTTCCATCTGCATTTCCAGCTAAAGTATGCAGCACTGTCATAGAAAGAAGAAATAAAAGTATAGGAATATGTAAGTTATAAGTCATACTTTTTTTATAAGAGAAAAGTTATCTTCATTTAAAGGGACTGTCCACCCCTCTGCACAAAAAACTGTATCTGCTATAAACCCCCCCAAAACCTAGACACCATTTTGTTTAAAATCACCAATTCAGCTCCCAGACTGCGATTTTATACTTACAAGCTCCTTGATCCACTGCTGCATCCGGTTTCCTCACTCTGTCTCCACTGCAGCTGCTGTGTTCTTTTTGTGTTCTTGAGCAGCCATAGTGGAGACTGCTCCGGGAATTGCAGTCAGTGATTGGCCGTGACGTCACTGTCACAGCCGACACTGACTGCTTTACAGAGCCTGGGCATGGGTCAGGAACAACCTCCCACACCTGCTGCTGCTGAACTGAGAGCATTCACCTGCAATGCCGAGGACTCAGGAGTGACGTCACCAGGCTCCGGGTTGAAGAATAGGGTCTGGAAAAGCTGATTTATGCAGGAGAAGTCAGTAACCCTTTGGGAGACAATACCCTCTCTATAAAACTAACCTCTCCTCTCTTACAAGTTTAACGATATGCTGCCTTGGCTGACAGTCTGATTAACGTGTGTTTAGCATACCCACAGGAAAAGGTGGTGTACCGTGTTAGCCAGTCAAATTGTTTACAGGGTAATTCAGGTGATACAAATGTTGTATATATATCAGAGAGCACTACAGCTTCATTGTATTCAGCTTGATAAAGGAACTAGAATGTTCTGAAAGCTTGCTATGATTATCTTAGTTAGCCAATAAAGGTATCACCTTTATACTACTTTTGTAATTTTTTTTTTTTAAAAGAGTTACCCTGTAGCATACCCACCATGCACATTTACCAGACTTTCAGCCAAGGCAGCACATGGTTAAATTTTTAAGAGGAGAGAGGTTATCTGCTAGTCTGTTCTTAAAGGGAAAGTCCACCCCAGAAATTAACATGCTTTGTTACATGCAGCATCCCCCAAACCCCAGAACCACTATATTTACTTTTGCATTTGAAGCTTCTAAACTTATTTTAGCAAACAAAGAAACAGTAGGTTTAGCGTATATATGTGTGTGTATAAGCACAGAGCCAAAGTTACTATGGGCCGTATATATAAAGCCGCGGTATCGCTTTTTAGCGATACCGCAGGTTAGTTAATGTACGATCGTGGTCGTAAATGTGCGATCATACATTTACGACCAAACATTCGTTAATTACCGAACATTAGTTCGTAGAATACCGTGCGGTAGTAAACTACCGCAATGGTATTCTATGGGGATCGTAAATCTATGATTTCGTTATTGTAGGTTTACGATTGGTACCGTTAACTACTGATCGGAGATTAACAATCGGAAATTAATGATCGTTAAACCGATCTGAAATTAACGGTTTACCAATTGTTTTACCGATCGTTAATGTAGCAATATCACGGTTTTATAAATACAGCCCTATATGTAGATATATATTACTAACAACTTACCAAGCTATATTATATACTTGGGTAAAATGGGAAAAAGGCTTTAAATTGGGCGTAACCTAAAAAAGTGGGTGCCCCCCCAAAAAAAGCACACTTACGAGCACCCACAGAACTGCAACAAACTACAAAGTTCCATAGCTGAAAGAGTGTAGATTCAAGGAGTATATATTTTGTGGGGGTGTTTTGTGGGGAAAACTGCAAGCTGTTCAAAGTCACAGTTGGCTGAATATTTTTGCTGTTTTTGCCCAATCATGCATTGTCTCACTTTTTGCTTTCACGTGCACATGTGTAACCATGCATATGGCATACCGTTTGATTCAGGACATTTAGGGGATTGGTATTTGGTAACTTTTTTTTACATTCCATGAGGTTTTGGCATGATTTCTACCTTTTGAAGTTGTTTTTTGTACATTTTTTCAGAAAAGTGCAAACTTCTACAAAAAACTGTGATGGTATGAATGAACTAACTACAGTGTTACATAGCTGAAGGTGTGTAGATTTCAGGAGTATATAGTTTATGGGGGGTATTTCTGAGTTGAGGTGGTGTTTTGTGGAAAAAACTGCTGACTGTTCAAATTCGGAGTTGGTTGAATATTTTCGCTGTTTCTGAGCCATTGTGCATTGTCTCACTTTGTGCACGTGTTTAACCATGCATATGGCATACCGTTTCATTCAGGACATTTGGGAGATTTATATTTAGTAACTTTTTTTTGAATTCCATGAGGTTTTGGCATGATTTCTACCATTTGAATTGTTGTTGTTTGAAGTTTATTTTTTTTTAAGAAAATCTGCGAAAAGTGCAAAAAAGATAATCAATGCACATTCCTAGGCCCCATACAATATCATATTATCTGCACACTGGTATACTTTATAAACAAAGGGGTTTTAGTATACATTACTGTGATCACATAAATGAAAAGCCTTCCAACCACGTCAAGGTAACCCCAGTCTGGAAGGTCCTAACGTCTAACCTTTTCAATTTCTTTTACTTCAATTACGATTAGCACATTTCTCATTCTTACACACTGGATCCATATAAGAGGCTCTCTCTCTTCCCCCTCAGCCCTTTGGCTTTTTAAAATGAGGGAAGAGGCCATCCAGTGCTTTATATTAAAGACATAGGACCTCCCATAAAAGGGGCATGTTGGGGGTGCTATTACCAACTGCGTCCACACCATTGAGGGTATGAATTGTTCTATTGTTCACCAATAGAACATGTCAAAGGTCATGAGGACATCCCTTAAGACTTGAAGAAAAAAGGTTTAGGCTTCAAGCTCGGAAAGGGTTTTTCACTGTGAGAATGGTAAAGCTATGGAACTGTCTTCCAGTGGACGTTGTTATGGCAGGTTCATTGGTCAGTTTCAAAAAAAAGCTGGATGAGTTTCTGCAAACAAGGAATGTTGCAAGTTACTGGTATTAATACATAAAGTAGAGTTGATCCAGGGAAATTTCCGATTGCCACTTGGAGTCAGGAAGGATTTTTTTCCCCCCTTCATAAATTTGGTGGATTTTTTTTGCCTTCCTCTGGATCAACAGTTAGGCAGGAAATGAGGATATTGCTAGATGGGTTGAACTGGATGGACGTATGTCTTTATTCAACCTCAAATACTATACTATATATATTCCTGAAATCTACACAGGAACTCTGCAGTTCATTCATTAGTAGTTTGTGGGGGGTATTTCTGAGTTCGGGGGGTGTATTGTGGGAAAAACTGCAAGCTGTTCAAATACAGAACTGGCTAAAGTTTTTTGCTACTGCAGACATTTGGCATTGGTCCTGCTCTGGGTTAGTTGGTAGCCATGTCTCTGAGTACACATATGAATGTGGCATACCTGCCTACCGTTTTATTCGGGAGGGGTTAGGCTTTATATTTGAGATGCATTTGGACTTTCCCCTACAGTTTTTAGCTGAAATTTGATTTGATTTTGTCTCTATTGTTTGGTAGATATTCTATGTTAACCATCAGAAGTGGTTATACATTTCAATTTGGTGTAATATTCTTGAAGGTGCAACTTTAGTTTTGGGGGGTCTCCTGTACAGGAAAAGTGGGGTATCTACATATATCTGTTATTGTTGTACTCGGAAGTTCAGAGCTTTTAAGAACAGTAAGAATTTTGTGTGTAACCTTAAGATAACTAAGTAAAATGGAAAAAAAATGAAAATTAGCAAGATTTTTTGACATATTTTACCCATAATTCCAGTAAAATTTCCAGAAAATTTACAATTCTGTTACTGTGTTAAAGTATACTTTGTGCTGAAAAAAACAATGTATAATATCCTGATTTACTCAAGGTTTCTTACTGTAAATTAGTCTAAACCATTGAGGGCAAATTCATGAAAATTCTGCTGTCACTGAACGCAAACAAACTTGAAATTCGGCTGGCACTAAAAGGGTTAAGGGGTACATTATTACTTATAATACGTAAGCTTTTTATTACAATTGCTTTACAGATTGTGTTTTCTTTAAAAGAATTGCTGGCATTTTTAGTTTAATTATGTGCAGTAACAGGTGAAGTAACCATTTGTGAGGCCATGATTTAAAAAGTTTGACAAACACTTGGGCCATCAAATGAGAGTTTGAACAAAGAAAAGGTAATGGGCTCCCGATATACTCATTTTTTTTATTTATTATTAACATAGTTTTTATTGAGTTTTTCCTTTAAATCACTTTATGTATAACAGTATATAGATACACATTTATATATACCTCTATATACTTTTAGGATTGTTAACATTTTGTCATTATTGCAATAGTAAAAAAAAAACATATAGTTTGAGTTTACAATATTTTGAATTTAACAGTGGCCTCCTGGATAAACTGGAAATCATTTCATGGAGGATAAGAAAAAAAGGAGAAATAGTTTTTGCATTTTTACTTTGCTGAGAGCATGCATGTAGATTAGCATTGCTTTTTAAAAGCATATTAAATTGGATTATATAGTAAATGACCGTTATCTATGTACCATATCTCCCAGGTTGTATAAAATTTGTGAAATTTGACTTGAGAGATCATAAAGGCCTTCTCATATTGCATGTTTTGTTAAAGTCCTTTGTATTTCTTTTAGTGATGGGGTTTTTTTTTTCATCCAATATTTTGTAATGAATTTTTTAGTTATTGTTAAAGGGGAACTGTGGTCTCCAAACATGTTTATTAAATGAAAGGCCAGGGGTTCATACCTTTAAAACAAGCCATCAACCACCCTCTCTACGTGCTAAATCACTGATCAGAAAGTTAAGGGGTGGGAGGTTCTGAATCTGCTGCAGAATACTATTCCTCTTGTAATCTGCGGTTGGCACATGCTCAGTGGCATGACTGAAGTGTGGAGGGGGTGGGGAGAACAACACAGCCCACCACACTGC
Organism: Hymenochirus boettgeri; assembly: GCA_019447015.1. NCBI lineage: Eukaryota > Metazoa > Chordata > Amphibia > Anura > Pipidae > Hymenochirus > Hymenochirus boettgeri. The sequence goes on from CM033472.1 coordinate 71,987,537, forward strand.
TTTTTTTAATGCTTGCTGCCCTTTCCAATCTTGGGCCCTGTGTCCCCCTCCCCTTGCAGACCCCCTTGTGGCCCCTCCCACTCACAGACTCTGTGGCTCCGCACACTTGGCGGTCCTGTGGCCCCTCCCCCACTTGCCCTGGGGCCCCTGAGTTGGAGGGGCCTGCAAGTGGAGGGACACAGGGCCCCCCAAGTGGGAGGCCCCCAGGGCCTGCAATGGGAGCAGCCTCCAAGGGAGGGGGCCCACAAGAGGAGGGCTCCAGGACCCCGGGACCCACAAGTGGGAGGGGCCAAAGAGCCATGAGTGGGAGGGGCCACAGAGCACATGAGTTGGAGGGGCCACAGGAGGCGGCAAGGGAAAGGCCCAGGGGCTGCAAGGGAGGGGCCATGGGCCCATGAGGAGGAGGAAACACAGAAGAGGGACTGTCACATGGTCTCATGTCAGGAAGCAGGAAGTGCAGGGGATCTGGTGATGCTGCAACCATATCACACATATAAATGTAAATATCTTTAAAACATGTCAAATAAATATGAAAGTAAATTACAAAAATCCTTAGCAATTCCTGTCAATTTACCTAAAGTCATTTTTGAACCACAGTTACCTCTTAAGGTGTGGTATATTATGGTTTGGTGTTTGATGGGGTAAATGCTAGATCACATTTAGCAAGGCTAGTGCAGGTGTAGGATTGATATTGCATCTGCAATATTGCTTAGAAAGCAGAAGACCTTATTCCATGATTTTTTGACGTTACACCAAATATGATTTTTATTATTAGTTTTATTGTTATTATTGTTAACATTAGTTATTGTTATGACATCCTCTCCAACAGAGGGGGGAGTAGTTCGGGAACCATTTTGTAGTAATTCTAGGTATCAGTAGTATCTAAAAAAGAGTTTCTTATTAATTTACCAATGGTTAATGCATTTTGATAGTTTAAAGGTGAGTGCAATGTATTTTCCCATTGTTAGTGGAAATCTCCAAATTTAGATCTTGTTCCCATTTAGACATGCTTGCAATTTATCTGTTTCATTTTTATGTTTTAAAGCTGTATATAGTTTTTTTGTTGGTATTTTCATCTAACAGATTTCAATTATATTGTTAAAAATATATCAGATGTTGGATTGGGAGTTTATATTTATCCTAATGCTGGAATGTGAGAGTTTGTTTTCTGTGTATAGGTCTATTAGATATGTGAGTCCTGAGAGTTCCCAATGTTTTATATTTAAGTTGGGGATGATTTGTGTTTAAGATGCTTGAGAGATATAGGGAAGGTATGCCTTTTTTACTGTTGCTGGTTTAATGGTCTGTTTCCATTTCATTGGTAGTTTGAATTATTATATATTCTGTGTTTGAGGGTTAATTTGGAGTGTTAGGATGTCTATGTGTCTGCCCATTTTCTATAATTTATTAGATAGTGAATGTTTTTTGAAGGTGTACTAGTGAATCAGGGGGTCGTTTATTGCTAGAATGATGTTGTCAGCAAATAGGCCTATTTTGGTTCTTGATTGCCTATTCTGATTCCTTTATTTTGTCATTATTTGTGATATAGGTTGCGAGAGGTTCTATGGTGATGTCAAATATTAGGGGTAGGGGACAACCCTGACGAGTGCCATTGGAGATAATAAATTGGTTGGATAACATTCGAAATAAAAACTTTTCTGTGGAGTTGTGGTATAAGATCATAATAGCTTTTTATCCAGCCTTGTAGTTAAATTTTTCAAGTATAGCATTTAGATATGTCCATTTGACCTCTGTGAATGCCTTTTTGGCATCCAAGGTAGAAATTAATGTTGTTATGTTTATCTTTTTCAGACCAATTTATTATGTCGATTAACTGTCTGGTATTATCTCCTGTTTGGCGTATTTTAAGATCGGTGTTCAAAAGGGAGATGGGTCTGTAGTTTTTGATGTTTGTTTTGTCTTTGTTAGATTTAGGAATTGGGACTATAGGTGCCGAAAGTTTTTCTTCTGGAAATTCTCCTTCTTCTACTACTGTGTTGAATAGTTATGGTGTGAGGATGTATTCAAATTTTGTATAGTATTCGTTGGTGTATCCATCAGCTCCTGGGGCTTTATTGTTTGGAAGAGATGTAATTGCTTTGGAGATTTCATTAGTGTGTATTGGAATATTTATGATTCTAATTGTGGTTTAATGAGTGTAGGGGTGTTGATCTGTTCCAGGAATTGATTTCAGTTCTTGTGGGGGGTATACTTCTTTCATTGTTTTGGATATTATAAAACGGTAGTATTTTGCAAATCCATGCTATATCTTTAGGGTTGTATAGCGGTTTGTTTGGTCGTTGTTTATTTGTGTTATGAGTTAACTATCCTAGATTGAATCTATTGGCTAGAGCTTGTTTGCTTTGGGCCTTGGGTAATATAATTGCTTTGGGTCTTCTCATTAATTTATCAAATTTGTACATTTCTAGTTGGTTTATTTTATTTCTTTAACTATTAGTAGTTTTCTTTCAATTTGAGAGTTTGAATTGTCTTTCACGCGTTTTGTAGTTTTCGATCAATTCTATTCTTTTTTGTTGAGAATTTAATTTCCATAATATTTGATGTGGAGTGTTTTGATATCTGCAATAGTTATAATTTGAGAAGCGTGATCTGAGGTGGTTTTAACTGAGATTTTGGCTTTGGTTATGTTTTGTAATTTCATTTTATCTGAAATGAATAGATTAATTCTGTTGTGCATATTGTGCATTTGGAAGTCATAGGTGTAATCCTTCTCTATAATGTTGAGTACTCTCCAGACATCATATAATTCTTCTGTTTTTAAGAGTTGTTGTAGTGAGTTTTTATTACGTTTTGCTGATTTATGTTCGTTGGAGGTTGATTTTTCACTTTGTTTATTATTTTTTGTAAAAATTTTTAATTTGTTTCTTATTTGGTGTGCAGATATTTGCAATGTTTATTGGGTTTGTTTTATTTGCATCTCAGGATAATGACTTCCGTATTTATCAAGTATAATTTTTTCTTCATAGGAAGTGATTTGTTTATTGATATAGCAACTCCTCTTTTTTGTGTGAAATGATGCTTTATATATTATGGGGAATTTTTATGTTGCAATAGATGCTCTGAACTCTTAGTGAAATGGGTTTCCTGTAGTCCCAGGATGTCTTATGATTGGTGTTCGCCTCTTCATACGGAATATCTTTTAAAGGAAAATTAAGGCCTCTTACTTGTAGGTCATATCTTAAGTTTCAGGAGGTGAGACGGAATTATTTATATATTTCCCTTAGGTGGGAGAGAAATGGGAAAAAAAGGGGGGGGGGAGAAAGTGGGCAACTTGATCAGAACTTATTCCGGATTGAATATGATTTAACATCAGCATTTGTTATAAAGAGATAGTTGGTTAATAGGGGTAAGTTAGATGTATATTATTACGTAGATCTATAGGTTACTAAATCCCACAAATACTATTCTGATATATATGTTTGTCATATTATTTTACTTGATATACTTTAGACTTTATATGTTGCTAGGCTTTTCTAGCCTATATTATTGTGATTATATATAGATTGGGTAGAGGGGAAACGGAGGAGCGCAATCCCATGTTTTGTTATTTTTTCTAATGGGGGGGAGTAGAACCAGTCAAGGATGGGCAGTTTATTACCCTCTTAGGGGCATGATTGTATTTAATTTAATTTAGATCTTGTTATGATCATAGATTGGAGTTAAGTATTTTCAACAGCAGATGCTTTATCTATGTTCTCAGCTCGTCCCCGGGATTGATCTATCCGTCTCCCCTTCTTTTCCCCCACACGTCATAATGATATTGCATATCCAAAGATATCAATATGGATGATAAAGAAGTAAATGGATAAATTAAGGTTCCCTAAGGGATAGAAATAGAGAGACAGCGGTTATTCGCAGATGTTTTATTTGTTGGTGCATAAAGTAAACTTTTTTCTATGTATTACCGATAGTAAAGATTGTTAGAAGAAAAGGTCTAACAAGAGATCTAACAAGATGCAAAACAGTCGTGTCTGCAGGTCAGATGATTGGCTCTATATTTTAAGCTTTATTGCATGTTATTAGCAAGCGGTTCTGGACACATGCATTAGCTAAGGGACATAAAGGAGTGTTTTGCATATCTCCGCCCCATACTCTGGGAAACATGGGAGTAAGAAATTGCCCCCCACATACGGTATCTTAGTTAGTGTATAGATAGAGGAAAATGGAAGATGAAGGAAAGGGAGCATATAAGGATAGCAATAAGAATAAAGAGCATTTTGCATTTGTAATAGTAGAAGGTGGAGATGAAAAAAAAAAGGGGGGGGGCAAAGGGATAGCAGCGAGAAAAAGGAGCACAATGATATATTCCACATTTTATACATATTTATGGTATTATCCTTTAATAAGGAACGATTATCAGACGTATCTTTGCAATGAAAGAGGTACTTTCGTCCATTTCTATACAGTTTTATGCCATTATTAGCAATTAACATTAACTTCACAGATAGTAGAGAGTAGAAAAAAGAGAGAGTACAAAGGGATACATTAAGAGGAGAAGCATATTGGTATTATTCAGATTTTGACATTGTTTTGTTAGGAGTAAGTTGGCAGGGGGTACCATCAAACCTATCTTGCAGTGGTGGGTAGTCTATTTGTAGTTTTCAGTCAGCTCATGAGTTTTTATCTGATAGTTAACATAGACTGTTGGCAACCAAAGTCTCCACTTTACATGGTGTATTGTATTGATGGTAGATGCATTGGTTGTTCTTCCATCTTTAAGCTGTTCACAAGAAAAACAGGGGGTAAGATGCGATGAAAGATCCACCTTAGTGTCACCTCCTTTGTTTTTCAGATTGTAGAATTAATATGAAGCTTTTAGTTTTGTCTTTATGTTGAGTAGTTATAAATGAAGAAGGTAATCAGTTTATTTTTTGGAGTAAGGAGACCATTCTCTGGTAATTTTTGTTGGTGAAGAAGTTTTCAAATTTTTGTTCTGGCTTTTATGGAGGTTTCACCCATAAATTTCATCTTTTAAGTTGTGTGATTGGTCCTCCACATTGTCAAAGGAGAATGTTGTTTCTTCATGTGATATTAGAGCGTATATCTTGTATTTTATTTTCCTCTCTCTGAGGATTGCAGTGACCTTTGAAAATTGTTTTCTTAGTTTTAGAGTCTATAAAAAACAGCAAGTTTACAAATTTTGAGATAAGTCTTTAGCATATCTCATAGCTTGTAGTAATTTATCCTTAATTTGGAAGAAATGAAGTCTCATTATAAAGTCCTTGGTACCGTCTGGGAGCGGATGTCTATAACAAGATTAATATCTGTGGTCTCTGGTATTAGATATCGGAACAGTTCAGAGACATATTCTGTTAATGAGTTGTTGGAGACAGATCTGGTATGCTTCTGATCTAAATTATTTTTCTAGATCTGTTTTCTAGATGAGTAATTTTCCTCTGCAAATAAAGTAAAGTATTGTGGGAATCCACTCATTTGTTATATTACCCGGAGAACTCTTGGAATTTTGACTCCACGTGAGTTGTGCGCTCACCAATACAGTTATAGCTTTTTTGATTTTTCCCATCAAAGAAGTTATGTCAGCCATAAGGAATCTACTTTGGGATATTAGTAGGTAGTTTAGTTTCCCAATGGTGATCGTAACATTGTTTTTTGGAAGTATTAAAGCAATCAAAGCAATATATCCTACCTGTGTGTGAACATTTTGGTAGATAGTTGTTGCTCTGGGTTTCGGTAGAGGTCAGGAAGATGGATTCTGTGATTTCCATTTGGTCTTTCAGTGCTTCAAATGAATTTGCTGTGTTTGGTAGTTGAAGTAATGCTCTTGGTCTGTAGAATTAGGAGTTGTTGATTTTTTTTTCTTTGCAGGGAGTGACATTTTTTTTCTGTGCCATTGGGGTCTGTCTATTCTCGCGTGGGGGATATGCTCATGCCATCTTGGACCGACTAAGCTGGGGATGTCCCAGGAGCAAAAAACTTGTAAGTTTTTTTGATTCTCTTGGTCATGGTGGTTACCGAAGTTGTTAGTGCCTCCAGGGGTTTAATTTCGAAGAATTGATCACTTTGGAGTTGCTTAAACAGGTGAAGTGGAGGAGCTCAGGTAAGATGCATCCGCCCAGCTCCAGAGCTAAGCCATGCCCCCAATAATACTCTATGGTAGTAAATTTTGTTCTAACTTTGAGTCTGTTTGTGTTTTTTTTGGTTATCTGCCAGGTATCTGTTTGTATTGTTATAATAGATTTTTATCTTAAAAGGGCATGTCCACCCCCAAAACTATAATCCCTCCCCCGCATACCGTTTTATTCGGGAGGGGTTAGGCTTTTATATTTGAGATGCATTTGGACTTTCCCCTACAGTTTTTAGCTGAAATTTGCATTTGATTTTGTCTCTAATTGTTTGGTAGATATTCTATGTTAACCATCAGAAGTGGTTATACATTTCAATTTGGTGTAATATTCTTGAAGGTGCAACTTTAGTTTTGGGGGGTCTCCTGTACAGGAAAAGTGGGGTATCTACATATATCTGGTATTGTTGTACTCGGAAGTATCAGAGCTTTTAAGAACAGTAAGAATTTGTGTGTAACCTTAAGATAACTAAGTAAAAATGGAAAAAAAAATGAAAATTAGCAAGATTTTTTGACAATTTTACCCATAATTCCAGTAAAATTTCCAGAAAATTTACAATTCTGTTACTGTGTAAGTATTCTTGTGCTGAAAAAAAACAATGTATAATATTCCTGATTTACTGCAAGGTTTCTACTGGAATTAGTCTAAACCGATTGAGGGCAAATTCATGAAAATTCTGCTGTCAATGAAGCAAAACAACACTTGAAATTCTGCTGGCACTAAAAGGGTTAAGGGGTACATTATTACTTATAATACGTAAGCTTTTTATTACAATTGCTTTACAGATTGTGTTTTCTTTAAAAGAATTGCTGGGCATTTTTAGTTTAATGTATGTGCAGTAACAGGTGAAGTAACCATTTGTGAGGCCATGATTTAAAAAGTTTGACAAACACTTGGGCCATCAAATGAGAGTTTGAACAAAAGAAAAGGTAATGGGCTCCCGATAATACTCATTTTTTTTATTTATTATTAACATAGTTTTTATTGAGTTTTTTCCCTTTAAAATCACTTTTATGTATATAACAGTATATAGATACACATTTATATATACCTCTATATACTTTTAGGATTGATTAACATTTTGTCATTATTGCAATAGTAAAAAAAAAAAACATATAGTTTGAGTTTACAATATTTTGAATTTAACAGTGGTCCTCCTGGATAAACTGGAGATCATTTCATGGAGGATAAGAAAAAAAGGAGAAATAGTTTTTGCATTTTTACTTTTGCTGAGAGCATGCATGTAGATTAGCATTGCTTTTTAAAAGCATATTAAATTGGATTATATAGTAAATGACCGGTTATCTATGTACCATATCTCCCAGGTTGTATAAAATTTGTGAAATTTGACTTGAGAGATCATAAAGGCCTTCTCATATTGCATGTTTTGTTAAAGTCCTTTGTATTTCTTTTAGTGAATGGGTTGTTTTTTTCATCCAATATTTTGTAATGAATTTTTTAGTTATTGTTAAAGGGGAACTGTGGTCTCCAAACATGTTTATTTTAAATGAAAGGCCAGGGGTTCATACCTTTAAAACAAGCCATCAACCACCTCTCTACGTGCTAAATCACTGATCAGAAAGTTAAGGGGTGGGAGGTTCTGAATCTGCGGTCAGAAATACTATTTCCTCTTGTAATCTGCGGTTGGCACATGCTCAGTGCATGACTGAAGTGTAGGAGGGGGTGGGGAGAACAACACAGCCCACAGCACTGCTTTTTTTAATGCTTGCTGGCCCTTTCCAATCTTGGGCCCTGTGTCCCCTCCCCTTGCAGACCCCCTTGTGGCCCCTCCCACTCACAGACTCTGTGGCTCCGCACACTTGCGGGTCCTGTGGCCCCTCCCCCACTTGCCCTGGGGCCCCTGAGTTGGAGGGGCCTGCAAGTGGGAGGGGACACAGGGCCCCCCAAGTGGGAGGGCCCCCAGGGCCTGCAAGTGGGAGCAGCCTCCAAGTGGGAGGGGGCCCACAAGAGGGAGGGGCTCCAGGACCCCGGGACCCACAAGTGGGAGGGGCCAAAGAGCCATGAGTGGGAGGGGCCACAGAGCACATGAGTTGGAGGGGCCACAGGAGGCTGCAAGGGAAAGGCCCAAGGGGCTGCAAGGGGAGGGGCCATGGGGGCCCATGAGGAGGAGGAAACACAGAAGAGGGACTGTCACATGGTCTCATGTCAGGAAGCAGGAAGTGCAGGGGATCTGGTGATGCTGCAACCATATCACACATATAAATGTAAATATCTTTAAAACTATGTCAAATAAATAATGAAAGTAAATTACAAAAATCCTTAGCAATTCCTGTCAATTTACCTAAAGTCATTTTTGAACCACAGTTACCCTTTAAGGTGTGGTATATTATGGTTTGGTGTTTGATGGGGTATAATGCTAGATCAACATTTAGCAAGGCTAGTGCAGGTGTAGGATTGATATTGCATCTGCATATATTGCTTAGAAAGCAGAAGACCTTATTCCATGATTTTTTGACAGTTACACCAAATATGAATTAGTTATTATTAGTTTATTAGTTATTATTGTTAACATTAGTTATTGTTATGACATCCTCTCCAACAGAGGGGGGAGTAGTTCGGGAACCATTTATGTAGTAATTCTAGGTATCAGTAGTATCTAAAAAAGAGTTTCTTATTAATTTACCAATGGTTAATGCATTTTGATAGTTTAAAGGTGAGTGCAAATGTATTTTCCCATTGTTAAGTGGAAATCTCCAAATTTAGATCTTGTTCCCATTTAGACATGCATTGCAATTTATCTGTTTCATTTTTATTGTTTAAAGCTGTATATAGTTTTTTTGTTGGTATTTTCATCTAAACAGATTTCAATTATATTGTTAAAAATATATCAGATGTTGGATTGGGAGTTTATATTTATCCATTAATGCTTGGAATGTAGAGAGTTTGTTTTCTGTGTATAGGTCTATTAGATATGTGAGTCCTGAGAGTTCCCAATGTTTTATATTTAAGTTGGGGATGATTTGTGTTTAAGATGCTTGAGAGATATAGGGAAGGTATGCCTTTTTTACTGTTGCTGGTTTAATGGTCTGTTTCCAGATTTCATTGGTAGTTTGAATTATTATATATTCTGTGTTTGAGGGTTTAATTTGGAGTGTTAGGATGTCTATGTCTGCCCATTTTCTATTAAATTTATTAGATAGTGAATGTTTTTTGAAGGTGTACTAGTGAGATCAGGGGGTCGGTTATTGCTAGAATGATGTTGTCAGCATATAGGCCTATTTTGCGTTCTTGATTGCCTATTCTGATTCCTTTTATTTTGTCATTATTTGTGATATAGGTTGCGAGAGGTTCTATGGTGATGTCAAATATTAGGGGTGATAGGGGACAACCCTGACGAGTGCCATTGGAGATAATAAATTGGTTGGATAACATTCGAAATAAAAACTTTTGCTGTGGAGTTGTGGTATAAGATCATAATAGCTTTTTAATCCAGCCTTGTATGTTAAATTTTTCAAGTATAGCATTTAGATATGTCCATTTGACTCTGTCGAATGCCTTTTTGGCATCCAAGGTAAGAATTAATGTTGTTATGTTTATCTTTTTCAGACCAATTTATTATGTCGATTAACTGTCTGGTATTATCTCCTGGTTGGCGTATTTTAAGATCGGTGTTCAAAAGGGAGATGGGTCTGTAGTTTTTGATGTTTGTTTTGTCTTTGTTAGATTTAGGAATTGGGACTATAGTGGCCGAAAGTTTTTCTTCTGGAAATTCTCCTTCTTCTACTACTGTGTTGAATAGTTATGGTGTGAGGATGTATTCAAATTTTGTATAGTATTCGTTGGTGTATCCATCAGCTCCTGGGGCTTTATTGTTTGGAAGAGATGTAATTGCTTTGGAGATTTCATTAGTGTGTATTGGAATATTTATTGATTCTAATTGTGGTTTAATGAGTGTAGGGGTGTTGATCTGTTCCAGGAATTGATTTCAGTTCTTGTGGGGGGGGTATACTTCTTTCATTGTTTTGGATATTATAAAACGAGGAGTAGTATTTTGCAAATCCATGCTATATCTTTAGGGTTGTATAGCGGTTTGTTTGGTCGTTGTTTATTTGTGTTATGAGTTAACTATCCTAGATTTGAATCTATTGGCTAGAGCTTTGTTTGCTTTTGGGCCTTGGGTATAATAATTTGCTTTGGGTCTTCTCATTAATTTATCAAATTTGTACATTTCTAGTTGGTTTATTTTATTTCTTTAACTATTAGGTAGTTTTCTTTCAAATTTGAGAGTTTGAATTGTCTTTCAGCGTTTTGTAGGTTTTCGATCAATTCTATTCTTTTTTGTTGAGAATTTAATTTCCATAATATTTGATGTGGAGTGTTTTGATATCTGCAATAGTTATAATTTGAGAAGCGTGATCTGAGGTGGTTTTAACTGAGATTTTGGCTTTGGTTATGTTTTGTAAATTCTATTTATCTGAAATGAATAGATTAATTCTGTTGTGCATATTGTGCATTTGGAAGTCATAGGTGTAATCCTTCTCTATAATGTTGAGTACTCTCCAGACATCATATAAGTCTTCTGTTTTTAAGAGTTGTTGTAGTGAGTTTTTATTACGTTTTGCTGATTTATGTTCGTTGGAGGTTGATTTTTCACTTTGTTTATTATTTTTTGTAAAAATTTTAATTTGTTTCTTATTTGGTGTGCAGATATTTGCAATGTTTTATTGGGTATTGTTTATTTTGCATCTCAGGATAATGAATCTTCCGTATTTATCAAGTATAATTTTTTTCTTCATAGGAAAGTGATTTGTTTATTGATATAGCAACTCCTCTTTTTTGTGTGAAATGATGCTTTATATATTATGGGGAATTTTTTATGTTGCAATAGATGCTCTGAACTCTTAGTGAAATGGGTTTCCTGTAGTCCCAGGATGTCTATATGATTGGTGTTCGCCTCTTACCATACAGAATATCTTTTAAATGGAAAATTAAGGCCTCTTACATTGTAGGTCATATCTTAAGTTTCAGGAGGTGAGACGGAATTATTTATATATTTCCCTTAGGTGGGAGAGAAATGGGAAAAAAAGGGGGGGGGGGAGAAAGTGGGCAACTTGATCAGAACTTTATTCCGGATTGAATATGATTTAACATCAGCATTTGTTATAAATGAGATAGTTGGTTAATAGGGGTAGAGTTAGATGTATATTATTACGTAGATCTTATAGGTTATCTAAATCCCACAAATACTATTCTGATATATATGTTTGTCATATTATTTTACTTGATATACTTTAGACTTTATATGTTGCTAGGCTTTTCTAGCCTTTATATTATTGTGATTATAATATAGTATTGGGTAGAGGGGAAACGGAGGAGCGCAATCCCATGTTTTGTTATTTTTTCTAATGGGGGGGAGTAGAACCAGTCAAGGATGGGCAGTTTATTAGCCTCTTAGGGGCATGATGTAATATTAATTTAATTTAGATCTTGTTATGATCATAGATTGGAGTTAAGTATTTTCAACAGCAGATGCTTTATCTATGTTCTCAGCTCGTCCCCGGGATTGATCTATCCGTCTCCCCTTCTTTTCCCCCACACGTCATAATGATATTGCATATCCAAAGATATCAATATGGATGATAAAAGAAGATAAATGGATAAATTAGAGTTCCCTGAAAGGGATAGAAATAGAGAGACAGCTGTTATTCGCAGATGTTTTATTTGTTGGTGCATAAAGTAAACTTTTTTCTTATGTATGTACCGGATAGTAAAGATTGTTAGAAGAAAAAGGTCTAACAAGAGATCTAACAAGATCGAAACATGTCGTGTCTGCAGGTCAGATGATTGGCTCTATATATTAAGCTTTATTGCATGTTATTAGCCAGCGGTTCTGGACACATGCATTAGCTAAGGGACATAAAGGAGTGTTTTGCATATCTCCGCCCCATACTCTGGGAAACATGGGAGTAAGAAATTGCCCCCCACATACGGTATCTTAGTTAGTGTATAGATAGAGGAAAATGGAAGATGAAGGAAAGGGAGCATATAAGGGATAGCAATAAGAATAAAGAGCATTTTGCATTTGTAGATAGTAGAAGGTGGAGATGAAAAAAAAAAGGGGGGGGGCAAAGGGATAGCAGCGAGAAAAAGGAGCACAATGATATATTCCACATTTTATACATATTTATGGTATTATCCTTTAATAAGGAACGATTATCAGACGTATCTTTGCAATGAAAGAGGTACTTTCTGTCCATTTCTATACAGTTTTATGCCATTATTAGCAATTAACATTAACTATCAGCAGATAGTAGAGAGTAGAAGAAAAAAGGAGGAGAGTACAAAAGGGATAGCATTAAGAGGAGAAGCATATTGGTATTATTCAGATTTTGGAACATTGTTTTGTTAGGAGTAAGTTGGCAGGGGGTAACCATCAAACCTATCTTGCAGTGGGTGGTAGTCTTATTTGTAGTTTTCAGTCAGCTCATGAGTTTTTATCTGATAGTTAACATAAGACTGTTGGCAACCAAAGTCTCCACTTTTACATGGTGTATTGTATTGATGGTAGATGCATTGGTTGTTCTTCCATCTTTAAGCTGTTCACAAGAAAAAACAGGGGGTAAGATGCGATGAAAGATTCCACCTTAGTGTCACCTCCTTTGTTTTTCAGATTGTAGAATTATATGAAGCTTTTAGTTTTGTCTTTATGTTGAGTAGTTATAAATGAGAAGGTAATCAGTTTATTTTTTGGAGTAAGGAGACCATTCTCTGGTAATTTTTGTTGGTGAAGAAGTTTTCAAATTTTTGTTCTTGGCTTTTATGGAGGGTTCACCCATAAATTTCATCTTTTAAGTTGTGTGATTGCGTCCTCCACATTGTCAAAGGAGAATGTTGTTTCTTCATGTGATATTAGGAGGCGTATATCTTGTATTTTATTTTCCTCTCTCTGAGGATTGCAGTGACCTTTGAAAATTGTTTTCTTAGTTTTAGAGTCTATAAAAAACAGCAAGTTTACAAATTTTGTAGATAAGTCTTTAGCATATCTCATAGCTTGTAGTAATTTATCCTTAATTTGGAAGAAATGAAGTCTCATTATAAAGTCCCTTGGTACCTGCTGGGGAGCGGATGTCTATAACAAGATTAATATCTGTGGTCTCTGGTAGTAGATATCGGAACAGTTCAGAGACATATTCTGTTAATGAGTTGTTGGAGACAGATTCTGGTATGCTTCTGATCTAAATTATTTCTTCTAGATCTGTTTTCTAGATGAGTAATTTTCCTCTGCATTAAATCTACAGTTTCATGTGTGGAATCCACTCATTTGTTATATTACCCGGAGAACTCTTGGAATTTTGACTCCACGTGAGTTGTGCGCTCACCAATATCAGTTATAGCTTTTTTGATTTTTCCCATCAAAGAAGTTATGTCAGCCATAAGGAATCTACTTTGGGATATTAGTAGGTAGTTTAGTTTCCCAATGGTGATCGTAACATTGTTTTTTGGGAAGTTATTAAAGCAATCAAAGCAATATATCCTACCTTGTGGTGAATCATTTTGGTAGATAGTTGTTGCTCTGGGGTTTCGGTAAGAGGTCAGGAAGAAATGGATTCTGTGATTTCCATTTGGTCTTTCAGTGCTTCAAATGAATTTGCTGTGTTTGGTAGTTGAAGTAATGCATCTTGGTCTGTAGAATTAGGAGTTGTTGAATTTTGTTTTCTTTTGCAGGGAGTGACATTTTTTTTCTGTGCCATTTGGGTCTGTCTATTCTCGCGTGGGGGATATGCTCATGCCATCTTGGACCGACTAAGCTGGGGATGTCCCAGGAGCAAAAAACTTGGTAAGTTTTTTTGATTCTCTTGGTCATGGTGGTTACCGAAGTTGTTAGTGCCTCCAGGGGGTTTAATTTCGAAGAATTGATCACTTTGGAGTTGCTTAAACAAGGGTGAAGTGGAGGAGCTCAGGTAAGATGCATCCGCCCAGCTCCAGAGCTAAGCCATGCCCCCAATAATACTCTATGGTAGTAAAATTTTGTTCTAACTTTGAGTCTGTTTTTGTTTTTTTTTGGTTATCTGTCCAGGTATCTGTTTGTATTGTTATAATAGATTTTTATCTTTAAAGGGCATGTCCACCCCCAAAACTATAATCCCCCCAACTACTGGCCCCACCATGTAGTGTAGTTTAATCCTTACCTCACATCCCAGCTCCATCTGGTTCTCCTGTAGTCCCCCCCCCAAAGTCCCAAAAACTGCCCCCAGGAGGCTAGCAGGTCCATATAACACTGCCTGCTACCTGGCCTCCCGGAGATCACTGCCATGCGTACGGCCCCTTCTCCCCCTTCCCTCCCCCTCCCTCTCCCTCCCTCTCCCTCCTCTCTGCTATCCCTCCCCCTAGCGTTAATCCCCTTTAATATCTCCTTCCCCCATGTCCCCCAGCCCCAACCGCATAATTTTTATTTTTATAAAGCTCCCCAAACTTTTACTTACCTCTCCGCTTTCCTACGCGGAAGTGAGCAGCCAGCAGCCGCGTCCGTGATTGGCTGCCGCTCAGCCCCTCTGCTTGCATTTCCTCGCAAGCCCGGGAGTGCGTCGGAGGAAAGAGGGAGGTAAGTAGAGTTTGGGGGCTTTTATAAAAAAATAAATAATGCGGTTGGGGCTGGGAGCCTATGGGGAATGATATATTAAAAATTAAATTTTACTGTGGACATAGCCTTTAAAGGATAACAAAACCACTGAAATAAACATATTCTGAAAATACTGATCTTTGTCCCTTTGTCCCCCCTAGCAGATAAGGAAGGAAGAGGAGACATGTATTATAAGAAGGGTTTTTGTTTCAGAGGTTTTGTTTTTCTTTAGAGATGAAATTCTTATCTTTTGATCTATTTAAAAATTTCACATGTAAATATATACCCTTGGGAAATAAATGTAAAAAAAAATAAATCCCTGCCCATGCGGCTGAATTCTGATGTAAAGAGGAAATGATGTAAAAAATAGAAAAGAAGAAAAAGGCATTTAAAACCTTTACGTCAGAGGGAACAGAAAGGGTCTTTAGGGATTATAAAAACTGTAAAAACTGAGTGTAAGAAAGCAATCAAACTAGCTAAAACATCTACTGGCATAGCAGTAGATGTAGATGAAGGCTTTTGATACAGTCCCCCATAGGCGACTAATAAATAAGCTAAGGTATGTTGGTCTGGGGAGGCACATTTGTACGTGGATAGAAAATTGGTTAATGAATAGGATGCAGAGAGTAGTTGTTAATGGGGCTTCATCATTATGGACTAAAGTGCTAAGTGGGGTGCCACGGGGTTCTGTGTTGGGGCCACTTCTATTTAATCTATTTATTAATGATTTGGAAGTGGGTATTGTCAGCAAGGTTCCTGTGTTTGCTGACGACACAAAACTTTGTCGACCATTAAAAACTTCAGAGGATGTGCAATCGTTGCAGGGGGATCTAGATGGGCCTGTGGTTTGGACCTAACAAAAGGAAGTTTCCTGTGAGTGTAACGAACTTGTGAGTGGCCCTTTCTCTTAAGGACCTTGATCTCAAGGACATAAAAAAAGGACATTGAAACAAGAAGGGCAATTAAACAAGGTTTGTGCGTCACTGTGTTGGTGTGTAGAGATGGCCGGTTCGCGGACCCGAACCCGGATCCGCCGCGGATTTCTCCCGTCCGCAACGGCGGATTATTCCGGACTTTCTGGACTCCGAACTTCCGAACTGCGGATTTTTTTTTTTTACGAAAATTTTCGAAAATACGAGTATCTCTCGTAATTACGAGGATCTACGATACTTTCGGGATACGGAAAAACCGAAGATCCTCGTAATTACGAGGATTCACGTAATTACGCGTATCTCGTAATTACGCGTATCTCGTAATTACGAGAATACTCGTAAAAACGAGTAATTCGGTAAATTTCAAGACGGAGCAAGCCACATGATCCATTAGCCAATGGCAGCTATCATAGTTACAGAAAGCCTTGTTTTTTTTACGGAAATCTTCGTTTTTACAGAATCCTCATATTTTCGAACAATACCGTTTTTTTAAAGTCACGCTACGGACTGTACTTTTAGTATTGTTGGCATTTATACGTGCTTCTAAGGCCATTACCCAGGTCCCTGAGTGGTTAAGTGTACGTTACCAAGGCTATTTAGACCACTTTTAATGCGGATTTTGCCGAACTTTCATTTTAATACGTTTTAACGGGTCCGCTCGCGGATTTTCGAATTTTCGGATTTTTTCGCGGACCGGATTTTTCGAAGTTCGGACATCTCTATTGGTGTGGTGTATTAGAAGGGACAGTTTTGTCAGTACCATGCAATGTGCATCGTGCCACATGTATAGGAACCTGGAGCAGACGTTCCGGGCCTATGTCTGTGTCAGGTGTGAGTGGGTTGCCCGTTTGGAAGCTGAGGTGGAGTCTAGGGGGCAGCTTGCAGCATTGCGGATTGGCAAACTGGGGGTCAGCAGGCACTGGCTGGGCCAGTATAGAGGTGTGGAAGAGGGACAAAAAGGATGAGAGGAGTTAGTTTTGTGTAGGTTCTAGGGGAAGTGGGGACGGAAAGTAGAGGGGGGGCTTCTTCCCAGATGTCCATCCCAACAGATTTGCCGCCTTAGGTATGAAGTGGAGGAGACACCTCGGAATTGTATGGAGGGGGCTAGTCCCTTGAGCACCCAGGGACTGCCATCTCTGATACAAGGGGGAGGAACGAAGGGTCGGAATGCAAGGCAGGTGGTAGTGGTAGGGACTCCATTATAAGGAAGGTAGATAGGTAATCTGCCGCCAAGACCCTACATGCCGAACTGTGTGTTGCCTGCCTGGTGCTAGGGTTCGGCATGTGGTGGATCGTGTAGACAGATTATTGGGTGGGGCCGGGTGTGACCCGGCGTCTTGGTTCACATTGGTGCCAATACAAAGTTAGAGGTGGAGGTGAGGTCCTTAAACATGATTTCCGAGAACTAGGGGCCAAGATAAAAGCAAGGACCTCCAGGGTAGTGTTTTCAGAAATACTACCGCAGCCACTGCTAAGCCAGGGAGACAGCGGGAGCTTAGGAGCATTAATGCGTGGCTAAGAGAGTGGTGTAAGGAAGAGGGTTTGGGTTTATTGAGAACTGGGCAGACTTTGCTGTCGGCTACAGGCTCTTTAGTAGGGATGGGTTGCACCTCACTGATGGTGGTGCAGCTGTTTAGGGGAGAAGAGGCTAGAGGGTTGGAGGAGATTTTAAACTAGGTTTGGGGGGGAGGGTATTAGCAGTCTCACTGGATAGATTGTCCAGAGGAAAGCAGAGTGTAGATAGGCCAGTGGTGGGTGGAAAGGGGGGTGGGGCTAGCATAGGGATAGGGAGGAATGTGTACAAAGTGTACGAATAAATTACAGGATCATAATCTAAAATGTATGTTTGCAAATGCGAGAAGCCTGGCTGACAAAATGGGTGAATGGAAATGATGGCACTGAATGAAAAGTATGATGTAATAGGTATAGCAGAAACGTGGTTGAACAGTTCTCACGAGTGGGCTGTAAATATAGAAGGATATGCTTGTTTAGGCAGGACAGAAAAAAAAGGAAGGGGGAGAGTATGTGTATATGTTAAAAAAGAATTGAGCCAATTTAAAAGAAGAGATAGCTGGTGATATGGTGATAACGTCGAGGCAATATGGGTGGAATTAGGCAACAGGAAAGGGGGTAATGTCATTGTTGGTGTCTGCTATAAGCCGCCAAATGCTAGCAGAGAGGAGGTGAGTCAACTTCATATGCAGTTGGCAAGGGCTGCAAGTTTGGGGAGTGTGCTCATTATGGGGGACTTCAATTACCCTGACATTGATTGGTGTGGTGGAACTGCCATCACAGAAAAAGGCGATGAGTTCCTGAATTTGCTGCAGGATAATTTTCTCTCACAGGTGGTTGAGGTTCCTACTAGAAAAGGAGCTCTGTTGGATCTGGTAATATCTAACATTGTGGAGCGCATTATAGATATAAAGGTAACTGGAGGCTTAGGGAATAGTGACCCTGGAAATGTGGCATTTGGACTTTGTTACGAAAGGAAAAGTGCGCTGGGTTAACAAAGACTTTAATTTCAGGAAAGCAAATTTTCCCAGGTTAAAAGGCAGCTCTTCAGAATGTCAACTGGGATAATGTATTTCGGTAAAGGTACTGAACAGAAGTGGACTGTGTTCAAGGGATTTTAAGCCAGTTCACATCTAAATTATTACCCTTGGGAAATAAATGTAAAAAATAAATCCGCGCCCATGTGGCTGAATTCTGATGATAAGAGGCAAATGGTAAGGAAGAAAAAGGCATTTAAAACCTTTAAGGCCGAGGAACGGAAAGGGCCTTTAGGGAGTTAAAAACTGTAACAAGGAGTGTAAGAAAGCAATCAAACTAGCTAAAATTAATAATGAAGTTAGGATAGCTGAAGAAAGCATCACTAAGCCTAAACATTTTTTTAAGTATATTAATAGTAAGAAGATGAGGACTGAGAATGTGGCACCATTAATTAATGGGGATAAGTTAGTTACGGAGGATGGCGATAAAGCAAATGTCTTGAATAATTTTTTTCCCTCTGTATACACTATAGAAGATCCAAGTACAGATATCATAGAGTATAGTAGCAATAAAGGTATACAAGATTCAAGTTCACTTTGGTTAACCGAGGATATGGTACAGAAAGAACTAAATAAGGTTAATATTAGTAAATCTCCTGGACCGGATAAAATACATCCTCGGGTACTTAAGGAGCTAAGTTCAGTTTTATCTAGGCCATTGTTTCTTATTTTTGCTGATTCCCTCATGTCCGGTGGTGTGCCTCTGGATTGGAAAAAGGCTGATGTTATTCCAATATTCAAAAAGGGTAGTCGTTCACAGCCGGGTAATTACAGGCCTGTAAGTTTAACTTCAGTGGTGGGGAAGATCCTGGAAAGTTTAATAAGGGAACATGTTCTAGAGTATGTTTCAAGGACTGACATTATAAGTAGTAACCAGCATGGATTTAGGAGGAATAGATCTTGTCAAACTAACTTGCTTGGCTTTTATGAGGAAGTAAGTAGAAATTTAGACTCTGGCATAGCAGTAGATGTAGTTTACTTGGATTTTGCAAAGGCTTTTGATACAGTCCCCCATAGGCGACTAATGTATAAGCTAAGGTCTGTTGGTCTGGGGAGTCACATTTGTACATGGATAGAAAATTGGTTAATGAATAGGATGCAGAGAGTAGTTGTTAATGTAGCTTCATCATTATGGACTAAAGTGCTAAGTAGGGTGCCACAGGGTTCTGTGCTGGGGCCGCTTCTATTTAATCTATTTATTAATGATTTGGAAGTGGGTATTGTCAGCAAGGTTTCTGTGTTTGCTGACGACACAAAACTTTGTCGACCATTAAAAACTTCAGAGGATGTGCAATCGTTGCAAGGGGATCTAGATAGATTATCACATTGGGCTGCTAAGTGGCAGATGAAATTCAATGTTGATAAATGTAAGGTGATGCATTTTGGACTTAAAAATACTTGTGCTACTTATACTATAAATGGCTCTGTGTTAAGTGAATCCCTGTAGGAAAGGGATCTTGGAGTTTTGGTGGATAACAAACTTAAAGGTAGCAAGCAGTGCCAGGTGGCAACAGCCAGAGCCAGCATGGTATTGTCTTGTATAAAGTGAGGTATGGAGTCAAGGGAGGAAAATGTAATTCTCCCTCTTTACAAAGCATTGGTAAGGCCTCATTTGGAATATGCAGTGCAATTTTGGAATCCTGTGTACAAAAAGGACATCTTTGAAATGGAAAGGGTTCAGAGAAGGGCAACTAAATTAATAAGGGGATTGGGGGAGCTTGAATATGAAGAGAGACTGGAAAAGTTACAATTATGTACGCTGGAGAAAAGGCGCTTGCGTGGGGATATGATTACTGTGTATAAATACATTAACGGGCCATACAATAAACTATCTGGGGCATTGTTCGCCAATAGAACATGTCAAAGGACACGAGGACATCCCTTAAGACTTGAAGAAAAAAGGTTTAGGCTTCAAGCTCGGAAAGGGTTTTTCACTGTGAGAACGGTAAGGCTATGGAACTGTCTTCCAGTGGACGTTGTAATGGCAGGTTCATTGGTCAGTTTCAAAAAAAAGCTGGATGAGTTTCTGCAAACAAGGAATGTTGCAAGTTACTGGTATTGATACATAAAGTAGAGTTGATCCAGGGAAATTTCCGATTGCCACTTGGAGTCAGGAAGGAATTTTTTCCCCCTTCATAAATTTGGTGGGGTTTTTTTGCCTTCCTCTGGATCAACAGTTAGGCAGGAAATGAGTATATTGCTAGATGGGTTGGACTGGATGGACGTATGTCTTTATTCAACCTCAAATACTATCTATACTAGATAGATTGTCACATTGGGCTGCTAAGTGGCAGATGAGATTCAATGTTGATAAATGTAAGGTGATGCATTTTGGAATTAAAAATCCTTGAGCTGCTTATACTATAAATGGCTCTGTGTTAAGTGAATACTACCAGCATCAGCAAGCCCTGGCTTGAGCATGCCCACTTGTACCATCAGCTTTATCGTAAGTACTGGACCATGAAAAGAAAAATACATTTCTCCCTAATGTGCAGAGGAAAGGCCAGATTTTGATTGAAAGCCCGCAAAAAAGATTGATTTATTGGGTTGGGGCTTATAATACAGCAAATAACACATGAATGTCACAGACACAGAAACAGTGTAGAGTAGGAAGAGACATTTACAAGCATTGTTTGAATGGTATAATCTCAGCAATTTTTTAAAAACCATAATAGTAATAACATCAGAACCAAACATCCATATAATAGTGTTCATTGCCATAACAGCCTGTCCACCCATTGTGAGTGACTTATACCCCCAATATATCACGGCAAAACAAATGATTTTTAAAGCAAATATTAAAAGCAGTGAAACCAATAACATTGATGAGGGGAAATATCAAAGATGGAAACCACATCAGAGTACACCCTGCAGTTTATGCCCCTCAGTCTCCTGCCCAGACCTACTATCCAGCCCACATCCTCTACATACCAATCCCCACATCTTCCCCTCAAACCTTTTGAACTACCGGATCTATCCCACCTACTCGCTACTTCCCTACCCATGGATGCTTAAAGACACAAAGCTTTTCATTCTGCTTATGCCTGCTCTTTTAAAGCTAATCAAGCAGTTTTTGTAGATGTTTGGGGAGTCATTTTAGTAGTATTGCTTTATCTCTTGGGCCACTATGTGTTATCACCATTTTAACATGAGCAGTAGGGGGTAAAAAAGTAGTAATAAAGAGAATACATAAAAGTCCTATGCATAGCTGTTTTACCAAATTATCATTGATTTTTAAAACAAAAAAAATATTTGCAGTGGTTAAATGCTTACATTCATGTGGACAGAAGCCATATTTCCCATCCTTGTCAAAATTATATGTTGTAGAACACCAGAGAAAACCATCATTGCGTCCTGCATCAGTACAGCTGTTATATTCCTTGTCTCCGAAAAGGAAGGGAAACTTGCAAAATTCTCCATCTGCATTCCCATATTTTACTCTCACAACTGAAAGAAAAACGTAGAAAACATTACACAGAACATATGTGGGCTTGTCACACAGGATATTCATTATTAGACTTATAGAGTGAAACATTACCTACAAAAGTGTGCCCGTTGGTGCACAGTGGAAATTATGTGTGTGTGTTTTGCTATGTGTGGATACAGTGGATATAGAATCTTTACACAGGTACATTTTAAACTGTCACTCAGACAGTCACCAGCATCCAGGGGAACCAAATAGGATAAACCTGCAGGTCTGATAAATAGACCCAGGCAATTCTGACACACTGTGTAGTTCAAACTAACCATCTACATTGTGTGACCTGAGACCCTGAACAGGATCCAACATATGTTCATATTAGTATTTACCAAGTCAAGCTCCACATTTATAGTTGCTTACGACTTGGGAGCACATGATACTGATTAGTTTTATAGATTAAGGTGAGGTGGGGTGAAAGGCGCTAAATGCTCCTCACAGAGTATAAAATGAAGTAGAGCCTTCTTATAACAGAAGGTACCTCACAGCCTAATGTTATTATAATAGCATTGCACTAATTATCTAACATACTGTATAACCACGTATTTCTCACTGACCTTTCACATGTTTGAAAACTACAACTCCCGATGTTCTCTGTTAGCAGTAAGTTTCTTCTTTATGTACATTGTCTAATGAATATATACAGATGCAATACAGCCTAATGATATAGAGCATGGGTGCTGAACTTTTCACACCTACTAGCATTCTCAGGCTAAACAGAAGGCTGGAAAATTTTGTTTTCATACATCCTAGAGATACATTTTTCGTGCTTTAGCGATTCCTACCCAAGGGCTTGAATATGCAAGTGATCCATCTGCCCTTCCCTTACATCTCTAGCTATTACACTACTGGCCTAGGGAAGGGTTTTAGGTCACTTCAACCAGTAGGAGTCATGAACCTTACCAAACTTGCCCTCCCTTTCCTATGGCATCTACCTGCCAGCTAGAATACAGGGGGTCTAACTGCAATAAACCTGGTCTGAAAATAGACCCAGACAATCCTACCACAATGTGCAGTTTAAATTAAACAGCACCATCAGACAACCTGAGACCCTATACAGGATCCAGATTTACATGCTGGGTTCATCTTTATTAGTATTTACCACAGCAAGTTCCAGCTTTATAGTTAATATGGGGTTAGGACAGCACAGGATACTGATTAGCTTTATAATTTAAAGAGAGGTGGGGTTAAAGATGCTAAAAGCTCCCCACAGAGTATAAAATGAAATAGAGCCTTCTTATAATAGAAGGTACCTCACAGCCTCGTGTTATTATAATAGCATTGCCCTAATAATCTAACATATATACACATATTTCTCATTCCCAGGTTAACTAGAGAAATGGGCAAAATATTATTTTATATCCTCTTTCATACAGATCTAGTTGAAAAACTTGCTTCAGAGCACTTTTTAATAACTGATAACTGCTTTGTATTTCAGTATTATATCCTTGGTCTACCTTCCTGGCTTTACCACTAAGCAAAAGGCTAAGGACTTGCAAGTGAGGACCTTCATCCCAACTATTAATAGTGGCTGCCAATTGAAATTGTTCTAGCCAATCAGTTCACTCCCTAGTTAACCCATCAAATGGATCAGGTTTAAAAATAGGTTTAGCTATTGGGCCTGGTAGAGCTACTTAGTCTAATTGGGGCATTTCCTTTGCAGGTACAAGAATAGGAGGATTTAAATCATTACTTTCAGTAGCAGCCTCCATAGCTTAACACAGAGAACAAATATACAGAAAAAATAAGGAGAATAAATGGTATTTCAAGCTCTGCTTCCACCAATCTGTACCAGATCACAGTTTTAAATTATTTATGGGTAGCATGGCACACAGTAGGTTGCTCTGGTAGTCTGGCACAAAGCAGACAGTGCAGTTACATTCTTTAAACAAGATACACCAGTTTTAATTACATTTAGCAGTAAGTATTGCAATGATTTAATAACAAAACATAAACAATTTCCCCACATAACATGTGCAGTAATGGAGTAGTCCCTGCTTTTGGTGCACCACTTTAAATATTAACCACCTGTGTATATTGTGTTTCCTTGTAAGTTGGTGTACACTTATCTTTTGCCTCAGAGTTTGTATTCAATAAGGTAAATTGTCTGTTCAATCATCTGTCCTACCAACATTATGGTTGTTGATGGATGTTAACAGGTGTTAACAGGATCTTGTGTTGCATTCAATCAGGACATTACACTGGGATCACTCCAAACAGATCAGTGCCATCAGGAGCACACACTTCTATCTAGTTTGATTTTCTCTCCTCCTAGCCATAGAGAGCAGGGATGTCTTGTCTTTTATTACTCACTGATACCACCTACAGGCTGAAGGTGGTATATAAGGAGCCTTGGTGTATATGTCAATTACAATACACCGCATCCTGTGTAGCATACATAAAGATTTTTTTGATTGGCTATGACTATCACATGTTTTACAAACAGCTCATCATTGGATGTTATACTGACATTACCACTACCTTTAAGTATTCACATGAAGACCCCTTAGCAGTCACAAGGGTGTGGTTTAAGCTCCCATTTTGACTATCCCATATTAAAATAAGAATCTGTAAGTAAGTTTATGTATTTTGTATAAGTTGTATATTTTGTCTTGTACCTAATTTAAGTCTGTGCTATACTTTATATACATGTATTGATGGTCATTTAAATGGTAATAGTGAGATGGAACACACATACATATACACCTTTCCTATATGTAATTATAATACATATCACATCCTGTGTAGTAGACAGAAACTTTTTTTGGATTACACTTCCTTTCAGTATTCACATGGAGCAGACCCAGGGCTGTGGTTTAACCTCCCATTTTGGCTATACCATTTTGAAAAAGGAATATGAGCTCTGTAAGTAAGTTTATGTATTTTGTATATTTTGTGTTGTACCTAATATAAGTCAGTGCTATACTTTATATACATTTACTGATGGTCATTTAGATGGTGAGATAGTATACACATACATATACACCTTTCTTATATGTAATATCCTATACCCCCCAGTATATTGGTAGCTCCTAAAAACTTAACCCAATCTCCTATGAAGGTATACATTTATATAAAATAAAGGATATAATGGACAAAACGATCAGAACCATTCCATAGATACAAAATGTTTAAGACGCACTCTGAGGACTTTTGTTTAAGATAAAAATTAACTTGTATTATGTATAGTTAAAACAGTATATCTATGCGTTTCAGCTTTATTTAAGCAGTCTTCAGTATATGACATAATAACAAGGAGGTGGGTTTATCTATCCTCTATGATAGACGGCCCAGCTTAGAAGATCAATTAAAAAACAAAACAATATCATACAATTTACAAACAATAGTTTAAAAGAGAAGTATAATAGTGAGAGTATTGATGTTAACATGAGTCTACAGCTGAGGCATTTATTGTTACATACCAAGTCAGACAGGATGTCTGAAGGCCGATGTAGACAGAAAAATTATTATATGAGCAAAACCAAATTATTTACAAGAAACAACAGAATGACATTTGTTGAAGGATTTTGTCCACCCCCACAACGGCAGACAGTTCAAAATAAAGAAAGATTTACATGCGACAATAAACATGTTATCTATTATATAACATGCCCATGTGGGCTGTACTAATAGTTTCAAGGAGCGCAGCAAAAAGAAACAACTCCACCAAAACAAAATATGGTGACCTATCGGTGGCCAGACATTTTAAATTACAGGCTCATCCACTATCTAGCCTCAAGTGCATGATCTTTGATGGATTAACTAAATTGGAGCTCAGCTTCTACATTGATCATGATAGATTGCTTCTTCAAAACGAAGCTAAATTGAATCACGCACTTGATACTTTATCTCCAAAGGGGCTAAATGCACAAATGTCATTCCATTGTTTCTTGTAAAAAAGTTTGTTTTGCTCATATAATAATTTTGTCTACATTAACCTTGAATGATCCTGTCTGATGTGGTATGTAACAAAATATCCCTCACCTGTAGGCTCATGCAATTATGTTAATATCAATACTATCACTATTATACCTTACTTTGATACTGTATTGTTTTTAAATTTTATGATATTGTTTTCTTTTTATCTCAATGTTTTTAATTGATCCTCTACGCTGAGCCTTCTATCATAGAGGTGTAAGGAAGCTGGGGATGCTTCCCTGCTACTCATACCCTCGAGATTTTAAGATGCCTAGGCTAGGAAGTGAGGGGGAGGAGCCAGGTAACCAGGAAGTAACCAGTAAATTATGTACCATTGAGGGTTTATATCAAAATATTATACTATACAACATCCTGGAAGAGTTGATCACATAGGTCCGATTAATGTCCCCCATATATCTCCCCCCCATTCTAACAGGAAATATAAAGAAATAGGAACAGGTCATAATCTCTGTTGAGGCCATCAGGTGACAGAGACCCCATCTTGTCTATCCACCAAACCTCTCTTCTCCTAAGGGCCAATTCTATGTCTCCACTTACATTCATACGAACCTGCTCCAGTACCATAAACTGTAGGTCATCAGCCCTATGCCCTTGTGTTACGAAGTGGTTGTTGTGTCACTATTTTTAAATTATTTGCTGATTTGTGCTGAGAGATTCTGCACTCCACCTTTGGGTTGTTTCCCCAATATCCAGGAGATTGCCCAGGCCAACTAATCAAATTTTTCTTTGACCTTTCAATTTGGTCTCAATCTTTGATCCTGGGTGAGTAAACACCTTGCCTTTCATAACTGACTTACACTGGACACATCCCATACAAGAATACATACTGTATCTCAGTTGGTACTTAACCACATACTTTGTTCCCTTTTTGTTTCAAACAAAGATGATTTAATCATTGTACCTATTGATAGGAAATATGAGGTGGGCACTGAAATTTCTCAATTGTGGGATAAGAATGTTTCAATACAGACCAATGTTTTTTAACAATGTTGGTTACAGGACCACTTAATCCATCAAAATCCATTATTAACGTTATCTTTCTTTCTTCTACATCTCACACTGTCACCTTTTTCTACCTCTCCTATTCTTCTGTGTGTATTCTCAACTACTCTGAATGTCTGAATTTCTGACACATTTGTGACATCTGTACTTTTTTTACTTCTGAATCGCTTACCACTCTCTGCACTTGCATATGTTGGCTAATAGGAATTGACCTTTTAACATAAGGCGGTGGGTGTTGGCTAGAATACATAAGCTATTGATTCTTATCAGTAGGCTTCTGATAAATCTCTGTGGATAGTAATTCCTTTTTTAACACTAAAACAGAAAAATGCTATTTTTTCCTTTATGCATTTTTCAGTCAAATGACATATCTGGGTGTACACCATTCAAACGACAAGGTCCAATGCACTCTCTCCAACCTATAGGTGAAAAACGAAGAAAAACGAAGAGTTGAGGGTCGCACTCCAAATCAAAAACTTCTTTATTGAGTGACCAACATAAAAAAAAAACGTTTCGGGGGATATTAGATGCCCCCTTCCTCAGGTGTTGTTTAATATTGTGATATAAACCCTCAAAGGTATATATATTTTGATGTGATATATGATGGTACAGTATGTGTTAATATATGCGTAAAAATTATATGACCCACTGTATAATATGGTGTGTGTTATATGTAACATATGGTGAGGGTATTGTATGATTTATCCATGTGGCATGTGTATATGTTTCACTGTTGGTGGGTATAAATAGGGGAATTATGGGATGTTATATCATAAGCTGATATGTGTACTTGAGAAAAGGACGAAGTCCAGAAAAGTAGGCTGTTACATAGCATCTGTTATGTCCATATGTACAGTGTGTAACTATCATTATTTAATAAAAATCCCCATAACAAATAACACTATAAAAAGTATAGCACTAGTACTTACTACTGAATTACAAAACAAATGCTAAAAAAGTATACTTGCTTTACATAACACCCATAAGTTTGAATACTAAAATGGTAGGTTTAGCACCACCTCTAAGAATGCTAAATGGTCTCCATGTAGACAGTAAAAGAAAGTGGCATTTTACTAACATCCAATGAGGTTCTGATATTATACTGTTAGCAAATCAAAAAATTCTCTAAAGCATTGTACATGACAAGACAGGAAGTGTAAGAAAGTTCCTATATTACACCCAATTATGTGCTGTTTCTAAAACATGTGACAGTCTAAGCCAATTAATATTTACTCCCCCCTCCCTTCTCCATAGAAAGAAATAAGACACAATTTCTGTTTGCTAGACAGGAAGGGATGCCTGTATATGATAAAATGACTTTGCATGTATTGGAAACTACCCAGCATTCTTAGAGAAATGGACAGTTTTTCCCCTTTTTTCCAATATTGATATATTAATAACATAAGGCTGTGAGGTACCTTCTGTTATCAGAAGGCTCTTCATTTTATACTCTGTGGGGAGCTTTTAGCTCCTTTAGGGGAGAAGTAGGGGTACCTCACCATAATATTTTAAGCTAATCAGCATCCTGTACTCCCAAGTCCTAACCCCATAGCAACTGTAAATTCAGAACTTGCAGTGGTACATACTAATAAGTATGAACCTAGCATGTTAATCTGGATCCTGTCTTGGGTCTCAGGTTGCCCAATGGTGCTGTTTAGATTGGTGCGTTCTGTTGTGACTGGACAACCGAGAGGGGAAGTTGGCTCTGACCACCACTCGAGCACTTGTGTGGTCAGTTGTGGTGTGAGGCACAAAGGCATGAACCAGGCTTTCAATTAAATATGAGTTCAATGTTAGATTATTAGGGCAATGCTATTATAATAACATGAGGCTAAGAAGTACCTTCTGTTATAAGAAGTCTCTATTTCATTTTATGCTCCGTGGGGAGCATTTAGCTCCTTTATCCACACCTCTCCCTAACCTATATGGCCAATCAGTATTTTGTGCTACCAAATCCTAACACCATAGTGACTGTAAATCTGGAACTTGCTGTCTTAAATACTAATAATTATGAACCTACCATATTAATCTGGATACTTTATAGGGTCTTAGGTTGCCTAATGGTGCTGTTTTGGTTGAACTGCACATTGTGGAAGGATTGCCTGTGTCTCTTCTCAGACTTGCAGGTTTATTCCACTTAGACCCTCTAGATTCTAGCTGGCAGGCAGGTGGAATATATAAGTGCGGGTATGTGTGTGTGTTTGTTCATGTAATATGGTGGGATTGCCTGGGTCCCTTTTAGGATCTTATTGGGGCCACCCTGAATGTTTTCTGGTGGTTCCTGAGAGCAGAAACAGAGGAAAAGTTTGGAAAGGTTCTTGATGCCTACCGGCCGAATGGACCTTGCTAGCCTCTCTAGCCCTGCAGCTTAACAGCTATGGGCATAAGGGAGTGGCAGCTGGACCCTGAACCACTTGCATGGTGTTGGTATCACAGAAAACACGACCCTGAGCTTTCAATAAAAAAAATGGTGCTGTTTATATTGAACTGCACATTGTGGCAGGATTGCCTGGGTCTATTCTCAGACCTGCATGTTTATCCTATTTGGTTTCCCTGGAAGTGGATGATTGTTTACATAACAGTATAAAATATCCAAAACATATACACATAATTTCCACTGTGCACCAACGGGCACACTTTTGCTGGTATATATATACAAAGTTCTACGCGTGTGGCTGTGGGCGGAAACGCGTAAAACTGCAATAAAAGCATTTTTTTAAGTTTGAAGTGCTTCCCATATGGACACTTTATAGACAAGGATACCGGTCTATACATAAGTCTATCAGATAGACTTTTATGTACTTGGAATAAAAGTTATGTTTTATGTCAAGACCCGTGAGTGCTGCTGCATTTATATTTATATTTAAATCCTTATTTTGGAGGTGCACACGGGCAGTATATTGGTAATGGTGTGCTGACCGGTATCCTTGTGTGTGTGTGTGTGTATATGTATGTATATATGTATTTTTCTTATTAATAAATCTTTTCTTAAAGTCCATGGAGTGCTCCTACCAATTACCTAATATGTTACCATATCGGAGGCACCCGGGCAGATTGTAACCACGAGGGATGAGTGCATCTAGCTACCGATTGATCTACTTATATATATATATATATATATATACAAACATAGAAAAGATAATCAATGCACATTCCTAGGCCCCATACAATATCATATTATCTGCACACTGGCATACTTTATAAACAAAGGGGTTTTAGTATACATTACTGTGATCACATGAATGAAAAGCCTTCCAACCACGTCAAGGTAACCCCAGTCTGGAAGGTCCTAACGTCTAACCTTTACGATTAGCAAACTTTTGCATTTCTCATTCTTACACACTGGATCCATATAACAGGCTCTCTCCCTTCCCCCTCAGCCCTTAGGCTTTTTAAAATGAGGGAAGAGGCCATCCAGTGCTTTTGAGAATGAGAAATGCAAAAGTTTGCTAATCGTAATTGAAGTAAAAGAAATTGAAAAGGTTAGACGTTAGGACCTTCCAGACTGGGGTTACCTTGACGTGGTTGGAAGGCTTTTCATTCATGTGATCACAGTAATGTATACTAAAACCCCTTTGTTTATAAAGTATGCCAGTGTGCAGATAATATGATATTGTATGGGGCCTATGAATGTGCATTGATTATCTTTTCTATGTTTGTATAAATGTTTTGACCAGATCAGTAGCACTTCCGCTAAATGTAGTTGTAAATTAGCCTAATTGGAGTGCTTCCACAATTCTTGTATTGTGTGTATATATATATATATATATATATATATATATATATATATATATATATTTTTCCCAAAGGGAGGGCACTCACAACTTGGTTTCTCAATTTTCAATATCAAGACCCCGGTGCTACCAGTAGATTAATCAATATAATAAAGATATTAGTCCAGTGCACAAATTTAGTGAACAAAAGCCTATGCTTATGAAAGCCTATGCTTGAGAAAGGCCCAACACTAAGGGCCGAAACGTTGTCTGCTATGTATTGCCAATAAAGGCGGTTTTTGTTCACTAAATCCCATGTGTGCACTGAACTAATATCTTTATTTTATATATATATATATATATATATATATATATATATATATATATATTATATAATATATTGGCAAAAGTGTGCCGTTGGTGCACAGTGGGAAATATGTGTTGTTTAGCTTATGTGGATACAGATGATATAAAATCTTTATACACACTACTATAAAATGTAGGGATTTGTACAAAAAAAAAATAAGGCAAGATGTTAAAATAAAAGAAATCCTAATGAAATCTTGGTTCTATTAGTGTCACATCCCCTAAATGAATATTTTGATCTATTCATTGTAACATTGTATAGTTTTATAGTTGTGCAGAGCTTGAATCAATCTTCCCCCTTAAATTTCCAACCAATAATAGATCAATAGGAGATCCATTGGATCATTCTATAATTAAAGTTATCAATCTGTCTTTCTATACTCATTCTCCCCATTATCTCACAGCTGTCACCAGGGATTCTGTTAGAGAGGGATCACTATTGGTAAATGTGTTAGAGAGGGATCATTATGGTCAATGTTTTACAGAGGGATCACTACTGGTAAATGGGTTAGAGAGGGATCACTACTGGTAAATGGGTTAGAGAGGGATCACTATTGGTCAATGTGTTAGAGAGTTAGGGAATTCTGGGTGTTGTAGTTTCCAAACACCTGGAGAGCTACTGGTTGCCTATCCCTGATCTATAGATATCTCTTACTGTCCAGCAAACAGCAACTCTCCTTTTTGTCTATTGAGAGGGAAGGGGTGGGTGCAGTTATGTGAGAGTGAGAAGAATGTTTTTACTAAGACTGTCACATGTTTTACAAAGGAAGTGACATATAAGTCTTGCAACTTCCTACTAATACTCAGAAAATGTTTTGATTCGCTAACATTGCTGTCAATCTAATATTAAGCACACCATTGGATACAACACTATAAAAGGGAAGTGAGAAATATGTTCCTTTGTAAGCTTCTATTGCCTCCCTGTAAAACTTCCTGGGGTGGCTTAACAGTCCATTTTGAAGATACCATTACAAAAAGGAGTGGGGACTACTAAGTACTTTTATTTATTTATATATTTTGCCTTATTTCTATATACTTTAATGTCATTACTACATATTTGTTAATATTGATACTATTGTGCTTAAACAACACATAAACACTGTCCCTATGTATATTACTTTTACCCCCCCCCACCA